>VZTU01021009.1:199269-260813 GCA_013400835.1 Zapornia atra
TCGGCGTCCCGCCGGAGCGTCCCGAGTCCGGCGGCCGCCCGTCCCGGGAGCCGCTGCGGGTAGCTCAACTTCCCTCGCGTCCCTCGCGGTGTTCGCGGCAGCCTCGCTCCGTCTCCTGCCGCCGCCGCCAGTGTGAAAAGTGTCGGTCGCTGCGCTCTGGGTGCCGCTTAACCCCTTGCTCCCAGACGGGGGCCAGCTTTCCTTGCCGCCGCTGTCCCCCAGCCCGGCTCGGCTGGCTCTTGCCCCGCGGCGGAGCCGGCGCTCCTCACGCCGCTCCGGTCCCAGCTGTCAGTCCCCTGACACACCCCCGCACGACGGGACGTTTGCTCCACGGAGCTTCCTTCAAACATCAAGTGCTGGACTTCGCCCCCTTGCACCCAGCCCTCCTTCAGCCCTTCAGCTGCTATTTGTGCTTAATCACAGAGCGGCGGTTCCGCGGGAGCACCCCGCGTCCCGTAAACTTCTCCGCAGTGTTTAGCCAAGGAGATCCTGTGCGCTTTGCCCTGGTGCTAAGGGGAAAGGGCAGGGACTGGGCGAATGGCTTGAAACCTGCACGCGATCTTATCCCACGCCTTGTCCCCAAAAGCCCCGTCCCTGCCCCGTCCCGTCCCTGCCCCGTCCCGTCCCTGCCCCGTCCCGTCCCTGCCCCGTCCCGTCCCTGCCTCGCCCGTGGCAAGCGACAGAAACCGTTTCTCGGCGGCATCCCTTCTGCTGAGCCTGGGAGCACTCTCAGCCTCGGTACCCAGGGAGTACGTGATTCAGCGATGTAGCTTAAGAGACAATTAATTAATATAGCTTTAATATAGGGAGAATTTGCGTGTTTTGGGAATTGAAAGTATTGGTGTGCTTTGGATTTCAGCAGACTGCGGGTGGTTAGCGGAGCTGCCAGCCACAGCGGGGCCCTGGTGCCTCTGCACCCAGGGGAGAGGGCAGTGAGGGAAGGGGGAAGAGGCTGCGAGGTGCCAGTTGTTCCCGGAGCTGCTGGGGGATGTGTGAGAAGGCTTTCTTCCCCGGGTGGACAGGGCCATGCCGGGGTGACCTGTCCCCGTGGGCGTGCAGGCAGCCCATGCTGGAGGAGCACACTGGACGGCAGATGCGTTCCAGCTGCCCTGTGTGCTGGTGCCCAGTGCCCCCAGAGGGGATGCTTCTGGTAGGAGATTTTTCTGCATGGTCTGAGAGTCACCCGGATGCACCGCAGTTGCTCTAATGGTCTTTTATGTCCTGGTGCAGTCTGGGCTTGGGGCTACGTTTCGAGGGCAGAAGTATCAAAGGCTTTGCTCTAGCTTGAAAGTAGTAAAGGTGGTCGAGCACCCTCTTCAAAACTGCCCTGGGCAGAGGGCCCAGGCAGGAGACAGGAAGGGTTAACCAAAAAACATGACTCACATAATAAATAGTAGCTAATAGCATTGCCATAACTACTTCAAATTATTTTCCTAAGCAGATGGTCAACTGTAAGATAACTCGATCTTTGGATGTATTTGTTTTCAGGTTTCTTATCAGGCTCATGAGTCTCAGACCTGTGTAACCTAAGAACTGTAGTAGCCGATAAATTCGTTCTTCTGCACGGCAGAGACTCTAGCAGAGAGGAAGCACGGTCAGGTCCTGCTGCTGGAGACACCTCCCAGAGCTCCCTGTCGAAGAGACAGATTAGATAAAGTGACCAGCGGGGAGGTGAGAAATGTTGCAATTGAATTAGCTCTGTGGCAGAAATACCTTATGTCAAATCTCAATTACAGAGTCAATATAAACGTAATCAAATATCACAAAAATACTATGAAAATGAAATCCTCTCTAATGTGGCAAATGGATTCAATTTCTGAGTTAGGCAGGAAAGCTACGAGCCTGTGAATTTGTAGAGAAAACATGTAGGTACAAACTGCAAACATGTATGTGTATATATAAAATAAAAATGGCCTATTCCAGGGTGTGTGTGGGGAAAAAAAGCAGGTCTCCTTTTTAGTGCTGTTCAAGTGATGAATTCGTAATTTACACACGTACATAATCTGTCTCTCTTTCCCTATGTATCTTTATACATAAAGAATAGAGTCAGCAGCATCCTGTGCTAGGTCAGGGGCTGGCAACCCAGTAATGATGTTTTTAGCCTCTGTCCTGCCAGTGGGTGCAAAAGTCAGTAAAGCTCTGAGCTGGAAAGCCTCCTGCCAGGTCTCCTGTGTTTGCATTTCTATTTTTGCTGATATTTTAATAGGATGTTTCCATAAGGGCTGCTGGCACTGCTGCGTTTGGATGTAATCAACTTTTGAAAGCTCTTCATCTTTTTTGTTTAATCTTCAATAATGGATTTTATGTAGAGCCGTGTGGTTAAGCCCTCTTAAGAACTACTGGGAAAAGCTCAGTCCAGCAGGAGGTTTGGGTCAGTCTTCACCCTTCCTTTCAGTTGGGTTTCTCTGAAGGGTCCAGGCTGGCCAGCTGAGTGCATCCCCTTCGGTCTTAAGCCTGCCAGCCTTTCCATCTGGTGTGGAGGGAAAACCCCCCCTTCACCACTTCCTTTCTGCCTGGGTGACTGATAGCTGTATGATTTCTTGTCTATACAGGATGTTGAAGGCTTCACAGATTTTCTAGCAGAACACTTATTTTCACCATGCTTCAGCCCCTCGCTTTGGTTTGACATTTCCGGCCACATCTTTACACCTGTGAGGTGTTTTCCATCCAAAGCCTGTATTAAGCATCTCTCTTGGTGTCCTGCAAAGTTCATCCTTGTCTTCAGCTTGAACACATCTCAGCTCTCCTTGTTCGTTCTCTCCATCTGATCTGGATGGTAAATAACTCTCTAGGTCCTCCTTCTGAAGATAGGCATGGGCTATTAAAGCTTTTTGGTTTTGTTGGACTCTAAACTAAAACCTGAGAGATCTTAAGCTGTGTGTGTCAAGGAATCAGGGAAGTTTCTCACAAGCCATTGGAGAATTACTGCCTTTCTTTGGGGCCTGGTATTTAGGACCAGACGGCTTGGTTGCCTCATATATCATCTTCAGGTTTTGCATCAGCACAACTGAACAGCCTTGGCAAAGCTACTTTAATGCAACGACACCAGTTCCTGGCCTCTCTGCTTGTTTTAAAGAGGCAGAGAAAGCTGTGTACTTAATGAGATGCTCATGTAGCTGAATATCGAGGGTTGGTCTGGTAGGGGCAAAGAACCAGCAGCATTCTGACTTGGGAGGGCACAAGATACACAGAAGGTGGTTTAACCTCTGAAAGCCTCGGTTTCCTCTATAGAACCAGTAGATGCCTCTCCCTTCATAAAACTTGCATCTATGTCAGGAATAATTATGGGCTGTATTGCACTTTTTATTTCCCCTGAAGTAAATCTCTGCAGCTCAGAATGGACAGATGGCACACACGACTCTCAGTTATGGAAAATATCCTCAGGAGGTACTTCGAGGTCATCTAATCCATGCCTCTGCCCAAAGGCAGGATCAGCTATTCTTCTGCCATTCCTGACAGCTATTTCTCCATCCTTCTCCTAGAGACTTGCAATGGAGACTCCTTTCTTCCCCAGCATGTGGGAAACACCCCAATGCCCAGCTTAAACCTCTTTTGCCAACCCTCTGCGGTCAGGATGACGCATGAGTTGCAGCAAAGAGGATTTAGAAGTGCTCCAGCAAATGCAGGTATTTGGTAAATGTGAGTAAAGGTGTGATCTCTTTCACTCTAAGGAGTAAATCATATGAAACCTGGCTACTCTGTGCCCGGCTTGGCTGGAGATGCACACTAGTGTGGGACGGATGGGACAGGTAGCCTGCAGTACAGCTCCGAATGGTGGTGGAATTGCAAAGTTAGGATCGAGCTGTTTGGATAAACCCCAGAGCCGTGAGGTAGTGAAAAGAGCTGCTGAGCCATTAAGTGCTTAGGAGGGTTCAGAGAAAAGCCAAAGGCAGCAAGATGGCTTCTGTAAAAAATTACGTCTTCAGGGTGATCGCTGCTGTTAGGCAAAAGTGTTAATAGTGCTGTGGTATGTGCTTGAGTGCAAGCCTTGTCCCTTCCTGTTCAGGACGCCTGGGGCCTGATATGGGTGCTATAAACAGACATGTAGTGCTATGTGAGCCTTCCCGACGGTGCTGGTGGAGAGGAGCTCAGCATAGGAGCTGAGGGAGCCCCGTGCCTCTCTAAAGCGGCAGCAGAGGCTCAGGTGATAGCTTAGAGCACTTCAGGCCTCACTGTTCACTCATGTAAGCAACTAACTCAAACCTCATCAGTTCAGTTTAGGACTTGTTCTGCAGAAGGGATGCTTTTCATCATTTGGAACAGGCTGCCCAGGGCAGGGAGGGGGTTGAGTCACCATCCCTGGATGTGTCTACAAGATGGGTAGATGAGGTACTTAGGGACATGGTTTAGTGTAGGACAGGAACGGTTGGGCTTGATGATCTTAAAGGTCTTTTCCAACCTTGTGATTGTGTGATCATCGGGACTGCTGGTAGATTATTAAAACAAAAAGTCACCACATAGCATGAAATACATCGTATCTTATGTAAAGCATATGTAAATGTCATCATAGAAGATAGGAAAGAGCAGGGGTACTGGAGTCTCCTCCCTGCCCACAAAGCCACAGCAGATCTAGTGTCGGGGTGGCCGTACTTGAAACTTTCTGTGTGTTTTGGGGATGTTGCCCATGTGTTGGTTTTGGTGACATTTTTGTAAAGTTGTGCATTTCAAGCCCAAATGAAATCAGTAACTTGTCACAACTACAAATGCAGCACTGGAAGGCAGGGTCTGAAAAGAAATGACAGCTACAAGACAGATCGTGTTTGTCTTAGGAGATAAGTCAGGGGTTGCATGCAGTAGGTTTATCGCTATCTGACAGGTAACAAGATAAAGCCCAGGTGTTACATAGGGATCTGACAAGACCTGAAACAGGAATAAAGATTACTTTACATTGCATTTTTAGGGAACATTTGCAAACAATGCATCTGAGACAATGGAGAAGTTAGCAGGGAGTGAAACATCTTGTGGGGATGGTTTGAGCCAGGGACAGGGGAAAAGCATACAGAGAGAGGATGAGGGCATCTTCCTGTCCCCTTCTGATACAAGGAGAGGAAGGGGGAGTTTTCCTGAAGCTTCGGAGACGTGACAAATGACATGCCGGCCTCCTGTCTGCGTGTTGATTAGCATTTGTGATTGCACTCAGATCCAGGGTGGAAGGCACTCAGGCATTCTCAGGAGGCCTCTAGTCCTTGCAGATCGGGGCCGTTTTATCTGCCGGCTCACCAAGATACGGCATGCTCTGTGTCCCTGTCCCCTGTGTTTACCCCATGTGACACTCACAGGGACAGTTGTTCAGCAGCTCTTCCAGGAGGGCAGGAGGTGGGATTGTTCACTGGTGGGACTGTTCGAAGCTCAGCTGAACTCAGGCCAGCATCAGCTGGGGGTCACGTCTGCGTAACTCCCTGGGCAGAGTCCCTCATGCCTTTGTGTGAGTAATGCTGATGAACAGAGGGAAGTGTAATTTGGTCTCGTTCTGCTCTTCGTGCATCCCTTTGGGAGTGGTGAGGTTTGTGCTGTTTTCCCTGTCAGAAGTTTCTCTCCTTGTTTAGTATTCAGACCTCAGGGTCTCTCCCATTTTTCTCCTGATTTTGCTTCTTTGGAGCAATTTGGGTTTGGGTTTAGACTGTTGTGTTCTCCTCTTGCTGCTTTATTTTTTTTACTAGGGGAGCATTAATGCTTCTGCTCTCTCTGCCTCTCCTGTAACGTCAGCCTGTTACCCACATCTCCCTTCTTTGTACTGCAGAGGCCCTCTACAAACTGACCTATCATTTTGGCTGTTGAGGTTTCCCTGAATAGGACTCTCGGATCCTGGGATGGATGAGTTGTTGAGCTTAAGGAGTTAAAGGAAATAGGCTGTTAAAGATCACATTCTGCGGTGATAACTTTGGTTTCAGTATGAGATCCATATACTTGGGCACAGACTGGGATTTTCCATGGGAAACGTTTCCCAGGATAAAAGACAGCTAAGAGCTGTGTGGCTCCTTAATACAACCTTCAGAAGTGGGGCACGTGACCGAGATTGATTGGAATGATTGCAGTTTCCACATACGTCCGATCCACAGATCAGTGCCCAGGTTCAATGGGATGATGGAAAATAACATCAGATGGACTTGGGCTGGCACCAGCACCATTACAGCTCCTGGAGCATGTCTGGGGATGCATGTTGACTTTTTAGAAGTTTCCTAAATGTCCTGCAACCTGGATCTTTGGCAAAAACCCGACCTACTCAGGGATTCCTTCAAATCCCCTGATTCCTGCTTCCCTCCCAGATATCAGGCCTCTTTAGCTGGACCTGTTAAAAGTGAGGCACCTAACTTTGTCAGACACCTAAAATACGTTAAACTTTTGCTTTATGTCATACTGTGTCTTGCCTAATTCTGATCCAAACTCTGCTTGACCACTGTGATGCATTTAGGGCTACAATGTGGGTAGACATTGAGGATTCTGGCAGATCTGATGTGGTTATGGGATGATTTTTCTCTGGTACAACTGCATAGTGTTAGCTCTTGTGGGATACAGAAAAATAAGGAGCTGTATTCTTGGATTGAAGCCTGGAAAGAGGATTCATTGACAGTTTTTGTTGTCTTTCCTACCCCTTTCCTAAAGGAACATCTTCCTTTTCCTCCAGGTAGCTGCAGTACAGCCTAGCTGTATGATTGCAGCACGCAAGAGACTGACACAGTCTGCCTGTGAGAAACCATCTGAAGTTCTTGGGGCTGCTGTTCTGGGTGCCTCCCTGGGATCCAGCTCTGCTTGACTCCTGTCTTTTGTGTCTGGAGTCAAATGCCACAGTCCCTAAGGAATTTGCCTCTGGAGTCTTTTGGCTTATCCTTGTTCAGCAAGCTGCGAGGATGGTGGTTGTCATGCGTTTGAGAAATGATTGCAGGTTTCTATGGCTGGAGCTTTGTATCATCTCCTAGTGCAGAAACTGTAAAATACCTTAAGTTTTTCACTGGAGAAAAAGGCTGCTTCCCCAGCGTGGTAGAGGTGTGTCTGTTGTAGCAGGGTACTCACTGCTGCTCTCTACTTTCTGTTCCCTGTAGACAAGCACACTAACCCATAAACAGCTGGCAAGGCCAGTCGAATGGTTTCTAAAGTCCTTTACGAATGGCCACTAGTTCTCCAGTGCAATGATTTGATGTAGAAGGAGAGAAACCAATGACTAGAAATGTCATTTTTCACCAGCAGTTGCATGCTCTCCCCACCCCAGAGTATCAGCATCTCTGGCCCGAGCAGTCGAAGGAGGAAGCGGGCAGAAGCAGGCGGATGTGCTCTTACCACAGCACAAGGGCTTGGGAAACGAAGAAGGGACTTCATTAGAGTCCTCAGAGCACCAGCTGAGCACTGAGACGCTGGGATGAGTAAGCAGTGACACTGGAGACTTCTTAATAAATTGGATTTCTAATCAAGGACTTGGTGGTGGGGGGAACCCAGTCGCTTTGAGTGCCTCTAGAAAGGCTTGTATTGGCGTGGCTGCCCGGAACAGTGAAAATGCAAGTCACTTCACAAGAGTGACAGGGGTATGGTGCAAGTCATAGTGAAGAGAAGAGGGAGGGACAAAGTAAGGGCGTGTGGCCTCAACATCATCAAAGCATCAGCTCCTCCTTATGCACAGAGGGTGGCAGAGTCCTAAAAATGTCATAAATAGCTTTGAGACTGAGCCAGAAACACTGACGGGGTGATGGAAGTGACAGAGCAAATAGGCAGTGGCGAGGCAGGATAAGCACCTGGAGAACTGGAAGAGGGGAAAGTTGCTGAAAACAAACCAAGGAGGCAGAAACTTTGTTATGATGGCTTTTTTGCCTGCTTTTGGTATGAGCCCACAAATCCCACACTGTCACACCTCTGCCTGAGGTGAAATGAGTTGGGTAAAACATACTGGCCCACAGCCTGGGGGTGCAAGGGGCCGGAACACCCCTGTGGGCATGGGAGGAAATAGGGGTTCTGGTGTGAGCTGAACCAGCGGGTATTGCAGGGCATGGGGAGCAGCACGTGCTCAATCCCTGAGACTGAGCCAGCCACAAACAGAGCAGACAGCAGCCCATGAGGTGAGCTGTGCAGGGGCAGAGGATGGGGGAACTCTGGGAGTGTTTGGGCTCCCTCTGTGTCCCTGCTTAAATTGATAAGAGAAGGGAGAAGGCTGGGGAGGAAGGATGTGATGAGCTGTGTTAGCAACCCGTTGGAGGCTGGACTGCTTTTCGTACTGTGGGTGGGTATGAGTAAACCACTTGGGTGGCAATGGGAACTTCATGGTGAGTCCTCAGGAATAACCCCTTGCTCAGAGGGGGTCAGCATGTGAGCTACCGATGAGCCAATGCAGTGAGACAGCTTTGCTTTGGCTCAGAGGCAGGTAGAATTTGCTCATCTCTGTTCAAGTTGTGTAGTGCCTTCATCAGGACAGATGAGGGATCACTTTAGGTTGCACAGAGAGAGATGGAAAAAGCTCTATTCCTTCTCCTGTAGAAGGGAGGGTTGTTAGATGACCTGATCCAACAGCACTCATGCACTGGAGCAAGTTTTTGTTTCCCTGTCAGAGCTCAGGCAAGCACTGCTTAGCACCTGTAGAAGGACAGTGCTCAGAGAGGGAGCAGGGCTCGCAAGGCTTGGAGGAGAGCCAACCTGGAGTTAGAGAAGGCAAATTGTGTTTGGGAACAACTGGATAAAACCACGGGAAAACAAACAGATGTAGTGAATTCTCAACTGCCTGACTGGAAACCTCATACAGAGGTGAAGTCACATCTGGAGAGAAGTCTCCTCCCTTATTTTAAAATACACCAGAATGGATGTGTTAGCAATAGAATAAGCGTTTTCTGAGCAAATTCCTCCCTTGCCTGTATTCCTAAGTGGGTCACCTCTTCTTGATATCCTGTTTTCTTATTTCTCTTACTTTGTTCTTGAAGGAAATGCTGCCTTTGTCTGAGCACAGCTGGCTTTGGGAGGGCTGCGGGGAGCCGAAGTTTGCTTTTGAGTTCTTCCCTCACACAGGAAAGGAAAACTGGATCCTCAGAGACATTGTGGATGATATTGGCAGTAGAAACTTGTTTCTGGCCATGGTACCTGGTTTTAATTACACTTTTGTACATGTCTGTCTTAGGAAAGCTTATCCAAATGCTCTAGTTTTTATTTTTGGAAATGGCACTGTAGGTAAATCAACATCATCAATCCTGGGCGATACAAAGGGATTGCTCCAAAGTCCCAACACGTTTCCCTGCCTTTTGGCAATGTACCCTGCTGCCTGCTGCCCAGGCAGACTTTACTCAAGTGAGCACAGGGGAACCTTTTCCCTTGTGTTTGTTTGTTCGATCTGGTTTATTTAACGTTAGCTGGTCATTCAGCCTTACTTAGTTTTGCCCTCCCTGGCTTTTTGTGACCATTAGAATGGGAATAATTACTGTGAGGGTTGGGTTTTTTTTTCCCTTGCTTTTAAACATTTATAACAGCCACTTAGGGGGAAAAAAAATGGTCAAATGCATTCTGTTCTAGTCTTCTCTTCCGCTGCTGCAATAAAAATTAATCCACTCCTAGCACTTGGAGGGCAGGAGGCAGAACTGAAGTATTTGTTTTGGATTAGCCAGTCCTATTAGCCAGCCCATCTGTGTTATGACCTTCGCTCGTTGTCCAGTGGGGTTTCACTTTTTGGGTGTTTTTGTTTTGTAATTTCTCTATGGGTCATAAACAGGAGGAGAAGAGAGACACAGGAGAGGCTATGGTTTCGTTATGCTTTTTGTTGTCCCTGCTGCAGTGGTGTATGTGGCTCCAGTAATCCCCTAGTCGAGAAGGGCTTTACACCCAGGCTCCCCGTGCTTGTTCTTGCCACGAGTATAACCTCCTCCTTTGGCCTGGACTGGGCAGACATGGAAATGTAAAGCAAAACCTTGTCCCTCTTCCCCATTTCTGAACTGACAATGACCAGGGCAGTCCAGATCTCTGAAGAGCCATTTCTTTGGCCTTTCACAACTACAGGGATTGAAGGGTTCAAGTCTTGGAGGGCTGCTGTAAGTAGGAATTAGACCACGTTTAGCAAAGCTGAAGCCCCTATTTTACTCATTATTTCTGGAAAAATTTGCAAAGCCAATCAAGAAACTTTGTTACCTGATGGTAGGGTTTACACTGGAGGAAGACTTCACTCCCCCAGATGGAGACAAGCTCTGTGATGCAAAAGATCCTTGGCTCCTCACCGGCTCAGCAGCTCAGACAGTGTTTTGGATCCTCTGAATTGATCCTCTGGAAGGGTCAGGCTGCCACATCCTCAGTAGAACAAGGATTTCCAGATGTCAACATGTTGTGCATCTGTATGGGTGTCCACACAGGCAGCTGTGCAGCACGCTGGGCACCTGCAACTCTAGGGAAGGTCGAGGGAAACTACAAGTGGTCCCGGTACCTGAAAACCAAGAGCATGTGTGCTGATCATTTTGCCTGCTTTGTTTCACTTGTATCCTTTGTTAACAAGGAGCAGTCTAGAGGGAAATAGTCTATTATTAATATTTAATTTCCTCCTCTTACTGTAAGCAGATGACCTAAAAGATCATTTAGCCAGCAGCCAATAATAAAGCAAATAGGGGAGTTGGAAAAAGTATGAGTATCTCTCAGCTCGTGATGCTGCCTTCCTCCTCTTCCCTGCCCCACCCAGCCACATCTCTTCATCCATCCATAGGAGGTAGGAGTGGGGCTGCTCTCTTGACAGCTCCAAGCCCACTGGCTGGGTCTGAGCAGTCAGGGTGTGGGGAAGCTGCTCTATGTGAGGCATTCACAAAATACTGAACTTCAGAGAGGAAACCATTGAGCAAGGCAGAAAAGTGCTGCTGCTTCTGCCTTTCCTGTGCCCCTGAAGGGACAGCTGCTTTTGTTATGTTTTACAACCCGAGTTGCTTTGTGGATTTGTGTGCTGCCCAGGAGCACATCGGCTGGTTTACTGTGACTTGATCCTCTGAAGAAATGGGGAGAGGAGGTTTCTTAGAGACTTTGATTTAAAAGATAGGGCGATTCTCTTTGAGCTGAAGGGATTTCAAAGGCAAGATAAAAACTGACAAGCATCTCCCCCTCCAGGCTCTGGAAAGTAGGAAACAAATGATTTAGCAGCACTTACTTTCTGCATACAGCCATGTGTGTATTCAAAGGTTCTGCCTAAGGGAGTTAGGTAATCTGTACGTGGCTGGTACCTGGGCAGGGTCATGTTGTCAAAGGAGATGCTCGATTGTGATCTGTGGAATGAGCCCTGATGATGACTGCCCCACAGTCTTGGGTCTCATGATACCTGCTGCCTTGCTTACCCTGTCTTGAGGCAGACAAGGAGAAGAAACCAATCATCTCTGGAGCCTGGGGAAGCTACAGCCTGTCACCTATGTGCCCACAGACTGTCTTGGGTGCCCTGAGACATCCCCTAGCTTGCTCATCCCCTAATTTTCCTGATGTCTGAGAGTACCTGTCAAACTGAAGTGCCACAGGCATTGTCATTGTTATATGTGTCAGCCTGGCACATGGATCAGAGGGCACTTCTCTGTGCCAGCATGGCCACCCAAACCCGGGATGAATGAACTTGGCCTGAAGGGCCCAGAGCAGGAGAGAAGCTTGTTTCAGGTGGTGATTTGAGCCAGGGGCTGAGGGCCCACCTCAATGCTTTTGGCACTCAGGAGAGAGAAGGGGCAACACCTAAGTCTAACTGGAGATGCCAAACAAAAGCTTGCTTAGGCTCCAGCGGTGAATTGCTTCATGGGAACGTGCTGTTCAGATGCTTTATTGAATTTTCAAGGAGCAGTTTTTCATTGGGGCTGAAATATGAGAGAGAACAGAGCGTTCCAAGTCACTAAAAAATGAACAGAGCAACAGCTTTACAGGTTTGTGAGTGGCAAGAAAGGTTTATTTAATAATGGGGAAAAGGCCGGAACATAGCCCAGGGTACCAAAAAGGAATTAATCCAATTAACAAAATCAAACATGGGCTCAAGAGGAAATACTAATTGTAGCTGTCCAGCAGGTTGTGTGATACAGGTTATTTTTCTTAAGTTTCAAGAAGCTTGCAATATCGATCCCTCGAGGGCCTGAGATGTTAAACATACACTCCCCTGGTGAGTAAAGCAAGTTGTTAATTAATATTGTCTTGTCAGACCTGGTTGCTGAGCCTTTGGGTCTTGCATGAAGTGGATGATTCCATAATAAATCTTGCATTGCCTCTGGATATAAGTCTTCTTTAGGTGGTCCTGTATTTCAGTCTGTCCCCGAGCAGTACGTTTCTAGCTGTATGAGCAGGAAGATGGAGCCTGTTCTTGTTTTAAAGCAAGTTGCAAATACTTCTACAGTTAAAGACTTGTTGGGTGAAAGCTATAGCAGGCTGACACTGCAGGAGATGGCTGAGCTCGGGTTGGACACACGAACCTCCCTGGTTGTGGCACCTTCTCTCAGTAGCAGGTGAGACCTCTGATGTGCTGGGGGTATGTGGCTAAGAATTGCTTTTCCCTACTGACAGTGGCTGCTGCAGGAGCACTGCCACTGAAGCGGACACAAAATGTTGTTTTGCTGTGTCTGGGACACCTGCTCAGCTCCAGTCATTTCTCTTCTGAGATGTGCTGGCTCTGCAGAACTCTCTGAGTGTTTTCCGGCCCGTCTGAGAGCAGAGGGTGGAAGGACATGTTGTCCTCTTCTGGACACAGCATCTCACAGATTGCTTCGGAATAAACAGCTAGGGCTTGGGTTGAAGGATCAGGCCACTGTTTGTGAAGGAGGATCAGAAACAAGGGGCTAAACAAATCTAGAGATAAAAAATTCAAATTTAACATCAGATTGTGAAGCAAGCAGTTGAAATAGAAGGTTAAAAGCTCTGTTGTGTCAGAAAACAGTGTGTGATGTGGTCATTAAACTTCAGATTCAGGCATCGTGCTCTTTCAGGATACATGCAGAGCTGTTGGTGATTCCAGCTTTGTCTTTGTGCTCAACTCCTAGCATGGGGGGGCCTCTGCAGCGTTGGTTTGTTACATCCCTCCATGTCCTGTTGGAAAACGCGTTTGAGATGAGCCACTGAAAGAGTCAGGTTAAACAAAATGCATCTGGGATCAATAAGGATTCGTAATCCTACTCAAGGAAGCTCTGACATGGGGAAGAATATCCCAGTCATTTCACTGTGAGCCTCTTCCCTGAGGGGTGTGAGGTATGAATATGCAGCGCAAGAGCAGCGTAGCCAGGTTACTGTGACCGGTTTTTGACTTCACCTCAGAGTAACTTGCAGGGTGTTTCTGATGGTTCTGTTTTACAGAGGGATAATTTTGGCCCAAGTATCTCACAGCAATTTGTGGGGCAGTTTGGTTTTGGGGTTTTTTTTTTCTTCTAAACCTGTCCTGACACTGGAGTTTGGTGATGAGTGTGACCTGCATGGAAACGTGTGAGCACTGAAGCAGCAGAGAGGTGTACGCTGCCTGGCACACACACTGTCTTCCTCTTACCAGCCCCCTGCTTCCCTTGTTCAGTTGGGTTTTTTTTCTCCTGCCAACTCTTCCCTGTCTTTTTTTCCCCTTGATCTTGCTCATACACAGGCACAAAGCATTGTTTAATTTTATCTTGCCCTTTTCTGGTTTCTCTCCCTCTGGATTTTCTTTATTTTGATCTTATATTAATTCTAATCCTCTTCCCTGAAAGTCAGGCTTCGGGGAGGGGGGAGTAGTTTGGAGCATCACTGCTTTGAAACAAACCTATTGGGATTTGTAATGGACCATAACCTACTGTATCAGTACAGGCTGGGGGATGACCTGCTGGAGAAGAGCTCTGTGGAGAAGGACCTGGGGGTCCTGGTTGATGACAGGTTGGCTATGAGCCAGCAGTGTGCACTGGGGGCTGAGAGAGACAATGGGATCCTGGGATGCATCAGGAAGAGTGTGTCCAGCAGGTCGAAGGAGGTGATCCTCCCCCTCTGCTCTGCCCTGGTCAGGCCCCACCTGGAGTGTTGTGTCCAGTTCTGGGCTCCCTGGTGTAAAAAAGACAGGGATCTCCTGGAGAGAGTCCAGAGAAGGGCTATGGAGATGATTAGGGGCCTGGAACATCTCCCCTGTGAGGACAGGCTGAGAGAGCTGGGACTGTTCAGCCTGGAAAAAAGAAGACTTAGGGGGGACCTAATTAGTGTTTATAAATATCTTAGACATGGGATGCAGAGGGAATTGGCCAGCCCCTTTTCAGTGTCTGTGGGGACAGGACAAGGGGCAATGGCTGTAAACTGGAGCACAGGAAGTTCCACACCAACATGGGGAAGAACTTTTCCCCAGTGAGGGTGAGGGAGCCCTGGGACAGGCTGCCCAGGGAGGTGGTGGAGTCTCCTTCTCTGGAGATATTCAAGTCTCGTCTGGATGCCGCCCTGTGCAATATGAGCTGGGAGCTGCTTTGGCAGGGGGGTTGGACCCCATGAGCTCTTGAGGTCCCTTCCAACCCCTACGATTCTGTGATTCTGTGATTCTGTGATCAGATGGTAGCAGAGTGGTGTAGGAGCCTATCACTGACATCCCTGAAATTCAAGCAAGTAGAAGCAATCTTTAGAAGGCCGGTGGAAAACCAGAGATTTTTGCTAAAGGAAGATAGACAATATAGAGACTCCTTGGGGTTTCCTGTGCTTTAGAAAAGATTAAATGGATGATCTTTATCTTTCTCTTAATAGCTAGATCACAAGCTAATGTCTTCTGTTGATTTCTTCCACACAAACCGAATGCATAAAGATCACTGAAGGTGGAGGAAGAGCTGGTTTTTTGAAGCATGTCCAAACCACCAAGAATCATTCACTTTCCTTTCGAACGCAGCATTAGCAATAGAGCTCTAAATCAATGAAAGGTCCAAAATCAGATTATATTCCTGAGATCAGATGTGAATCACCAGTTAATCATATTTTCTTTTATTATCACTGTCTTTCCCCTTTTATTTTATTCTGAGAAATTAGGTTTCTGACTTGAAACTGGAGTGAACTGTGAAGGCATGAAGCCCCACTGGGTTAGGCCACACCAGGTCACCTGCAGATGGGGCCCCAAATACTGTTTGTTTTGGAGGTTCACATTGCATCCGAAATGGAACTCGACTGGTTTATCTGTTAGTGTTGTGTCTCTCTCTGTCCCTCAGCCCTCTGATGTTTCAAGGAGCTGTCTTCTTAAACTAATGAGAAAGTAGCACTGCTAAAGCTTGCTAAATTAGGGTTTAAAACCCACTCTGGAAGTGACAAGGTGGGACAGCAAACAATTCTCTCTTGACTGGGGCATGAAACTCAGGTAGTTGTGTTCATTTCGTATGAAGCAGCAGCTGTAGGGACCATGCCTCCTTGCAAGTGGCACCAACTTTAGTCCCAGATTTGTGCTCATGATACTGGGTGGACATCAATGGATTCTCAAGAGATGATGTTGGCATTGTGCCTGCGTGTGTGTTTCTGGGAGGGGTGTATCTTGGTGGACATACTTCTGGCTGGTTGTAGCTGAAGAATGTTGCTGGCCTGAGTCCATGGATGCAGCAAACACCCTGGGCAATGTGGGAATAACAAATAAATGGTTTGTTTATAGGGTAAAGATTTACACAAGCAAAACCAATAGTGTTGCAGGAGAGGAAGCTACGGGGACCCTTGCAGAGAGTATCCTCAAAGATGTCAGTGTCTGACATACCTCCAACTATTCTCCCTGCTGATGGCCTTCCAGTATCTGTGCACTTAAAGGGACAACTGGGTGTGGCAACAGAGATGTGACCACGCATGCCAGCAGCATAACCCTCTTGTGAATGAAGGTTTGTGTCATAGCAGAGCAGCACACTGGTGCAGCACGCTTGTGTGGCACAGTACATGAAGGTGGGCAGTGTGTGATGGCTCAAGTCTTGTGTTTGTGACCAGAGGGAGACAGGTGTATGTAAAAAGGCTCCTCCACCTTTCCGCTGTGCAGCCACCTCGCTTGCCAAGGCATAATTAGTGGGGCTCTCGTGTTTCAGGGGCAGACTATTGAGCAGCTGCTCAAGTGCCAGCTCAGTTGGTAGCCTGGAAAACAAAACACCCCTTGTTTCTCATCACCACTGTGAAATGCTGCCTTCCTGAGCCTTGGGTTTAGCCCTGCAGCTTTCAGGATAGACAAAATGTGAGATTTTTGCCAGTGATGTATTCTTCTAGTTCTGTTTAATATCCGTTATCCACTTAATGTGCCACTTTAATGAGATTTTGCTTTTGCCATCTCCTCTGTAGAGCTGATTACTTAGCATATGTGCTTGGTGTTGTGTTCTTTTTTAAAGGAAACTACAAGTGAAGAAGTTGAATGTTTGCTTCTGCTGAAGAGAATATTTCCCAAGTCCTAGGGGGAAAGGGTGAAAAAGAGAACTGGAGGATGTTGCTAGTAGGTATGTACATCACAGGAAGCCATGACTAGCAGTGTGACTGTCAACAGGAAACAAAAACTCACGGCCGATGTGACGCTGCCATAAAGCACACTTTCTGTGTTGTGTTGCCTGCTGGACTTTGTGGCCTTGGAAGCAGTGTCTGTCTACATGAGAGATTCTCCTCTCCATTCATCTGCTGGAGTTGAAAGCATTCTGCATCTGGTTAATCCACTCTGCTGGACTTGGCAAGCCCTGGACTTTTGGGGTTGTCTTTTGCTTGAAACCTGCTGCTGTAAAGATCTTGAACAGCTATGGAGAGAAAAGGGTGTGTGTGAGCAACCTTCACTGGCCAGCAGCTGAGTGCTCTTCAGACCACAGGCAGCTTTGAGGTGTCTTGGCTGTTCAGTGCTCTGCAGATATGAACGCTGAGCTTTTCCGGCACGTTCTCACGTTGGCCTGGTTGCTCTCACCATGCTAGTACATGAGAAAGACAACTTCCTCTCAGACATAGCTTACATCATCCTGGAACTGGTCATTGCAGTTCTGGCCATCCTGGGGAACATCCTGGTCTGCTGGGCGGTCTATTTGAATAGCAACTTGCAGAACGTCACCAACTATTTCGTGGTGTCCCTGGCTGCTGCTGACATTGCCGTAGGTGTGCTGGCAATCCCCTTTGCCATCACCATCAGCACTGGCTTCTGTGCCTTCTTCTATGGCTGCCTTTTCATTGCCTGCTTCGTCCTGGTCTTGACTCAGAGCTCGATCTTCAGCCTCCTGGCTATTGCCATCGACAGGATCATTGCGATCCGCATACCCCTCAGGTAAGCACGGGTTGGACTGGAGGGAGGGGGCTAGGCTGGTGAGGGATGGACTGCTGTAAAATCAACAGATCTGGAGGCAAATTGAGGAAAGAAAAACTAAACAAGGAGCAGAAATTCTTCCCTTGTAAATTGAAAACAACGTTTCTAGCTCTTGAAGGCTGCCTTGGCTGCTGGATTTTCTGGGTCTTCTCTGTCCCCTGTGTGCCTCTGGCATCGCAACGGCACTGCCTGGGAGCTGCCATTCCATCCTCGGGCAGGATTGTGTGGTAACCCTGCTAACTTGCACTCTGATCCATAGCCAACAGCACCAAAGGATCACGGTGCAAAAGTGGAGCGAAAGCAGCACATGGTGGAGAGCAGAAAGGAGGGGAGGCCAATTTGTCTCCTTAGGGAGAATGGGTTTGTAGCAAGAGGGTTGTGGAGAGTGTGGGTGGGAGTTTTCTCTTGGGGTCTACTGAATGTGAAGGGAAGAAAAGCAGCAGGTGATGAAGAAACAGGCCTAAGAAGGTTTGGACTAGCTTGGGTGCTGTTTCTGGAAGCAATGAATGTCAAGGTGAAGGCAGAAGCTTGTCCCAGCCCAGAACTGCAGAAGGTTATTCTATGGTCTCTAGTCTGGAGTAAAGAGGAAGAAGGTCGATGTTTCAATATTAGAGCTTGACAGCTGAATATGACTAGCTGCTACTTTGGGTGTAACCAGGGAGGTTGATGTGGGGCAAGGGAAAGTTTTGCCACACACACACAGCTACTCATTTCAGCCTCCCCAAAGCACATTGCTGTGATAGGGTATATCAGACCATGGGTGCAGAGCAGCGTTGCGTTTTGTGGGTGGGTTTGAATGCTGTGAGACAATGCTTCTGAGCCTTTCAGTTAGTTCAAAAGGTCTAGAGGAAGCCCCCAGCAGAGTGCAGGGATCTCCTCTCCTTCCTTCCCACCTTGTCCCTAGGAGGTTGCAGGACTGGAGAGACATGCTTTCTAGCCTGCTGAACAAGAAATGTAGCTGCGAAAATGGAACACATTTCTGACTGAGATGCCCTCAAATCTGAGTTTTGGGACATCCCCATTCCTCTTGAGCTTGAATCACTGTGGTGACCTGTGCAGTTTCATTTTGATTTTGTGAATACTCCAGTCAATGAATGTTGATTAATGTAAACCTCCCATCCAAACCCAGGAAGCATCCTTTTCCCTAGAGCTCTGGAGGTTCCCTTTCCACATGGACTATATATATGCACTATAGTCTTTCCTGACACCTCACCACAGCGAGCCTGTGCTGCTATAACATGACTGGTCATTGCTGGTTTCTGAGCCCATCGCCGTACCTCTGCTTTTCAGGCAGCTGTAAGGAATAACTATTCCATTCCATCACAGAGAACTCTGTTGATAATAGTTACCTATAAATTGGACTGTCTCCACTTTTCTACAGTTTTACATAGAGATATTTCCATTTATACACCAAAATAATGATAAATGGCACAAAGAAATGTATGTAAGCCCTTAGGAGCTTCACTCTGAAATGATCTGGAGAAGGACTGATGTCTTTTAATTCATCTCTCATGAGCTAACTCTGAAGGCTTTTACTGATGGTTTAAGCACTCTTATTGCCAGAGGAGGACTTGCCAGGAAAAGGATTTCAAAAGTCTGGATGTCTGCTCTATTTTTGGGGATCTCATTGTAACTATATTGTCTTGAAATTTTAAATTTCCTGGAATAGCCATTGTAAAGAGTCCTTTAGAAAAATGAGACTGTGTCTGTGCTGGACACTGCACTGGTTTCACTATTTTGTTTTTGAAAAAACAGAGCACACCCTCTTCCACCCCCAAAACAGTGGAGCTGATTGGATGGAGAAACTCGCAGGTAGATCCCTGGGTTCATCCCCCTCCTTGTCCTCTGCTGGTTTGCCCTTTTACAGTAGGATCAAAGACCTCAATTGCATTCCCCCTTAAGAACGGATATATGAATAAGCATTAGATTTACAGCCTCAGACGTGCTGAGAAAAGGAAAGCTCGTTAGCTGAAGAGGGAAATGTGACATGATTCAGGCTGCTCACATCCCCATTTTAATTTTTTTTCTTTTTCTAATATCTGGTTCCTTCAAAAATGCATCAAACCATTGGAAGGAGAGTTCTGTGCTAAAGATTTGCACCCATCCTTTGATGCCTGGGAAAGCCTCCCCTCTCCTCAGAGGACACGGTAACACCAGGCATTCCTACTGTTCATTACATGGGGGCTCTTAAAAACCCCCAAACCAAACCCAAACAAACCTAACTTCCTTCACTTGAGTGAAACCAAAAAGAGCCAAAGCTATTCTTTCTTCTTCTTTTTGGCTGTTTCGTGTCTGAGTTGTCCTCAGGAAGGTAACCGCCTGTCTCAGTGGTTCCACATATGTGGAACTATATTCCCACACCAACTGTCAGTGTTCAGGAGGCAGAAGAGTGGGATTTCTCATACTGCTTGGGTTTGGACACCTCAGTACAGAATTAGAATTACCTTTGGGATTATTTTTCTGTGGCTAAAAGGCCCTCTGACAAAAAAACTGTATTGAGGAAAGGCATCTAGAGGTAAAATCTAAGAAGGCATAGCACCCAATTTGTGAACGTGTTATAGGTTCCACCTGTCAGGTGATTAAAACATTGTGTAGAATTTGATAATTTTTCCAAAAGCTCTCCAACACTTGGCTTATTTCTGCCAGGTTTTATACCAATTTAACACTCTGCAAGTGGCAAAGAAGCACTCCCATGGAAGTGAGTCTGAGCCATTGTTTGGTCTAGGATACAATCCAAATGGTGTCTCTAACATGGCAGGTACCTGAAAACCTGTGCTCGCTGATAGAAAACCCCTGGGGGTTCTGAACAAAGCTAGCTGTGAGTCTGAGCTCCAGCATGAAGTCATGGGCCAAGAACAATTGCTGCTTTCCAGGCTCATTGGTGCCAGCAAATGGTCTGTGGGCACAGTGCCGAGGCACGTGTTCCTCTGCAGGCACTCCTGGTAAAGATACTCCCATGGGGAAGGACAGGTAGCTCCAATGCACTGGGAAGAGAGGAGAAATTCTTCTTCCTACAGCCAAATGGGAAAGTTTTCTCAGGTTACTGTTTGCTCTGTGTGCTGGATTCAGGTATTCACCCGTGGCACAAATACTAATGCAGGTCATGTAGTGTCAGCTACAGTAACTGGCTGAAAAGCAAACCTTTTCCTCTGATGAAAGGTGCTTTGGAGATGATCGACTGCCAGAGCTACTCAGATGCTTCTCTGGGAAAGGTCCCTGTTATTTGGAACACTGGGACAGGTTTATCCCACGTAGCAGTGATCAAATCTGCAGCTCTGAGGTGGCATTGGGATGCTTTTCTGCCTGAGGCTAGGGGAGCTGGACATCAGCTTCCCAAAATCTGGGGTGGGAAGAATAGGGGAGATGAACACAAACCCTGAATAAACTATAAGACCTGGAAGGGACCTTTGTACTGAGAACAGTCTGTTTCAGCAGCTGCTTTAATTCTCTAGGCTTGTCTTCTCAAATGCTCTTATATGAGCATGTGAATCAGTGAATCAGGGATTTAATTTTTTTATTGTCCCTTTGAACCATATCTGGACTTCTTTTCTTGCTCACCATAAACCTTTTGACTTTATTACAACCATTTCCTATATGCATTCAGGTTTGTGTCCAAGAGATTATGGGCAGATTCAGCCTAAGAACAATTCCTCTGAACAGCCATGGGCATGGCTTTTAAAGCAATGCTAGCTCTCTGGGGCTCCATGGGGTTTCTCATCCTGTCTGGTTTTGGGCACCTCATGAGAGTTACCTTTGGAATTTGCTGTTACCAAGATTTTAGTCTGGAAGCTGATTGTCATTGCTGCTGCTGTTCAGATCCCACCTACCCTGTCTCCATAGCGTAGTCAAGCCCTGGTACCAGTTGGTAACTGGTAATAGGGGAAACAGTTTCTTGACTGGGAGTTCTGGGAAAGGGTTGTTTTTGGTGGTACCTGAGGTCTGAGTTCAGTTTCTTGCTCTGCCACAATGTTTCCTGGATGACCTGGGATTGTCGGGGTTCCTCATTTCCACACCCAGGTCACAGGGATAGAACATCCCCCTTTTGTCTTGCCCCCCATGACTGCAGCTGTCAGAGGTGTGGGCTCTTGCAGGGATGTGTTTTGTAGTGATTTGTTAAAAAAACATCAAGCACTGTGGGAATCCAGATCAAAGCCTGGTGCCCTTGATGCTGAGCACAGGCTTTCTGGTGTGATGCAGTAAAGGTGGCTGAAACATGCTCTCTGTGTGGCAGAGTCATTTGGCCAAAATGTGCAGTGCTGTCAACCAGAGGTGAGTTTGGAAGACAAGCAGCAGGCTGGCTGGATGCTGTGATGATGAGTTAAGCCAGCTACAGATCATGCAATGTATGGAAAAATTTTAACTGCCACCCGAGGACCCTTTGGTTCTTCTACCAGCTCTGACTTCCTCCTGCAAAGGACACAGAGCTTAGGCCAAGGACCCAGCAGTGTCATATCCTCAGCCAGGTTACTCCAGGCAGCACAGGTGAGTTGTACATTCACCAAGGGCAGCTCTTCTAGAGTCAGTTTGCCAGCCTGGTAGCTGAGAGAGAGCAGCAGGGCAGGTGAAATGATTTTGGGGAAAACATCCACATTTTCATGTATTTGCAAAAGTGGGGTTTGTTTTCTAGAGGTGTCAGGCGACCCCACCCCCACAGCCAAGTCCACTGTGAGTGTCCCTGCCTTCTGCAGTAATGTTCTTTGTGGCTGGAGCTGCAGGAGTAGAGGTCTCCTTGTTTGTGTAGCAAGTCCAGTATTTCCAGGAAGCACGAGAACAGCTTGTGCACAGACAATCCAGTGCTGTCTGGACACATCAGACATGCCACAAAGTCACCTGCCAACTATGCAGAACATGGGCTGCAGGTGTGACTGGCTCCTTTCAGCAGGCTGTGCCTCCTGTGGAGGTGCCAGCAACTCACAGGATCCAGGATGCTTCCTGCAAGCCCTGAACTTACCACGCAGAGCGGTACGGCACTGGGGGTACAGGGAGTAGCTAGAAATGATGCTCGTCCAAGTGAATGGACACTTCTCAGTGGGTACCTGGCCAATGTAGTGCCACGTGCTAGGTGATGAGATGCTGTCAGCTTTTTTTTCTCTGCCTTTAGAGATGCAGAGCGAGGTGTTAAGGAGAGGTTCTCACTGGTAATCGCCCCTGCCAGCACAGCACGCTGCAGCTGGAAAGCAGGAGGCTGCTTGGGTTAAGTGCTGTTCCTAAGCCTTGTGAAGTCCGTTGCATGGGAATCCCCAGAGGGTAAGAGGGAGGGAGGGTGTGTTTGCCTGGAGCTGTAGTGAATATATTTTTAGTGGAAGGCAAGAGACATCTCTAGTCGTGGGATAACAGCTGCACGATTTCAAAATTCCTCTGACAAGATGTAGCCAATTCCAGGGCTGCAGGGTTCTGAGGGTGCTTTTTTGTTTGTTTGTTTTTTTGCTTTTCCAGGCTTCAAGTGCCTTTAGCCAATCTCTTGCTCCCTGCACGTGCTTTTTCAAAGCACAGATGCTGTTTTGCTGTGTTGATGAAGTCTGAATGTGAGCAGCTCCCTGCTACCATCCACACCGTGCCCTTAGCATCCTCAAAGCATTGAGCAGGATCACCTACTTGCTGGAGAAACATTTTGCTCTCAGAATCAGCTGAATCCCTCCCTCGTTTCTGGAAGGAGGGTTTTGGTGTATTTTGGGAACTGGGAATTGTGTAGTTAGCTCCCTCACCCACTCCCTTTTTCCTGATTTTGAAAGGCAGCTGAGGAAGTGTGACTCAAACGTGTCCAGTCTTGTCTGTTTTCCCAGGGCTCAGCAGCAGGGATTTAAAGCCCATGCAGGATCTCCATTCTGTACAGGCCCAGCAAAAGCAGCCTTTCTCCCTCCCTTGTCTTGAACCTGCAGTGGGCTAGGAGCATGAACCTGGGGGAGTAACTATTTCATTGAGAGATGGAAAGATTTCTATGGCTTGTTGGACTCTGGTGGGGGTTTTTTGGGGAATGTTTGTTTGCTGAGAGAATTCTGGGGTCAGGGGGAGAAGGAACCTTTGGTAAACACTGGGAGCCCAACACTACCATTGTCCAATCGCAGACACATGGGGTCAAGTCCACTGTGGGACCCACACTGGACAATGTGGGAATCCAGCCATCTACTGCTTTCCATGCTAAGCATTACAGAGGGGAGGAAATTGCATTAAAATGTTAAACTGTTGCCCTGATTTACATTTCCAGAGAGAAGAACTGGTGGAGTCAGCTCAGAACTCGCAGTAACCTGTGAGGCCTTGGGAACTGGCTGATATTTCAAACAAACCAAGGGCCCTGGCTGCACTGTCAGGTTCATACCACGTTGCTTATTGTGTCTTTCAACAGATCTTGGAGAATTTACTGCTAGGAGCACTGGCTTCAGCCAGGCATATCAATACTTCCACCACTGAAGTCCCCTTTGGTGTGTGCAGCACAGAGGCAGTGAGAGCACTGTCCTTTCTGAGAGAGACATGGGGTTGCTTAGTTGGGCTGGTGAGGAAAACTGCTGACTTGTCTCACTTATTTAAGGAAGGTGAATGGTGCTGGCCTTCTTCAAAGTACCCCTGTGGAGCAGAGTGAGGTGCTGTGCAAGCGAATGCCAGCCTGGCTTCTGCAACTCAGCAGAATTTCCCCAGAGCACACCTGAACCTGGACACGGGACCGATGGCACTGTGCCTCCAAGGGGGGTTTGTGCTGTTTGGCTTACAGATCTACTGCAAGACAAACCTAGCAATTCTGTGCTACAAGGCTGCTCCTAGCCTCAATGAGAGCATGGTGGTCTTCACCACCAAGGGTCAGAGCAGTGCTGTTGATTGTCCAGGCCACAAGATGACAGTGTGGGCTGGTGGAGGAACACAAATGAAAACTGTATTAATTTCACTGCTTTTTTGTCACCTATTCACTGTTTAAAGGAAAGAGGAGAGAAATTGGTGGCATACAGTGTCACCGTGGTGACCATGCTGTGCTGTGTGGATTCTGCACCTAGTTCAAAGGCCCCTCTGAAGAAGCAGAAGAAGGGTCAGAAGAATCCCAGCCATAGATACAGACTGGGAGAAGAGCTTCTTGAGAGCAGCCCTGCTGAGAAGGACTTGGGGATTGTGGTGGATGAGAAACTGAACATGAGCCAGCAGTGGCTCTTGCAGCTCGCAAGGCCAATGGGATCCTGGGCTCCATCAGCAGAGGGGTGGCAGCAGGGACAGGGAGGGGATTGTCCCTCTCTGCTCTGCCCTGGGGAGGCCCCATCTGGAGTCCTGTGTCCAGAGCTGGGGCCCCAATACAAGAAAGATGTGGGACTGTTGGAGAGGGGTCAGAGGAGCCACGAGGATGATTAGAGGGCTGGAGCAGCTGCCCTACAAAGAGAGGCTGAGGGAGCTGGGCTGGTTCAGCCTGGAGAAGAGAAGGCTGCTGGGGGACCTCATTGCAGCCTGCCAGTCCCTGAAGGGAGCTGATAAGCAGGAGGGGATTCAACTTTTTAAAAGGGCCGATAATGGCAGGACAAGGGGGATGGATTAAAACTAAAGGAAGGAAGGGTTAGATTAGATATTAGGGGGAAGATTTTTCCAGAGAGAGTGGTGAGGGGCTGGAACAGGCTGCCCAGAGAGGGGGTGGGTGCCCCGTCCCTGGAAGTGTTCAAGGCCAGGTTGGATGGGGCCCTGGGCAACCTTGTGTAGCTCCAGGCCTGGAGGTTGGTGGCCCTGCCTGTGGCAGGGGGGTTGGAGCTCTATGATCCTTGGGATCTCTTCCAACCCAGACCGTTCTACGATTCTATGATAAGCAGGTGCCTTTCTTGCTTCCATTGGGAAGTTGCTTGGGTGTCAGGGGCTTGTTGAATGATACTGATGTAATTCCCATTTCCTCTGCTTTGTAGGTACAATGGCTTGGTGACGGGCTCTCGAGCTAAAGGTATCATTGCCATCTGCTGGGTATTGTCTTTCATCATCGGCTTGACACCAATGCTGGGCTGGCACAATCGCTCCCAGATCGAAGGCCTGGGTTCCAACAAGTCCTCTCCCATCAACTGCAGCAACAGTATGGTGGCATGTCTCTTTGAGGCTGTGGTCACCATGGAGTACATGGTCTACTACAACTTCTTTGCCTGTGTGCTCCTGCCTCTCCTCCTCATGTTTGGAATCTACTTGAAGATCTTCATGGCAGCCCGGCGACAGCTCAAGCAGATGGAGAACAAGATGGTACACGGGGAACGTTCTCGCTCCACTTTGCAGAAGGAAGTCCATGCAGCCAAGTCTTTAGCCATCATTGTTGGGTTGTTTGCAGTCTGCTGGCTTCCACTACATATCATTAACTGCTTTACCCTGTTTTGCCCAAACTGTGCCCACGCTCCCCTCTGGCTGATGTACCTAGCTATTATCCTGTCTCATGCTAACTCAGTGGTAAATCCTCTCATTTATGCCTACCGGATCAGGGAGTTCCGATACACCTTCCGGAAAATCATCAGCCAGCACATCCTGGGCAGGAAGGAGCCATTCAAGGCAGGAACAGCCAGCTCCAGGACTTCCACCCATGGTGGGGACGCAGAGAACACCGGCATACGAATCAGTGAGTATGCATTAGAGGTGTACACCAATGGAGAGATCCACAGGGATCCTGAAAAGCAGGACTTAAACAAATGCAAAGCTGGCTTGGAGTGGCACCACAATGGAAATGCTCTGGACATGGAGACAAATGGGCATCTCCCACATTCCTGCAGAAACGGGATTCTCTCAGATGCCTGCATGAACAGGGAGCTTCACAGTGAAGAGCTAATCGATGCCCAGGTGTCTTACTCAGATCTAGAAAGAGCAGCCTTCGCAGCAGCTGATGTTTCCTGATGAGACTCTCAAAGTCTTCCTGGTAGAATCATTGTTTTTCCATTGGTGACCTCTGCCATGGCAGAAAGGGAGGTGGGGGGGCGGGGGGAGAGCTGTGTATTCAGATTGCTGTGGAGAAAGGGGTCCCTACCCAGGACTGTTGGGAAGATCCTAAATACTAGACTGGAGTAAAGCCAAGAGACCACTGAAATGGACTGAGGAAGGAGGACATGTTACCTATCAGTGACCTGTCACCCAACAGCTGTGCCAAGGTCACAGATGGCATTCCAAGTTCAGCACTGGGAGACTGCTGCTGCAGGGCATATCAAGATGTTATGCTGTACTGTGTGTCTGTGGTTGTATGTCGGTTTTGCTGTCTTTACCAGCAGAAATAAAAGCATGGCTGGAAGAATTCACTGAATTGCAGAGAGCAGCAGGGAGGGGCTTTTGAGTACTTTGGCCCTGCAACAGATGGAAGGGGGACAGCAACATCTATTGGTCAGGAAGGATGCAAGCAGCTGCTTAGAAAGGGAAGGAATTTACCTGATGGGAACTCTTGATACCTTCAACCATGGCATTTTGTCTTTCAGTCCATGTTTTTAAAGCTTACACTGCAACATGATGCTAATTTTTTTTTTTTCCTTGTCTTGATATTAACTTTATATTAAGTTATAAAAGATGGGCAAAAACTCATACCCATTCCCTGAGTGTTCAATGTTCCAGAGGCACAAGGAAAATGTAACCTCATAGATCTCCACTTTGTCTAACCCATAATGGAAACGGAGATCGTGATGTGGGTTTCCCATAGCCAAAGGGCTGTTAGGAGGGCTTGGTGCTGCAGGTACCAGACAAGTAGGCCAGGTTGTGGTCTGCATCACCAAAGCTGTTGTGTCCTGAAGTGTTGTGAAGAGCTGTGGGGTGTGTGAGCTGTCTGCAGGCTAGCGGGCACTGTCTGCTTTCCCCCCTCTCTCTGTGCTTGTTGTCCTGTAATCCTAGAGTGCAGATTCTTTCCGTGTCCCAAAATGTGTGTGAGGGGAGCTAGTTTTCCATATTTTCATCCTCTCTCAAAAGGCTGTGGGATTTTTTTCTTCTTTCTCAGGATAGGGAGGAACACACACACTCACACCTCACATGTCTGAGGTTCCAGTGAGTTCTATTTAAACACCTTTTCTCCTGTGATTCAGTTTGTTCCTGATGTGCTTCACTGTCAGGCCTGATACATCCCTGAGGGGCAGAGGCCAGCAGAGCTGGGTCTCTCTGGTTAGAAGATGTTCCTACTCTGAAAAGCTGAAAGGCATCAGTAGTAGTGGAAATTGCTCAGAAACTGCAGTAGTCTGTATTAGAGAACGGGCAAATCGGTGCTGGCACAAGGCTATGCACTGGTGTCCTTTGCTGGAGAGGTGTTTCACAGCAGGCTGACAATTTCCTCCATCACTTATGAAGCCTGGGAGCTCAAGGACAGCAGAATACCACAGCGACTTGAATTCTACCTAAAAATTGTCTGGTCTTTGTTTTCCAGACAAATAATCCATGTCTAGTACCACCAGCCTTCTAGAGAGACAGGCAGTAATGGTCCTGCTGGGAAACTCAGTATTGTAATTCCAGGGATCTACAGCTTATTCCCTGGCAGTGAAAACATCAGAAGTATCATCCCCCAACCCTGGCTCCTCCTTGTGTCTGTCCACTAACATCTCAGAAGACAAATAATCTCATTTTCAGAAAGGAAAAGGGGAACTGGATTTTGATATTTGAGGAAGATCAGGTTAGGCTTGTTCTTATTCCATGTTTGCTTTAAATATTGTGAACTATTAAAATGAAAAGTCACTTTTATTTGCATAGACTTTTCTTTTTGCAGTCTCCCTAAGTGAAAGTGGGGAGTAGTTTATAATGCTGACCGTGTTCAGGTATGCAACTGCTCCAAGAGAGCACAAAGCTTACTGTGAGACGGATAAAAAGATGTGGTTGCCACCATAATCCTTAGGAGAAAGACAGGTCAGTTTGTAGAACAATAGACTTCACAGTCTAATTGAATTGCTGCTTTCTTGGCATGGCTCTTCCACAGGGTCTAACGTCAGAGGAGCACATTATCTCTCCAGTGCCATTAACAAACACTAAGCCGTTTCCCTGTGACTGACGTCGTCGGTTGTTCCTCCGTAGGGTGACTTGGGATCTTGTTACTCTTGATCTTTTTAAATGGAATATTTCTGTAGGTTATTTGTGGGATGGCTTCTCTGACCCCCTGGAACAGTGGCAGAGGAACTCAGGAAAGCGGGGTCTGAGCTCTTTAGGCCTCAGATGGGAGCTGAAATGTTGCTAAGAATAACTCCAGATTACATCCGGTGTTCATGTCAATAACAATTAGGTCCACAAAGAAGCAGAGCAGGGAAGGAAGTGTGGGAAAATACCAGCATCGCTCACACAGTGGAACACACACAAGTGCAGAAGTGTCTCCTACTGAGCTCTACTTGCCATTGGAAAGGGATGTTTTATGCCACATTGCAAGAACCTTTCAACAGCTTGTGGGGTTGGCTGAATTCTGTTGTTTCCTGAGCTGCGTCGCACTCAGTTATGGCACAAGAATCAAGTTGATCTGTGTTGATATGAGAAATTTAGGATTGTTGGTCTGGAAAACTCTCCTGCCCAACCAGATTAACATGGGAGCTTACTGAGTTTCCAGATGTCTTGAAATTACCTTTTCTGTTGCTGTTTGAGATGTCCCCTAAGTGTGTCCGGTCCCTCTCAATCCAGATTTGAAATGGAGTGGGTGTGTGAAGTGGCTGGGGGATGTGTGCAGGAGGAAGGGCAGTGGAGGTAAGGAGGCAGAGTGTTTTACATGGAATTGGAAGTCTGTAGTCACAGGAAGGAAGGGATGGCAGTTGCACCACATGCCTTCTGGCGAACATATGTCTGAGATGGACTTTCAGGTGCTGTTTTCAAAGCAGTTGTTGGGAGAGTGTGAGCTTTTTGACCAGAATTTTGGACTTCTTATTTCTTGTTTCCTCGGGATTGTGATTTCAAGACTTTCTTTTTAAACAAATGGAAAAAGCTTTGGGGTCCCATCAGTGAAATGTGCTCTTTCCTCCTCCTGGCAGCGCTCTCTGCCCTTGAGAAAAGTACCCCTCTTCAAAACTGAGCAGGGATCATTAGAAAACTGAAAGTGAAACATTTTTGTCCTAACCTCTCTACTCATATCCCCGTTTTCATTCCAGCTGGAGAATGCTTAGCTGTTGAGGTATAGCTGTTCTGGATAATCAAAGATGGTGCCAGGACAAAGGGAAGAATGAGGTGATCATCAGGAAAGGCTTCAGAAGACCTCCTTGGGAATCCAAGGTGCAGTGGGTCCGGAGAGTAAGAGCTGGGGTAAGAGGAGACTACTTTCATAGAACTGAAACATCTAGCTAAAAATGGCTCAAGACCCATAGAGAGATGTGGTGCCTCATTTGGCATGAGGGCATTCCATGAATTTCACCATTCCCTGAAGACTCTTAGGCTCCGGGCTTTATTTGCTTTATAGGGTTTTGGACAAAGTGAAGTTTGATCAGTTGCCAGGAATAATTTTATCAAGGGTTCTTCTCGGGGCCCTCTCCTCAAT
The DNA here is from genome assembly GCA_013400835.1 of Zapornia atra. Lineage (NCBI taxonomy): Eukaryota > Metazoa > Chordata > Aves > Gruiformes > Rallidae > Zapornia > Zapornia atra. Next base: position 228,831 of record VZTU01021009.1, read on the forward strand.
AGGGCACTGCTTTTTCTCTGTGCAAATAAATGCACTTACATCACTCTCCTGCAGAATTGTGTTTGGATCAGTAATATCTCAGAGCTCCATACAAGCTTGAACTGCAGCTCTTGAACAGAGAAGCAACGTGGCATGATGGAATAGCTGAGGCTACTGCAGAGAGGGTTTGCCACTGACCCCAGTCGGTGCGAGGAAGCTTGTTGTGTGGATGGACTTAGGAGATAGTGAAGTAGTTTGAATCTTTTATCATTCTTTGAAAGGAGCATCCAGGAGATGCTGGTGGATACAGAAAGTCTGTAAGGTGTGGGAGCAGACTAGAGGGTTAGGGGAAATCTTGGTGATGAAGGAAGACTGGTAGGGTAGGTGTTTGGGGGGGATTTCAGAGGGAGCAGGAATGTGCTGGGGATTGCACAGATGGTGCTGGCATGAGACCAGGGTGTAGCTTGCTGAGGAAGGACTCTAGAAGGGATGTACAGCTTACAGCAGAGGGGCAGCCTTCCCTGATGTGTGCAGAGGGCTGACTTCGTGTGGTATTTATGTGACTGAGGTAGAGATGGTTCTTATGGATTATCTCCTTTTCAGACGTGTCATCTCATTTCACGAGTGCTGAGGTATAACAAAAGCCCTTTTTCTTCATGAAGATGAGCCCAGCCTGAGCCCAACCTAAGCCCAAACCAATCCAGCCACGTTCTGTGGGAAGGACAAGCGTGCTGTAGCAGTGCTGCGCTGCGTTTAACCTGTAGAACACTCACTAGTGGTGTCTGCTGACTTCAGCTGCCTAAGACCCTGTTCTCTCCCAATTCATTTTGGGCATCAAACTGCACCAAGTCATACCAGAGAGGGTGTTTTTTCTCTTTAGCCCTCTTGATGTGCTTTACTATAGAAAAGGTCAATACCAGAGTAAGTAAAATCACACCAGTTCTTCATTTGCATGAGAGGTGATGAACCCTGACAGATTGAGAGTCTCCAGACTGGGGCAGTGTGGTGTGTAACTAACTCCCTGTCTCATCTGTCTGTTGGGACTGTTCACACAAGGATGTCGTGAAATGAAGACTGGAACCTGCTGATCTAGGAACATCCTTTGCTTCCCCAACTCTGCCTCAGGAGCTGGTGTTCCTGCCCCCATTCTGAAAGCAGTTGTCTGTAGTCTGCAAGCCAAGACACTAGGAACACCCTGCTGCACACGCTGTCACTAGAAAACAATTATTCTTTTAATTTAAATGTTTTAGGAATATAGTTGTGGTTTTCCCTCTGTTTGTCAGTTACCAGTGGGAGGGAGGGGGAGGGAAGGGTGTGGGAGAATCTGTGCATGCAAATGTATTTAAAGTGCATTGACCAAAGTGGTTTGGGTTTGTTTTGGAGTTTTTCTTTTTTTTCTTTTTTTTTTCTTTTTTTTTTTGGAATCTGTGAAATTTTCATACCTGTGAAGTCATCAGACTGCTGGGCAGTGAGGAGCCGCTGGTGCTGCTGAGTCTGTCTTGGTTACATTTCTTAATAAGCATTAAAATAATAAAATATATTTGTAAAAGAGAGTGTGAGAGCCTTTGTCCCAGGAAGGGCTGGCTGGCTGGCCCCTTCTCGTGCGAGTGTTTTCTTGTTATTTTATTAGCCTTTTCCACAGACTGAGCCTTCTCCAGAGCTCTCTTCTGGTGCTGCCTATTCTTTTGCAGAAGATGTTAGTGTGGACTGAGGTGACAGACCCAGGTGGACTAGAAGACCCCTCACATCTCTGCCCTCCTGGGATTTGTCATCTTGGCAATGAGAAAATGTTTCTAGTGGCGTGCTGAACACAAGGTAAAGCTCTGGATGTGCCCAGACTACTGCAGCTTCAGGAACAGTGTGTGACACAGTGGGACCTGAAGGGTCCATAACTGGACCATGAAACAACTTTGCCAGCTGTGACTGGTGCATCCCAGCCTGCTGGCTCTCCTTCCACGTGGCCCTGCCAGTGCCCCCCCCCAGACCTCCTCATGAGACCATTGCAGTGTCATAGAATCATAGAATGGCATGGGTTGGAAAGGACCCCAAGGATCATAGAGCTCCAACCCCCCTGCCACAGGCAGGGACACCAACCTCCAGGCCTGGAGCTACACAAGGTTGCCCAGGGCCCCATCCAACCTGGCCTTGAACACCCCCAGGGATGGGGCACCCACTACTTCTCTGGGCAGCCTGTTCCAGCCCCTCACCACTCTCTCTGTAAAAAACTTCCCCCTAATATCTAATCTAAACCTCTGTCCTGTTCTACCAATGCTACTCAGGCTGAGCTAGCTCCAAAGTAGTCTGGAGATGGGCAGGAGTCAAACTGGATGCTCCTCTGGTGTGTTTCAGGGCAATTCTGAGCAATGCTGTCAGGATGAAGCAGGAATCATTTTCAGCTTTTTCTAGCTGAAGCTACTAAATGTGCATGTGGGGAGGTTAGTGAAAGTCTGTCCAGTTCAGGAGCATTTGGAATTGGGATGTAGTGGAATGAAAGTTCACCAGACAGCCATCAACTGCTGTGATTTCCTCCTTTGGCTCACTTTGCAACTGGACTAGAGGCCTCGCTGGAGGCTCCAGTTTGCAGAGAGGTGCTGGCACCCTGGAGCTGTGCGGCCAGCTGTGCCCAAGGTGTGCAACCAACTGTGTAATTGAAAAGCTTTTTGATTTTTCCCTCCTTTCACAAACACTGTATTTTGTTCTGCAGCATCAAAGGCCGGGAGCTGGAGGGAACAATGGGCGCCTGCAGGAGCCCAGGGGAACAATGACTGTACCTGGCCCTGGGAAGAACGGGAGTACTTGGAAGAACAGAGAGCGCTCCCAGTTTGACAACACAATTGGCCTGATCTGGAAATCTCTGCTCAGAGATCCTTGGGTTCCTCACCCAGTGTAACTAGATTTTCCAGGGCTTTTGTAGTAGAGTAAGAACTGTCTGAGGAGAACACAGCTCGGTAGTGTAATATTTCCTGCAGCACTGGGGAACTGATGACACTTCTGACTGGTGAAGTAGGATGGGGCTGTGAAGGATGGGGGAATACTGTTTAGAGATAAAAAGCTTTTCACAGTATTTAAAGCAGCAGGATCTTCCTTGTCACTTCTGCCCCCAAACAGGAAGCCTTTGCTGCTAAGAATAGTACATACAAGGGCCTGCTGTGCTGTTCAGCACTATGTGTTTCAAGAAGTTTTGGGGAGTTAAAAGTTCTGAGCACCTTTTCTGAGGCCCTGTAGGCCTCAAGATTTACTTTCACAGGAAGGATCCCCACCATCTTGCATTTGATTGAGGGGATGGAGTGAAGAGTGAGGTTCCCCATGTGCTCAGGGAGACAGACTTCTGCCAGCTCGAAGTGATCCTTGGAGGAATCCACCTCTCTGGTCCCACAGACAAGCACCTCAAGTTAGATGATGCAGCTCACTGCAGGTTGGAGTCTCACTGAACAGTAAGTGGAGCTGTATTCCTCCCTGACTTCCCAATCCCCTCCTCAGTGCTGTTTTGAGAAGAAAGGGGGGTACTTCCCAATATTTTAGAGGTGTCCTCAGAAATGACCCAGTGCATGGGACTGCTGGAGGGGTTTTGGAAGTATGATGCTCTGCTTTAAAGCAGTATCATTTCTCTGCTGTGTGACTGCAGCAGTGACTGCTGCGATCCCACAGGGTGGCAGAAAAATATTACCCAGATATCAGAAAATCAAAAATTCATCTTGAGAATTGGAATTCTTGCAACATGTCTAAGAAAATGATCTAAGCCAAGTTTGTGTCTGAGGGTAGCACAGTGGTTTTTCAGCAAGTGAAAGGAGAGGACTGGGAAAAGAACTTTCAATCTGCAGGTTCAAAATAAACTGTGTAAAGATGAGGTTATTTGGAGTGCAGATCCATACTGTGTGGTCTGAGCCTGTTGTACTGAACTCCAAACCTGGGACTGTGGGTTTTGGGAGTGTCCAGCTGCAATCCAGAGAGGTGACTGCAACTTCTGCAGAGCCCAAGGCAGTCTTTAAACCTGCTAGATTTGGACACTGACAGCATCGGAGCTGCAATCACTCAGGTTTTGTTTGCCAAGGATTTACCCAGAGCCCTAGGCAGCTCCATTTTTTGCCTTTCCTAAGGCAAGGAGATTAGATAACAGTTCATAATGACAGTGAAGAAAATCTATGTGCAAGGGGCACCTTACTGCCTCAGCTGTTGATGAGGTCATGGGGATGTGTTTTGGGCTGGTATTAGTCCAGGATATTACTTCTAAACTGGAGTTGAGCATATCTCAGTTGGATACTTTGTGTTGCTGGAGAACTTGCAGCTGCATCATTTGGGCATTTGGCATCATCTGGGCTGTGAAAGCTTGTGACTGTGTTTTGGGGTTTCCAGGGATGCAAGGTTCTTGTGCAGTGTGGTGATGGCATCCAGGGGGGGTGAGGAGGAAAAAGTCCAAATAAAGAGAGAATTGAGCAGCCGGGCTCAGTTTGACCAAGAATGCAAAACAAGCCTGGGCCATCTCAGGGTGAGCTGCACTCATGGTGCCTCTTGAACCCATGTCCTGTTATTGTTGGTGTGGAACGTGAGGGTCTGGGCCAATGCAAATAAGGAAGGCGGCTTGACAGACACAGATTTTATCTTTTGAGATTCGTCATGACCTTTCTAGTGTATAATAAATAAAGTTGACTCAGGAATTGGCAAGTGCCCTATAACATGCAGTCCTGGTGTTGGGACTCGGCAGAATGTTCTGCTTAGCAATGCACTCCGTGAGCTTTGGTTGCCAAGTTCCTATTTTGGAGGTGTGCTGAAGGGCTGAACAGTGGCAGATGCTGAAGCCTTCTGCGGGACAGGTGCACTGGGCCTGGCCTCTCTGACCATGCTGATCCAGGCTGGATGAAGGTCATTCTGAATCCCTGCTGATACAGCCTTTTACCGCTGGGCCATAAAAAGGCGAGTCTTGCAGAGTAAGAATGCGGCGTGCTGTGGGGTGGATCCTGGGCCAAGGAGGACCCCCATCCTTTCACATTCCTGTACAACATGTCATGTATCTAAGTCATTACTGAACAGCACTGCTTCCTGTATTAATGTTGTTTGAGCTGTCCTGCCATGCACGCTGGATGCTGTGATAGTAAACAATTCCAGAGGATGTGGCCGCTGTTGCAGGTGACAGCAATGGTAGCTCTGAGACTTGCCTGCTGCTGGATGAATTCTTCTATACCATCTCTTCTGCTAATTGTGACTTGGAGCCATCATAGCTGGGTTTTTGAGTGCCAGGGACTGTGATATACAGGGCTACTGCAGACTGGGAATCATGCGCTGCTAAACTGAAGCTGTTCTGTGGTGGTACCACATCAGATGGTGAACTTACTCTGCAAAGCCATGACAATGGGGAGAAAAGGGCTAATGCTTGTGTTGCCAGTCCCAGAAAGGCTACAGGATGAGAGCTGCAGTTAATTCACAAAGCTTACAGACAATTCAAAGGCAGAGCCTCGAGAGGAGATCACCCAGTGGTGGCATTGGGGTGCTGAGCTACAGGAGCACTCAGCACCTTAGAGGACAACAGGCTGCCTCCTGTCTGAGGTGCCTGCCATTTGGGAGCAGTCCAGTATTCCAAGTGTTTCCTGCCTTTCTTTATATTCATGCCAAAAGCACTAACAGAATAGGGTGGAGACAAAAAATCTCAGACCCTCCTCAAGATCATCCTCTAATTCCAGAAGGATCAAAATGCTAAAGGTTGCATTAGAAAAACAGAAATAGTCTTTTCTCCCACAATTGGTAACTCAATGCCACAAGTAAAGCTGAGAGTCAGCTGCTCGTTCTACAGCTGTGTCCTTTCTGAATTCATGAGAAATAGCATTTTGACTTCCTTCCAGAGGAAATATTCAGTAATATCCCTAACTTGCACTGAGGCCTTCCAGTCTGCTCAACTAACCCATGGAACATTCATCTGCAACTAAACTAAATCCAAGATCCCCTATTCCTTATGGATTGAGCCAACACTTTATTCAGAAACCTTTACAGCTTGCTTTCTCTGAGCACTTGCTTCCCAGGCAAGTTTCCTCCCATCTGAAGTTCTATGTTTGCAGACGATTCCTCCTTTCCTGCTGTACGCCAGAGGTGGGAAGCATGAGAAGCTTGTCCATGATGCAGGGGCTGTCTGTCCCTTTCCACGGTTCAGCCCTACCTGGACTTTTGAAAGAACTGTAGAAACCGTGTTCCTGTAGATTGTGTCTGTGTGGCTGGAGGGCAGGATGTGCTCTCTGCATGCTAACAGCAGCCTCTGATTCCCTTGCAGGAGGCTGTTTCGATCAGCCTGTGATCTGGAAGCACCATGTGGGGCACAGGATCCTCCCAGGGACAGTTTAATGCCTTCTTCCTGTCAAAAGCACGAGGCTGCATCCTGGGGTCAGGATGTCAGTGACATGTGCATGACATCGACCACTGAAGCCTGCATGTCACTCAGGTCTTGGAAGAGGTTGCGCTCTGCCGCACAGACACGTTTGCTCTCTCTGAAGGGAGGTCCTCGTGCACGTAGTCATGAATTTGGTGTCTTGCAGGTTGCTGTGTTCCCTCTATGCCCGATGAATCCCAGCACTGTAGAGCACATGTCCCTGTTCTGCTTCCTAAAGAGATGCATCTGCTGATGTCAGCTTCCAGGTAAGACGCACAGGAACCTGCTCTCTCTCAGCATCCGTGGCCTTTGGCCTCTGCTGGTAGTCAGGCATCCTAAGGAAACTACGAGTGACCTAAGGCTGTTTTTTCACTAATCCTTGGGCAGTGCTGCAGATGGAGAAGTAATGGCAGTTTTCCAGCAGGTGAGACCCTCCAGGCCAGCTAGTCAGACAAGAAAAATAAACACAGGAAATAACATCCATGCAATAAGATAATTGAGAAAGGAGAAGCTGGGAGAGCTTTAGCTGCCAGTGTGTTGGGGGAAACACAGAGCTTGGAGCTCTAATGGGAGCAAGCACGGAGGAAGGGGTTACCTTTTGGATAGAGAGCAAAGGAGGTTTCTGCTTTGCTCAGAGTAGCAGTTGCTCTCTACGGCAGAGGGCCTGTGGAATGAAGATCTCAGGTCTAGATGTGGGGTGAGTTAGTGCTTTGCTCAAGGCAGAGATTCCAATTAGCTTTGCTCCACCTGGATGTTAGGCTTGTCTTTCTGTTTCAAAAGCAGTTCTGAGGGTGTCTGTATTGGTGGAAACTCCGTTCTGTGAAACCCATTCCCTGAACTCGTCCTGTTGGCCTCTGCCTCATGTTTCATCCCCTTGTATCCTGTGGGTTCGTCAGAGCCTCCGCACTGCTCAGTTTCTCCCTGATGGTATGGCTGAGGAGTATTGTGGCAAGGCATCTGCTGGCTCCATCCTGTGCTCAGCAAGATGGAGAAGCCACCTGTGGTGCCCAAAATAGCCTCTGCCTGGGCAATCCAATCCAAATGGTGTTGATAGTGGTGGGGGATTCCCATGCCGCATAGAGAGGCTTTTGTTTGGAGGATCTAAGCTGAGCTCCAGGCCTTGCCAGCTGTGGAGAAGAGCAGATGGGTCTGCAGGATAAAAATAGAGCTAAGCAGACTTGTTCTGCCTCTTTTCTTCACCAGCTCAAAGTACAGTCCCAGAGGTGCCTGGTCAGCTGAACCAGCGCAGAGAATTGGGTGCTTTGCAGCTGCCAGTCTGCCTGGAGCCCATTAGCTATTGTCAGAAACAGGAATTTATCGCTCCTCAGGCCCATTCGCCTTACAGCTGCCGTGTGGACAATCTTGTTTGCTCACAGCTGTCGGCATCCCATTTCAAGCAGGAGAAAGGGGCATTTCTGTGAGACATCATGTTCATGAACTCTGCTGTACCTTGCCATGAGAAGCAGAGGTTGTGGCTGTGACCTCTGGATGAGATCTCTGCACAGCACCTCAGGAAATGTGCTGAAGCCATGCACCATGGTGCTATGGGCACTGTTTCAAATAATTGATTAGTAAATGTTGTGGCATTGGAGACCCCTGTGTGTTGCAATCTCTCTACCATTGTAGAAATCTCACCTTTTCCCAGCCCCAGCTACAGGGGGAATATTTTGGAGTGCTGTGAACTTTGTTGCTGCTCCAAGTGCCTTGAGTTCTAGCAGCATGAGTTTGTAACAAAGCTCTGATGTTAAAATGCCATCCAAAGGCATCTGAGGCTCATTGTCCTTGGTCTCTCATGTGGATGAAAATGGCATGTCCCCTACAAATAGTTCCTGGCCTAGTTGTTCAGCCTAACACTTTTCCTCTACGCTTAGGGATTCTTCATCTCTAAAATACAATGGGTTTGGTGCAAGAAAGCAACTGCAAGGCTGCATCTGTGCTCAGAACAGAGCAGGCAGGATGTGGTTCCTCTGCGCCGTGCCTGCAGAGCACTGCCGGCCCATCAGTCCTGAGGCATGTGTTTACATAAAAACCCCTTCTCAGTTGGCATCCCCACTCCATCCCATCCTGCTAACTGAATAAGGATCACATGGATGCTTCCTGAATGGGCTTTCGTAAGGCACTAATTTGATAGACTTGGGGCATCTTCCTGTAATGAATGTTCCTGTGGTAAATGAAGGTGAATTTGCATGGGTAGGTGGAGGGAACAGGGCAGGACTGTTGGCTGAAATAGTGGGAGAAATAGATGAAACCCTTTTGTTCTCATAAATCCTGAGCTTATTGTGTCTGTCTCCCCAGCTTCTACCTGTGCTGTGTTTTGAAGGTGGCTGCACTCTTCCTCTCCTCCTCACTTTTTTGGGGGGATATTTTTTTCCATTTCATATTCTGCATCTGTTCTGCTGATTTTTTTTTCTTTGCTTTTTGTTTCATTGCTGGTTTCTTCCCTCTGCTCTATGTTCTTCTTCTCCCTGAAAAACCACATGCTGTGTTACGTGAAGGAGAAGCACAGAGACTGGCTTTGCCTCCCTGCACTGGCATCCCAGGATATACTAGCTGATTCCCTGCTATTTCTTTGAGGGAGCCATATAGCAACGAGAAGGAAAGCGGGAGCAAAGAGTAGAAAGAAGCAAAAAGGCCAGAGCAGAAGCTGGGTGCAGATGTGGTGGGCAGGCAGGCAGGACCCTTCAGATGAGAACTTTCCAGGAGGCTGCACATGACAGCTGTGGAGATGACCTCTCTTTGGGTGGATTCTGCACTCTTCCTGGTGCTTTGCAGTTCTTAAGTGCCGCTGAGGTAGTCTTGCTTTATGACTCAGAGATGGCCTTTTTCTTTATACCAGAGGAATCTTTGACACAGAAAGTCTTTACAAGTCAGGTCCCCAACTAATTCAGTGTCCCCTGAGATTAAATGTTTTGCCATGGCAGAGATGATATTGGAAGCTGTTCAGCCTCTAGATGACTCTTTAGAGGAGCTTTATCAAATACAGTTTTTGCTGCTGATATGTGAGGTGTGGTGCATCTCACAGCTCCCCATGAGCAGCTCTTTGAGCTTCTGTGGTACTGTGGTCACAGCCTGTGTGTGATCATGAATTCAGATTTGGACCTAGTGTAACATACCATTGAGAAGGGATGGGCATTGCGGTTTTGGTATTAACCAGAGGGTGGCCTATACTGGAGGACACTTGTGCAAGAGGTCCCTCCTGATTAGGTAAGACCTGTGTAGTGTCGTCCTGTGGGAGGACAGAGTAAGTAAAATCCTGTTCAGTTTTGGGTAGAAAGCTCAGGTCTATAAGCAGCTTATTATGTTGACGTCTCCACTCATTTTCTTCAGTCAGGTTTCCCTGTCCTTAAATGAAACAATGATGGAGACTCAATTGTCGACCCCAGGATAATCCTCTCCAAGGTGACACTACTTGATTCATCATCAAGACTAAGGTCATAGAATCATAGAATGGTTTCAGTTGGAAAAGACCTTCAAGATCATCGAGTCCAACCATCTATCCAGTCCTACTAGGTCCAGTGGTAGACCATGTCACCAAGTACAACACCTACTCTTCTTTTAAACACTTCCAGGGATGGTGACTCAACCACCTCCCTGGGCAGCCTGTTCCAACATCTGACAGGTCCTTAGGGAGCTGCTAAGAAGTCAGGTGGGAATGGGGCACCCACAAAGGATTTTTAAAAGCAATTAAGCAACTTATGAGCCAAACTGCCTCTAAATTATTCTGAATGTTGGGCTTATTAAGGTTATTAGCTCAGGTCCTTATTTGTTCTGGTGGAGCCTGAAAACATAGTGGCTAATTGAACTGGACAGTGCCTTGCCAGAGTGCTTGCCTTGCCAGCAAGCTGGGTGGCAACTCTTCTCTTTGCCTCTCACCTCATGTTTATGAGGCCTCCTTTTTCTTTGGAAGGATCTTCTCCTCTGTGTCCTTGCTTTCTGTTTATCCCCCAGCTCTTGCTCTGTGCAGACCACATTCTGGAGCTGTGCTCAGAAAGCCATTCCTGTGTTTCTCAGCTGTGCATAATCGATCCTTTGTTATGGTATGTCAGTTAGGTGTCTCTGAAGGGTGAGCAACTCTGGTCAGGAGCAACAAGACTTTCTTGCTCCAATTGTTCCCCGGCCTGGCAACTCATAAAAGTGCTCTTTTTCTTCACCTCAGTTAAACTGCTAACATGTCCCAGCATGCACAAGATGCGGAGGCTAAATAAACCCAAAGGGCTCATTGTTAAACAAGGTAAGTCATCCTAAGAGGCCAGTCATTAGATGGTTTTTCAATGCTTCCCTCTGTTTGTCAAGGATCAGACAGTGAGGTTATGTGGCAGAATAGTCCATAGTATGAATGGAAAACACTGTGTTCCAGTTCTCCACGAAGGCCCAAGAATAGCCACCTTGGTGCTCCCAGTGCCTGGTTGATGCTGAACCACTAAAAATTCTTTTTCTGTGGATTAAATTGAGCTCTCTGCATTTAAGACCTTCTTAAATGTTTCCTTTTGCTGTTAAGTTTGGGCCTTGCTTTGCTAGAAGCTGTACACATTGAACAAGCTAAAAAAAAACCCATGGAAGCAAAGTAGACATAGAAATAAGACAAAGGAATAACAGAAACAACAAGCATCAATTTGATCATGAGTCTGAGATCATCCAGACCATATGGAAGTTGTGAATTTTAAACAGGCAGCTGAGAGACAAAATAGCAGCAATTTTAAAAGTTTTGTTTGAGGGTATGAAAGTGAGAACATACTCAGAGGTCAAGCACACTTGAGTGAGGGAAGCTGAATCACCGGCACATCAGGGGCACGGAGGAGGAATGGGATGCTGAGGTCTAAACTGAGAAGGGGTTATTTCCTGGGATGTGAATATTTTGTCTAATGCATAAGGAGATGGAAAGGTGAAGAAAGGCCACAGGCATGCTAATTCCTTGCAAATTGCACTGTCATCTTTGCCTCTGCCCAGTTTTAGCCATTCTTTGGTGCAGGCTACATCCATCCATCATCCTGATAGCTGGGTTAAATTGCACAATCATTATGAATACCATTTGCAGGCAACTCTTATTGCTCCTCCTAGCCTCTGCCTGGTAAAATGTTGCTCCAGGGTCTTGGCACTAACATTTTGAAAGTGTGGTCAATCAGAGAGTATTTTTATGCTGCTGCTTGTCTCACCTTTTTATTCCATCATTCTGCTAAATCACTGTGTTGTAAGTAAGCAATCTTCTAGGACTGGTAATTCAAGATCTTGTGATGCAACATGACTAGAGAATGGTTCATTGTACCCTAAGGAGTGAGGAACCTTTCACCTAAGATTTTGCTCCTAGCCTTGGGGAGAACTTCTGCACTGAAAAGTACAGCTTTGTGCACACAAAGCCTCCCAGGTAGTTTGGTAGTAGTTTCTAAAGAAAGCGTGCCTGTGCTGGAAAATTACACAGTTAGAAGGAAGATCTGAAGACCTGCAATAGTTAAGATGCAATTAAGCACATAACGTCAGTGGAGAAGCATGGTCCAGCAGATGTGACAGTGTATGGTACTTTTGTACACTGAATGCAAGGTCCAGGTGAATCTCCTAAGTGTTGCAGTTCCTCAGGCCCACAGCCCAGCCTCATGCTGTTTTGCACTGCTGAGCAGCACTTCTTGCTATAGTTGCTTCTCCCCTCCCAAGGCCTGAACATCTGGATTTATGGTGACAAACTGAATCTAGTGAAGAAGAAAATGAACAATGGTACCCCTGTGTATTAGAAAAGAGGCTGGGTATGGCCTGAGTCACAGCACATGTGAGAGATGCTCCGGCATCCCCCAACCGTCCCATCCCAAAATAACAGTACCACTGCTGCTCTCCTCTGTGGGCAACTGCTGCTCACAGTGACTGCTGCTCAGAATGAACATCTTTAAAAGCCCCTCTGCCATCCTCTGTAAATGGTGACCCACTCTCAGTGGAAGCTACTGATATTAACCCCTACCGCTCTGCCCTAATGTCAGGTGATTCTGTCTTTCAGGTCCACGTCTCTCAGTTTTCACCTAGCACTGCCCACCTTGCTGGAGAGAACATACAATCCTTGTGTTAGAGAACCAGGAAAAAACTATAGCTGGAGGGGATGCAGCAGTAGCAGAGATGAACACAGTCTTGCTGGGACAGTGCTGAATTTTGGTGCCTCTTGAAGGCACCGTATGAATGCTACTTGCACATTTTCTCCTCTGGTTGAAGTGCCTGATAATGCTCTGCGGAGTCAGGGTGAGGAGGGGAAGATGGAGGGGTAGGTAAGCATAAATGTGCTCTTCACTGATTTTTTGATTATCACAGGAGATGGTGAATGTGCTACAGGGACTTGCTGGAGGCTTTAAAAAATACTTTATTTCATTCAGTTCCTGGAACCGAGCTGATGTTGATGGTTGTCATTGTGCCAGGACCAGGAGGAACGGAACCGAGTGTCATGTTAGTGAGTGACATGCTTGTGAATGCTTCCCATTGTGGAACAAGAGCTGTAAAAGGTGAGTTAGCAGGTAGTAAAACGTGAATATGACATCTTCACAGACTCCCTCTTGCTCTGGAGACTGAATGGAGCATGTGCTGGGGGAAGATGCATTGTAACATTGTCTTTTACCAAGTAGTAGCTTTTCTTTTTTTCTGATACCACTGATAAAGGAAAAAAAGCCCTCCTTTATTATAGTCATCAATGTCATGGCATCAAGTGCCATGAATAGCCTGTCTGATCAGTTAGAGATTTGATTTGGTCAGGAGGCTCTGTGATAGCAGTTTATGGGACAACGTGCTATCCCAGCTTTTTATCCCTGCGTGCCCCAGTTATCCATCCCACACTCACTCATTCCCTGTGCTCCTCTTTCTTACATCTGTGCGTGGACCATGTCTTGCAGCTGATCTGCCCAGGGAGTGTATGTTATGTTTCCCTTCTCTTCACATGACTCTAGAGATGTTTGTTCCCTCACCAGTTAGTTATGAGATCCTGTGTAAATGTAAAATGTGAGATCAGTGGGAATCTCCAGGCATGCTAGAGGGGACTATGTATTATTTCCAAAAACATTTATTTCTCTGGTGTAAAAAGGAGAAGCGTCCTTTGCTCAGGGTCTTTCTCACCCTGAGTCACTTCTTGGAGAGAAGCAAGAGCTCTTACTCTTGCCAGTCGTTTTGTTATGTATTTCCCCAGGAGATCCTGCATAACTTTGGCATGGGCTCACTTATCTGTGTGTTGGCTGCCTCCATCCCTATCGTGGTGCTTTTTCTCTCTCTGCTCTCCCAGTGCCTTGTACCCCTACCAACTTTAACTGTCATCTTTCGAATAATCTTTGCTGACAAGAGCTGCAGGGATTGGGAAGGCTCCTCAAGCAAGGAATGTTCAGTCCTTGGGGTCATGGAAACCAGCCAGGAATTTCTGCTCTCCCATTCCCAGGGGCATGAGGAGCCTCCAGAGGAAAACCAAAGGTGACCATTTCTTCAGTTTAAATGTCATTGACCTGAATTGGAGATGTTTTCCAAGGCTTTTTAAGATCAAGAGAGCAGTTTTGGAAATATGACTGATATCTTAATGGAGGAGAAGTGATAATTTTCAATGATACAGTCCTATAATGCAATATAGAAAATTGTCAGTTGAAGAAAAAAAAAGCATCAGGCACCATCTGTTTCAAGGTTTCAGAGCTCCACACACACACACACTTGATACATGTGTGTGGCTCGTTCAGTGAGAAGGTTGGACATTAAATGGCCAGCTATAATTTTTTGCATGAGTGAACACAAAACATCTAAATAGACCAAAAAGTCACCTATATGCCATATGATCACTGAGGATAGTGTATGACTTAGAAGGGGAAAGGAGGTGACAGTGGGACTAAAGCTATCCCTTTTCTGTAAGACTGATATCTTAACAACTCTCATGGGAGGAAGGACATGTTCAACCTAATAGGATAATGGAATAATATGTTGAACATATCACCTTTGATACAGACCAGCTGGTGGCTGTAGACACAAATAACCTAAGGAAAACAAATTTGAAATGTTTCAGGAAATGGCTATATGCAGTGTGGGGAAGGGGGGGGCAGGAGGGTGCCTCGTGTGTAAAAGAAAAAAGATAAAAGCCCCTCTCCTCAGCTGTGGGAGGAGTGTCTCACTCATTCCTGGAAAGGACTACATTCCATCCTTAATGATAGTTGGAGCTATAAATTTAGCACTGACTTCTCTTCTGGACCCCCAGGATTCTGCACTGTGAGGTTGAACCAAAGGTCCAGTATGGAGTCTAGTTAGTAAACAGAAAAATCCCCAAACCAAACAAAACACCCTCCCACAGTTACTGTTAGAAATTTCCTCAGAAATTATTGGTATGGTAACTATTACTCAGCAGGAAAACTATCTCTGTCAGTAGGTCCTCCACAATCTCTTTCCTTCTTTCTTTCTTGCTGCCTTTGTGTTTCTAATCCATCTTGTCTTTTCATCTCTAGTTTAAATTGCAGTCTGTAGACTGCTGTCCAGCACTGACATGGTTAACACGGACTTTTTATTTCTGCCTTTTATTTTTCCTTCATAAAGTTGGTCTTTGAGTTTTGGAGCCTAGTGAGACACCTGGGGTGGAAGGTAATTACTCTTCTCAGAGCTTTGATTTCAGACTCTGCAGACTTCAGCAGACGCTATTTCAGCTGCTCCATTCCATTCACGTGTGAATTATTTCCTTTGCAACTGTGAAAGATAGAAATGTCCTTTTCTTTCTAAATCTAAGTTAAAGCCCAGATCCTGAACTGGAGCACATCAGGCAAACCACAGCCAGTTGGCGGATGAATGCATAACCATATAGGTAAGGTCATTTTCTCAGTGCCTCTCTCAGGAGTTACATGTTGTGTCTTCAGGCAACCTCCAACTGTTCTGTGCTTACAACCCAACTGGCCAGATTTCAGTATGTTGTGTGACAACCATAACAGGTGGCTCCAGGTTCACTCTGCTGTGGCTGGGAACAACACGACATGAAAGACAGTATCAGTGATGTGGACTGCTAACCAGCCTTTGAAAGACACTGAAGATACCGAAGATCTTGAAGAGGCCAACCAGTCCTCCCCTTCTCCCCTCGGTCACTCTTGCCATGGCATGTGTGTGCTCGCTCTCTCGTTTAAAAGCCTATAGCTCATGCCATTCCACCTCAGCAAGCATTTGTACTTGATCCCACACAAGGATAGTAGAATGTGCTACACTCTTCATAAATGCAGCTTCTCCCTAGTTTGCCAGCAGCATATCAGCAGCAAGTATCGCTTTCTTTTGCAAGAATGCCTTGGGTGGAAGGTACGCTAATGAGATACACTCCATTGACGAGTTATTTCTGGCACAGACAGAGCTGGAAGGAAGTCAGCATTACACACAGACACTCTTTGGCCTGGGAAGGTCTGGGAACCCTTTAAATACTTGGCTCAGAAATGGCTCTTTTCCTTTTATCTAGAAGATTTTTGCTTTCCTGTTAATTAAACTTCTGTTTTGTCTTCCTCATGCCCTTTTGTCAGCATCTAGCCTTTTCATGAAGACACTAGTTCAATAACCATCATTTATAGTGTCAAGCTTAGGTTACTACTGTTTGTTTGCCAAGTGCAGCTGCAACTGTCTGCCCAATTTCACATGTTGCTGTGAGCCAGAGATACTGGCCTTCACTACATGAATGTGCTGCTGAGGGCTCACAGTGTCCCTTCCATGAGCTGTCCTTACAAGATGTCATGATTTGCTGTCTTCCCACTACTCTGAAAAAAAAAAGGGGGCTTGTTTATAGTGGACACTGGTTTGGATCACAGTGGAGTCTACTGTGCCATTGAAATACTACTTCTGGTTAACAGCCTGTATGAATATTCTCACTGTGGAATAAGAGTATGTTACTCAGAAATAAATCTTAACGCAGATCAAGTTATTTTGAAGCAGAAGTTTCCAGGCTGGGTGTCAAAGTAAGTCCCTGGACATAAACCCCCTGGTTGCCTGAAATCTCAAGGCACTGGGTTCCTGAGTGCCTAAGGGTATGCATCATTTTATTGGACAAATTCAACAGAAGGTTTGAAACCCTCTTTCCCACTTCTTAGCACGAAAAAACCTGTGCTCCCACATCACGTTGCAGCAGAGAGACCTCTTTTGGCTTCCCTCCCCTGCCACCCAAATCACATTGCAGCCTTAGTTACGTCTGGTCTGTTGGAGCCATGAGTTGAATAGCTCTGGTGAGACACTACTAAGGAAGCACGTTCTCTCTTTGGGCTAGTCTTCACGGTCTGCACTTGGAGCTCCTATTCTGGCAGTGTCTGTATGTGGAGTTCTAACAGGTTTTCCTCCACAAACCTAGTGGTAGGAAAGGGCTCATCTTTTGTGAAGGACAGGCCTTACTATAATTACTTGGTTCACAGCTGAAATACCTTCCCAGAAACGTTAGTGGATGTTGTTGTTCCTTTTGTGCTGCCACATGTGAAACTAAAGATGAATGTAGCCCTTTATTGACTGCTGTGGGCAGGCTTTGGCCTGCCTGAAGAATCTTCCATGCCTACCCTAAAAGCTGCCCATTAGGCATTTTCTTCTTTTCCCTGGAGAAAAGAAGACTAAGGGGGGACCTTATTAATGTCTATAAATATCTTAAGTATGGGATGCAGGGGGAATTGGCCAGCCCCTTTTCAGTGTCTGTGGGGACAGGACAAGGGGCAATGGCTGCAAGTTGGAGCACAGGAAGTTCTGCACCAACATGGGGAAGAACTTTTCCCCAGTGAGGGTGAGGGAGCCCTGGGACAGGCTGCCCAGGGGTGTGTGGAGTCTCCTTCTCTGGAGAGATTCCAGCCCCATCTGGACGCTGCCCTGTGTGATACGAGCTGGGGAGCTGCTTTGGCAGGGGGGCTGGATCCGATGATCTCTTGAGGTCCCTTCCAACCCCTATGATTCTGTGATTCAGGTCAGTGGTCTTGCTGAAGAAACAGACATCTCCAACCTCCTTGTTGAGTTGCTTCAAATAACATCAAGCCCAAACCCATACATGGGGAGCCAGAATGGTTTATTGAATCATTTCATACCACTTTGTTACTGGCCAGGTTGTTAGCCGAAGCTCTCTCACCTATAAAATAATGGGGTTTGGGCCATCTAATAACTGCACCTGAAACAATTTACAGGTTTTTTGCATTAAATAATTTTTCAGTGATCTTTTAATTTTTTTCATAAGGGAAATGTAAGGCTCCTGTATTGTGAATTTGTTTTTTTTTTAAACTTGGAGGGCTCTGAGGTAGCTTTTTGGAATTACCTTGCACTCAAATTCTTTATAGAGGGCTAAATGACTGAAAAATTATCCTTTTCAGAATTTCAAATAAGTTCCCACTGCTTTCTCTAGGATATCCCTATCAACCCTATCAAATGCTTTTTCAAAGTTTACAGAAACTCAGAGGGGAAGTCCTTAAGGATTTTCATCTTAGCCATGTGATAAATTCAAGACCACCTTTCTCAAAACCAGATTATTCAATCCTAAATTAGATGTCTGATAATTCCATTCTCTAACTATGTTCTTGCCAGGAATCTGGCAGTATGGAAATATCATGTTCCAGGCATTGCCTCATGTCTCCAGCTCTTACACTCTGAATGTCTCATTTCTGCAAGGAGTGAAACAAAAGATCTTTCTCCTACTACAAAGGGAGGGACATCTTCCTCTTCCCAGATTATACCTAAAATTCATTCATTTTGGTATAGACTACTACTCGCTTTGATGAAGGATTAGAACACTCTATTTATAGTAGGTGCTTAAAGACCGGGCTTCCTGAACCCATGGAAAACAAATGGGCCAGATTTTATTCTTTTGTTCTTTTAATAAACTGTCCGTGAGATTCTTCCCCTCCCCTCCTTTCCTGCTGGTTTACTTGCATTCTTATATGTTCAGTGTTTTTTTTTTCTTTGGTCTTTGTTCCAGTTTATCAGCAATTTACACACAGTTGTCTCCCAGACTGCACGATTTCAACAGCAAAAATAACACTGACCTTTTGAGCCCAAGAGCAATCTTGGTGGTGGTAATTTAGCAGAAAGTTACAGCAATGAAGAAGAACGCTGCTCTTAAATGTTAGATCATTAAACGTGTTTTATGAGTGTTTATTACTTCTTTAATGCACTTCCTGTGCACCAGGGAGATAGCCATACTCCAAGGAAGAATTAAGCTTTTAATTGGCAGAAGCAGTCAGTTTGTGCATCTCTTCTGGTTTCAAGATACATTTCCAGGTGTGAGTTAGTCAAAGCAAAGAAGGAGAATATTTCTAGCTAGAAAGACAATAGCACTAAAAGCAGAAGGATGCTTCCAAAGGTAGGCTAACTTTGAAAACTGTCAGCTAGGGCTTCTCCTGAGCGAGGGAGAGGAAGGTGACTGAAAATTTACATTTCACTGCCCAGACCTGGAGCTGGTATAGGGACTGCACTGGTCCCAGGCATGCCTGAGAGCAGACAAAACGTATTGTCAACAATAAATTTCCTCAGTTTTCAGCCACTTCCCCTTACTCAGCCTTCAGAAAGGCAGGAAGCCAAGAGCAGATGAGACAAAGCCAACTATGGAGTTTACAGTTTGGCTCTCCAGCTCTGTAGGGGATTGTACCTGTGGCTTTTGCAGAGTTTCACAGAAAGGCAGAGACTCTAAATGCACACCAGAATTTTCCATCGATATCAGAACCCTCAGCTTCGCTTTGGCTTATGTTTGTGTACAGATCCATTTCTAAAACTGTTAAGAATACTTGTAAAGATTTACACAGAATTAGGAAAAGAGCTTTGTCTGTAACCACTGTACAGGCAACCCCCGCCCCCCAATCTCAAAATCCCCCACCAAAGTTAAGTGTCATTAACAAGAGATCATGGTACAAAGTGTGACTTCAAAACAGATAATATTGTTTTTCCTTCATCACAGTACCCTTAAAGCTTTTTTTCTCAATGTATAAACCAAAGCAGGACAGAAAGGAACTTTACTGTTTTCCTTCTTGTAGCTGTTCATTAGGTAGCATGAAGCCAGTGTTTTATCTTCCCCCTGTATTTTGGTCCTGTTCCCTCTCTCACAAGTTTTATTTTGCTAATTACCCTTTACTGCCTGTTTCTCCCACTAAATGGTTTGAATCAGGTGTGCTCCAAGATAGTTGTTTTATATCTCCATACGAAGCAAGGGAATCTCTGCTGGAGGTGCAGCAATGTCCAGATCTACTTCGGTGACCTATTTTGCACTACAATTCAGTACTTTATTTTGTGGCCACTGGAAAAGGACAGTGTAGAAGGTCATTTTACAGGGTGTTGCAGCATCTAGAAAGCAAGCTTAGAGCATCAATATCACGTGGCCTTGCAGGACATGACTGGGCCCACGTCCACCTAAAGCCCTTGATAGATGTTAATAGCAAGTAGCATGACCCTGTGGGTGATGTGAGACAGTTATTGCATTAGGGACACGAGTTATTTCATTTATTTAGGAACTCTGTGTGACCCATTTCAAGGAATGACAGGAGAAGAAAGTGTTTGGGAACATGATTAGCATGATAGTATCAGGGTTTGTAAGAGGCTGGGTGTTTCAGAGAGAGCATATATACATACTACTTAGGAAGGAAAGGCAAAAATGCTGCCTACAATCCTGCCTGATACGTGATGCCGTTCAGCCTTCACTCCTATCTTGGGTTACAGTGGAAAGAGTCTGTTTGTTTGTTTAAATCTTTTCCTGAGTCTTACCCAATTTTAGCCTGAACTCTAGATATTTGGCTCTTAAATTCAATCTCCAGGGTGCTTCTGACTAATGCCAGGGTGCTGTTGTGGGGGTTTACAGGAACCCTTGGGAACACTATTGCAGCACACGGTGTGTGGACCAGTTTTTATACTCATTTTCAGCTGTGAAGACAGTATTGGTGCAATAGGGTTTCAACGGAGAAGCACACAAGGACTGCTTCCTGTACAGATTACACTGTGTGGTCCTGACTTCTATATCTGACTTTCTGGACCACCCTGACTGAGGGCAAGAGAGATGAAAAACATGTACATTTCAGAATGGTTTTGTAGAAATTTCCCCTTGTTTTAAAGAACTTCTGTTCCATAAAATACTTATTTTCCTCTAAACCAGTTATTACAGCCTGGGTTCATACCAAGAGGTTCAGCTATTTCCCAAAACAATTACTTTGTCTAGGTAATGCAGAAGGGGGAAGAAGTTTAAATACAGAGGTTTGCAGCAGTCAAAACCAGAGTGGGGATCTGGATTCAAGCATCACACTTAACAGGTAATTGCAATGACTGAGGTAGAACGTTCAGACTTAAATCCAAGCTCTCTAATATGCTTTGTCTGGGCTATGGAAGACATCTTCCTTTATTAGGTTACTTTTCCTGCTCAACATTAACATTTTGTGCTTTGAAGGTTTATTGTGTTGGCTAGAGTTATACCTTTATATATGCGTAGTCCCTATGGAATAGCCTGATCTCCTTTCATCGTTATTAGTAATTCCAGGCTTGTCATTTCCTATTCACGCAGTCTGGACCTCACTGCGTTGTTGCAGGATGGTTGATATGGTGCACAGGAAATGTACTGTTTTTTCAGGTCTCGACTGTTCGTGAGTATTCTTTTCAGGGGCTTCAGTTTTATTGCCATGAAGTCCATTTCCTACATGTAGTACAATTTACTAAATTACAAACAAACAAGGCACCAATAGAGAAGTCAGTGAAAGTTCACACTAAGAATAGAAGCCTGAAGAGAAAAGTTCAGTTATGTGACCTTCTTCAGGAGCTGGATACAAAATAGACCTGCTGTTTTTCCCTTTAATTTGCAGTCCAGGCAGAAAAGAGCTTGTACCATTCCCAGAAAAACCCAGGCCCTTCTGTTTCTATGAATCCTCCAGAAATGCTTTATCTGTTAGTTGACATCTGAGTAAGATGATCGGGAAATGAACTTACTTGGTCTCATAATTTCCCTCCTGTATTGTCAGCTCATTTTTGCATGTTCAAAGATCTGCCAGCAGTGAACGGGATAAAATGTTACTGATATGTGCCTTTAAAAGCAGACATTCATGAAAATTAGGATAATCAGATGAAATACCATCAGCCACTGCTTATTGCTGCCCTTCAGAAATACTTTTGGGAATTCCAAAGAACAAGGTTTTAGTCACAAACAGGGAGATGCTAGTCTGTTGAGTACAGGGAAAACTTAGAATTCACTAGTTATCCAGATTTTTTAAAAGTTCCTTCCTTCCAAATGATGGCTTTTTTCTTCTCCTTTGTATTCACAATCTTTTTTTTGTTTTTAAATAGCATACTATCATCCCTAGTTTTATCTTACCTTGAAAATTCCCCCAAAGACAAAACCCCAATTGCTGTCTAGAGGAATTAGTTTGCTGTTTAAGAGTAATTCCAAAGAGTTCCTGCTCCTAACAAATCAGCAGAGCAGCATGTCTGCCCATATCTCTGGCATATAGACCACTGCTGCCACTTCGGGGGTTAAAGACTCCAGATTAGAGTGAAAGAATCACGTATTTCAGAATGCCTTGATGAAACCAGACAATCTCTGGACACTTTCTGTTTGAAGTTAAATATTAGACACTCTCTCCCTGACATTTTTTTTTAAATTTAGCCTGAAAGGCTTAATATTTAACTGAAAATACCTAACAACCGCAGGTGCTAAGTGCTGAATGTTGTTACGTCCTCCAGAATATACATAAAGTAGTGCTTAAACACTGTGATATATTTAGACCTGTGTAGCCATCCCTGGACTTGGTAACTGGTTTTCTCATTCAAATGAAGGTCTGATTTTCAGTTGGATCTTGAAACAGAAGGCACAGTCAGTAGTTCAGTGGGAAGAACTGATTTAAATGGGGTATCCACTTGATACCTACAGAACAAAATAAACCTTATTGAGATATGTTTTTCTTTGTCCCTGATCAAGGTCCTAATTTGTCTGATCCCAACTGATATTAACTTGGGTTTTGGGATGAATTCCCAATTATACCAGGCCTAGAATCTATGTTGAAGACAAAATAACTTATTACTGGTTGCTGTTCAAAGTCTTATTACAAGTAGAATGCATATGGAAGTCTGTCCTCTTTCTAAGTCGTCTTTGTTGGGTGGCATCGTTGTAAAAGGCTCCTAAAGATGTTCTGCTTTTAGATGAGTTGTTTCTGAGGCCAGGAAGTGGGTCTGGAAGCAGCAAGTAGCCAGGAACGGCCACACAATTTGCCTCCATCGCCCTTTGGGCCATCTCAGGATTACCCGACAGACCACGGCACACAACGCAGCTAGACCTGCGACACTAAGGGAGACTGGCCGTACTGGTACCGCTTCCGCCCCTGGGGCTCTGCACCCAAATCCGGCCGTTCCCCGGCTGCCACAGCAGAGCACCTTCGCTGCCTTAGAGGCGAGCCGCGTCCGCCAGAGCCCCCTGAGGCGAAAGGGGCGTGTCCCCGCACACGCACCCTGCGGGTAAAGTTCGTGGAGGGTGCCTAACGGTCAACGCGCGCCTAACGGTCAGCGCGTGCATAACTGCGCCCCTCGCCTCCCCTCGCCATGGCGGAAGGACTCGAGTCTCTGGAGTCTTGCCTGGAGAAGCACATCCCACCCGAGGACCTCGCCGAGGTGAAGCGGATCCTCTACGGGGGCGAGGCAAGGTGCGCTGCTAGGGCGGGCTGCCTCCCTCTCCCCCGCGGGGGGTGATCCGTCTCCTTCCTCCCCCTCGGTCTCCGCGGGGACCCCTAGCTTTGTCAGTGGGGGGAAAGGAGTCTATTTGAGGACAGGTGTGCAGAGCCCAGGGCTGGGCTGAAAGGAAGATGAGAGCCTATGGCGTTTGTGGTAATGCGGTGAGGTTAGACTGTGGTGAGGTAACTGGGTAGTTAAACTCGGGAGGTAACCTGAGTTTGGGAAGCAGAGTGATAGTGTGAGGCAGCCACCTGGAATGAACAACCTGAGCCAGGATGGTTTTGAGGGGTGTTTGGGGAGGTTGTGGCTTTGGGGTGAGGGAGCTGGAAAAATACATTGGGGGAAAGTGTAATCTGAGGGGTGGCAGGTGAAGTGTGTATGTATGCGATCCTTGATTGCTGAAGCAAGGTAACAGTGTTTGGAAATCAGAATTATAGAGGAGGACACAGGAGTTTTCTGCCATGGAGAAGAGTAGTGAGATTTGCACGTGACCTGGCTATTGCCTGACTGTTCTCTTGTCTGATAGCTGTGTTTGGGTGCATGGGAGCTTGGATGTCTCTACCAGGGGTGGATGGTGTTTGTGATATGTTTGATGCATTGCATTCAGAGCAGAGAAGGAGAATATCTCATCTTCAAATAACTTTTTTTTCCCATTCTATCTAGAAAACTTGATTTGCCAACTGCTGCTCTATCTGCAGCTCAGGAAAAAGATTTTGAGCTACAGGGCTATGGATTTGGAGCTGCTCCAGAGCAATTGCGAAGGCCACGTATTGTTCGAGTAGGCCTGGTACAAAATAAAATTCCCCTTCCCACAGACACAGCTGTGGCAGTCCAGGTACACAAATTGGGATCTGGGTTGTTTGTGTATAACTCTTCTTCTACTGGCTTGAGAAATAACATGCTTCGGTTGTTAATGTTAGAAACTCCACCATGAAATGTCTGCTGATTGTCTGGCAATGTAGGACCCATCACTGTCTTAACACAGCATACTGTAAGAAATTCAAATGACACATTTGGTTTTATTGTTTCTCAGAAACATCTCTTGTGTCATGTTTACCTGGTGAATTGCCCAACCTGTTTGTAGTATCTCCAAAGCTAAATATTGTCACTGATTTTGTATATGAAAGTCCTTTGCTTCTGAAATAAAACAGAAAATCATTTACCCGAAATCAAAAGAGACAGCCACTCATGGAAACCACAGGTGCAGTTCTTGTTTTAATTGAGAAATGTTCCATTATAGGAAAATCCATTAGAGTAAACACAGATTAATAAAGCTGTGTTCATTATTCTTTGTACAGCAGTAAACAAAATCTTATTACAACCTGACTGTCATCTCCTAACATCTTGGATGCAAAAGCACTGAGGTGACGTATATTGAAATAGCCTCCTAAAGGTAGTTTTAAAAAAAGTGAAGGAAAATACCCACATTTATAAAATCTCTTGGAGTAGTAGTTTTGTACAGTGACAGGACAGAACATTTCTAGAGTAATCTGTTTTGGAAAGATTGCCCATCCATCACACCTGCAAGTAATTTATTCAGTGTATGGATGAAGTTTGTGGATTCTATGTAGCATCTGTTAAAAAGACTACAAGTTATGTTAATGATTTTGTCTTATAAATGACTAGTTAACTGTTTTTGTAAATCAGTGTACAGTTGTTCAGTTCGTAGGTCAGTGTTAGCTTGTCTTGGTGTACTGTTTGGGTTTTTTAATTGACTCCTAAAAGTATCAATGTGAATTGCTACACACATGCTTATCTTTAAGTAGAAGGCTCAAGAAAAAAGCATTTTGAAACAATGTTTTCTGACTAATAAATGCTTTGACTTTTTCTTCCTAATAATCATGTATGTAGCTCTTTGGACAGAGGGATTTAGAAAACAATTCAGAGTTACTAACTTCTAGAGAATATCCAAGATCCACATGTGTGAGCAGGATTTGGAGATAACCAAGGAAATGGACTGTCCTTACCTCATATTTTAAGATTCTGAGTACTTGACTTTGACTTCGGGTTTACTTAAGATCATTCTGTAGGTTGTTCATGATGAGCAGCACAATTACTTTTTTTGCTGATTCTGTTAAGATTTTTTAGCTATTTGCAAGTCAGTCAGCAGTGAGTTGCCATATACTTAAATGTTGTAACCATGGAATTAAAATTCCATTGGATTTCTTTCTCTATTTTTGGCAGCTAAATGCTTTCAAAAATTTGTATCTAACTCTATTGTCAGTGCTCAGGAATGATAACTTCTTGAGTTATTCCCCCTGAAAGAAATGGGACTAAGTATAGAGCAAGATAAATCTAATGTGAACAAAGCTTGTAAAAACAGGCTATTAATATACAAGTGAGTTGGAACATACAGCTTTTTTAATAGCATGACACTTCTCATCATCAGGTTGCTGCACTGCACAGACGAATTGAGGAGATTGTGGACGTAGCTGCATTGTGTGGGGTCAACATAGTTTGTTTCCAGGAGGCATGGAGTGAGTATTTTCTGTGATTCCTTCTAGGCTGTCAGAGGGCAAGTTCCTTCTATTTTAACAGGTATCCTGTGATAGAAGTATGTCTTGCAAGTAAACAGCAGAGATCTTCCAAGATAAACCAGTTGGCTTTACTGATTGCCTTTCTAAAGGAAAAAACCAGTTAGCAGAACTGTATGGAGGGTATATGTGAAATCTGTTATATAGAAGACTGGTGTATGCTGCAACAGTGATATTTTTTGGTGTGCTCCTTCACATCATCCTTTGTGATCCTTTGTTCATTTTTCTTTTCCTAAAACTTTGGGTTTTTTCTAGACAAGTTTTAAAATTTAAAAATCTAATTTTAATTACACTGGAGTCTTTGGGGCTTAATAGATGTCAAAACCAAAAAGAGCTGTGAAAACAGGATATTCCCAGAAAGTGTTTGCTACCGACTGGGTGGTTTTTGTATTTTTACCTCCAGTAAGACTTCACTAAGTTTATTCCTTCTTTTCTGCTTTGCTCTGTTTGGGTCCAGAACTACATGCCCTTGCTTAAAATATTTTTAAATAGCTTTTTGCCTTTAAACAATGGAAACAGTCAAATCAGTGTTAAGTGTTTGATTTATCTGTGTTCATGCAAACAATGTGTATTTTGAGTGATACGAACACTCCTATAAATTTTGACTTGCATTGGTGTTTTCCAGCCATGCCCTTTGCTTTTTGTACAAGAGAGAAGCTTCCTTGGATTGAGTTTGCCGAGTCAGCAGAGGATGGGCCAACAACAAAATTCTGTCAAGAGGTGAAAAAACCCCAACCAAGCAAAAAACCACTCAAACAGCCCACATCCAGCCTCTGGCCCCAACCCATAAGTGCCACTGCTTTTTTTGTTTGTTCTTTATGTACCAGTCACATACCAGTGAGAAAACAGAAATAATCAAAAATACATTGCTGTCTTGCTTGAAAAATAATATGATAGTGAGTGAAGTAGAAATGGATGACAACTATGCTTAGTTTAAAAATGGATTAAAACTAAAGGCAGGAAGGGTTAGATTAGATATTAGGGGGAAGTTTTTTACAGAGAGAGTGGTGAGGGGCTGGAACAGGCTGCCCAGAGAAGTAGTAGATGCCCCGACCCTGGAAGTGTTCAAGGCCAGGTTGGATGGGGCCCTGGGCAACCTTGTGTAGCTCCAGGCCTGGAGGTTGGTGGCCCTGCCTGTGGCAGGGGGGTTGGAGCTATACGATCCTTGGGGTCCCTTCCAACCCATGCCATTCTATGATTCTATGATTCAGTATTTATTTTTTAAACTACTTTGCCTTTGTAGACTGCCTTGTACCATGGAAGGCAGATGAAATTGCCCCTTTAATTCTTCCTGAATTGTATAAGGGAGGATGATTATTCATCCAAATATTTTTAATTTTCATTTAAAAGGTGTTTTTTGCCTAGGAAGATGAGCATTAAACCATGCTTGTATGAAGGTGTGAGGATAATAGCATACTCTGAAGAGGGAACACTTTCACACAAATCTTTTGCATCTCCTTGTGAAATGACACAAAGTTGAAGGGGCTTCTTATGCACACAAGCAGATTTGTTATTGTCTGTCTGGCTCTTATTTTGCCAGAGACTGTTGATTGCAAGGGTGACAGAGTTTATTTTTGTTTTCTGGCAACTATTTTTTTTTAATAAGGAATATAATTTATTTTCTTTTATGAGTGATTGAAACAACAGAAGGCTGTTTTGATGGCAAATTTGCCCAGATATGCAATGACCTATTAAGCTTTTGTAGACAGCAATTCTTTAGTCTGATCTAGGGCAAGTGTGGTGTTGCATCTCACTATGGAATTAATGACACTATGGAAGTTCAGAAAAATAAAAGTGAGAGAAGTGATTTGAAGGAAGAGACTCTGCTGGTAAACCAGTAGTCAGAAGTTGATATATTTTTTACTCACACATATGTTACTCACACATTTATAGTTAATGTGCAACACTGTTTT
The DNA here is from genome assembly GCA_013400835.1 of Zapornia atra. Lineage (NCBI taxonomy): Eukaryota > Metazoa > Chordata > Aves > Gruiformes > Rallidae > Zapornia > Zapornia atra. The sequence goes on from VZTU01021009.1 coordinate 256,205, forward strand.
ACATTTCCTTTTTTCTTTTCCTCACTCCACCCCATCTTTTTGCAAGGAACACTTTTCAGCTAGTCGTGGTAGCTGTGTCTTTGTGGTATGCTACACGTGGTATATACTACCACAATGGAAGAATGGGATGGGATCTATCTCCTCTTACATCTGTGAGCAGATACAAGCATGACTTCACAGTTTGACCATTGCTGTTAGGTACAGGACATATCAACATCCTGTTGGTACATTAGTTAAAGGGTTCAGGTGATAAGCTCTCTGTGATGTATCATCTTCGCTGAAGAAGCTGTGCTGCTGTCGGCATGTCAGTGTGGGTTAAGCATTAGCCCTTGATAACAATTAGTAATGTATAAGGTGAAAACTTTTCTTAATCCTCCTGTATGAATAAATAATTAAAATAATTACTGCAGGCTTGTGTATAATAGAAGAATTGTGCTCATTTTTATAGCTGGCAAAGAAATACAATATGGTTGTGATATCCCCGATCCTGGAGCGAGATGAAATACATGGGGAAACTCTGTGGAATGCTGCAGTGGTCATTTCTAATTCTGGAGCTGTCCTTGGCAAAAGTAGGAAAAACCACATTCCAAGGGTTGGAGATTTCAATGAGGTAAGATGCAGTATTATGATTATCAAGCTAGTCTCACTTTGCAGCTGTTGTTCATGTCAGCATGAGTTATATCAGAGACATATTGGCAGGAAATGTACTTATTTCTAGAAAATGTTGTTAAGTGTCAAATCAGGTTTTTTCTCAGATGAAATTATAGTAAGTTAATTTATCAGTAAAGAACGATGACTCCTAAAGGACAAATAATACTGAGTCTTTGTCATGTACTCTTCTTTGGCTTGATGGAGACTGCAAAAGTATCAAGGATCTTTAAAAAACTAAACTCTGGAAGTCAGAGCTTTGTTATGTTACCTATTGGCTTGACAGTTTTTGCATGTTGTTATTTGGAAGGCAGCAGTTCAGGTTTGAGCATTATTTATGGTCTTGATCTGTTTCTCTGCATGGTTGTCCTAGAAATGACAGTTCTTTTGCTTATGTTTCTTTCAGCAGAATCCCTTAATTCATTATGTTCTGACTGAATAGCTGTTTTCCAGCATCTTCTGTTTACTAATCACATTACTTCCACACAAGCCCCCAGCAGTTTTTAGGCTGTCTTCCAGAATCAGTTTCAGAAACTGAACTGGTAGTAAAGGTAATGTCAGAAGAAAACAGGTAGTTCTGAAATGTGTTTATCCATCCATAGAATCATCACAAGCAGAAAGATCAGGATTAAAAATTAACCACAGTCTAAAAATACATTGTCTTACCTAACTAAATCTCTCCTTGTCAGCTAAAGTGAGTAATTGAGAGGCATTTTTTCTGTGCACTGGGGGTTATGTACCTGCAGTTGCTTTTGTTCCCTGTCTGAATGTTCCAGTTGCTAAGCTGAGGCTTCAGGATCCAAACTTTTTTAACTTGGAAAGTTTTTCTTATGTCTTGAAACTTGGTGTTCAAAGAACTCTGGAAGTTTTGATCTGGGCTAGCAGACCTGATCAGACAGGTTTGTATTTCTTCAGAGGAGGCTGCTAATAGGTTTCTACACAATGGATTTCTGGCACAGGCCTGTCAGTCACCAGTGTTGACTTCTATCTTTAACAATTATTTTTATATTTAATATTGTTTTATCAGATCTGTCTTTTAGCTAGCAAAACAGTAACTAACAAACCCATAGAAAATATAAGCACTAATAAAAATGGATTTTGATTACTTTCAATGCTCTTGATTTCATCCTTGTGTAATCAAACAAAAACTGAAACCCCATTGCTGATGTCTTTCAGTTTTCCAGACAGTATTTTGTAGAGCATCAACAGATTCAAAGAGAAAATAGTTTTACTTTTCCATGTTAAGTATATAAAGAGTTTCAGTAAGAGGTTTGCATAATTCCTAAAATGAGTTAGCTCTTGTAATCCTAAGAGACAGAATTATCACAAAACTGGCAATCTATATCTTGCAGGTACACTATACTCATATTTCTTGTTTTATCTCCTTCCTTGTAGAAACAAGTACTATTTACCCAAACAGTGCTGTCTTTTTGGCTCATTTTGTTACCAAAGCATTAAGTTCATTCTTCTGAGCCAAGCAGTTCTGATAGAGGAACTTTAGAAAGTGCCTACAGACTGCTCCATGGAAGGACTATGCTCATCTCAGTTACTTTAATGTTAATTTCTTTAACGACAAAGTTAAATCCCAAGGGAAGGTTGAATTCTAAATTCTTTTTTGTAGATTGTCTCTGTAGAGCAGATAGGGAAAGGAGCCTTGTTAAAATCACCCTTGTTGAATTGGTGAGAACTAAAAGGAAAGGGGAAAGTTGTTGGTCTGTAACCTATTCAGCCATGTGTGGGAGGGCATATAAATAAACAAAAATCAATCCTTGAGACATCACAGTTTGTTGCTGTGGAGATGATTGTGACCTCTGGTGAGGAATAAAGAAATAAGAACTGATGAATTCCCTGAAGCAACAGCATTTTTGTTCTCCTATTGTAATAAAAGAAAACTGAGAATAGAAGAAAAAGTGGAAACTCATTCAAGAAGTGGAATTGTTTTGAAAAAAGATTATATGAGTGTCCACCACATGGTGTGTTCTCTACAGACATGAAAGGAGATAAAATCAGTGCCCAAGGGACTGTGCAAATTCATGAGACCTCATAATAAATAAGAAACATGAGATGTCACATATACTGGGCATACTGAACCTCTAGTCCCCAGATTCAGAAGATGATCCCCTTGTGTCTATCATGCCATTCGCCTACACTTAGGTGAGGCCCTGGTTTGTTCCTTGGCTGTAACTGCTTGGTTTAGGCCTGATGTGGTGGTCCTTCCTTCAAGACCTATAGCAGTGGTTGTTAAAATGGATAGATAGTTTCAATAAAAAGGCAATTGTTTTATAACATTCCTTTCTTATATGATTAGAGGCACATCCCATTTGGTCAAGCTGATCAGTTATGTATGCTGCTGTTCTTGTTTCCAAGATTGTCACAGAAGTATTATTAGGAATAAGTCTGGCTGCTCTGCAACTTTTGCACTCCCTTGGTATCCACAATCATTGAATGAGGGATGGTGGGTAGCATGTTCCTTTCTATTTCATTTCTTATCTGTGGTTCCTTTATCAATGACTGTCTAATCCCTTCTGAACCTGGTGATCTATCTGCTTTCACAAGCTGATTCCCTAGTGCAGTGCCTGCTGCATGAAATAGTTACTTTGGTTGAAAACAAGAGTGTCATTTCAGTCAACAGACACTACTGCTGCTGCTTTTTGTTTTATCTGTATTTGTCTTATCCACTGCCTTTGTGTTTTTGCCAGTCTCATTCATAACATTGCCTCAGCCTTCTGTTTGCAGATTGAAGAGCCTTTTTAGTTTCTTCTCACCAGGGAGCTGCCCCATCCCCTTCATTGTTTCAGTGGCCTTTGTTTACTCCATCTCTATATCCTTACCTAGATGCAGGCACTAAAATTGCCCAGAATACTCAAGCCATGGGCACACAGAATTCTTATAAAACAGAAAAATTATGCTGTTATGTTGTGTTTTCATCTATGTTATCCCATAGATGTCTGAGATTTTCTTGTTTTTTTTAACTACCACTAAGCAGTAAGCAGGCAACTGTCAGTGACTCCACACAGGCCCTTTCTTGTATCTGTAAGAATAATTTCTGTACATTTCACTTAGAATATCTCTGTGAATGTTTGCCTCTTGCCTCTCTAATAGTGCCCTATCCTCTTCAACAGTGCTCTTTACAGGAACCAGTGCCTCTCTAATTGTTTAGAAATGCTCAACATGATGAGATGAAAGTTCACAGCATATGGTAAATGGAATCTTTCAGGCCAGCAGCTAGCTCCAGTTTCTTTAAGGAGTGTTCCCTAGATTTATCCTGTAATTTTCCTGCTGGTAGTTTCAAGCCTTGTATTCGTTTAGAACAATAGGCATATGGGAAATTTAAATAACTGATCATAGCTACACACTGTTATTTCCTTACAGCATTAATAAAATTACCACAAGGTGTTACATAACAGCTGAATGCAAAGGAATTGTGTTCTTTAAACAGTGTTCACTGTCTCTCTCTTTGATCAGAATCAAAAGTTTGTGATGACAGGAAAATTTTCTTCTGTGTTAATGTGGTGGTTTAGCCCTGGCTGGAGGCCAGACGCCCACCAAAGCCAGTCTGTGACTCCCCTTCTAAGGTGGACAGGGGAGAAAATATATATTAAGAGGCTTAGGAGTCAAGATAAGGACAGGGAGAGATCATTTTATCAGCGACGATATGGGTGAAACAGACTCAACACAGTGCAGGAAAGAACTATTCTAATTTATTACACTGCACTAGAAAGAACAGTTAAGAACGGGAGTCAGGAGTGCAATCATATCCTAAAACCAATGCAACCAGATCTTAAAACACGTTCCCCCCACCACTCCCTTCTTAGCAGACTTTAATCAGAATCTTGCTCCCTTCTTCCCCCCTGTTCGCAGAACAGGGTGTGCAGGGACTGGGGAAACATGGGGTTCTCAGTAGCACCTTCCCCCCACCCCTCCATTCTAAGCAGAATTCCCTTTAGCCATGATTTTACTC
>VZTU01021009.1:261057-281785 GCA_013400835.1 Zapornia atra
AAGTGCTGGCAGGGGCTTGCTTCAGCGTAAGGGTCACAGTGTCTTCTCTATGTCTCCACCTGCTCCATCCAGCATGGAGCTCCTCCACGGGCTGCAGGTGGGGTCTCAGCCTTTACCATGGGATTTCTCCACGGGCTGCAGGGGCATCTTTCTCTCCGGCACCTGGGGCACCTACTCCCCCTCCCCGGCCTTGGTGTCTGTACAGCTTGTTACATCTTCTCACTCCCTTCTCCGGTGGCAAAATGCAGCTGCTTCCGGGTTGTTTTCTCCTATATGTGATTCTCAGAGGTGCTGTGACTATCTCTCACTGGCTTGGCCCTGGTCAACAATGATTCTGGCCTTGGATTGTTTACATTTTGGAGCTCCAGAGAATTCCAGCAGCTCCTCACAGCAGCCATTTTCTGCACCCCCTGTTCTTTTCCAGCACCCAACCTCGCAAAACTGCGACAGTTAAAAGTACTGAGAGGTCCCTAAAGTTTCTTTAATCTCTCAAGAGATTCTTAAGTGAATCTCTTACTACTAGAAACTTCTACAAAAGCTTAATAGAAGTGTTTATATCAAAGTCAGGTATAGTGAAGGGAAACAGAAAGGGGCTTGAATTTGATCTCAGCAGCCTGGGCATGCCACTTTTTGCTATGTACCCATTACATTGCAGTAATGTACTAAATGAAAGGTGGTGTTCTCACTCATGATCTAATGACTTGAAGCTGGGAATCAGAAATGGGGAAGTGTGAAAGCAACATTGGAGGTAGGTACTTCTTTTCACTTTTCTAATAAGTCTGCATTTTTGGGGGTTTTGTTTGTTTGTTTGTAGTCTACTTACTATATGGAAGGAAATACAGGACACCAAGTGTTTCAGACACAGTTTGGAAGAATTGCTGTGAACATCTGCTATGGGCGCCATCACCCTCTGAACTGGCTGATGTTTAGTATGAATGGAGCAGAGATCATCTTTAACCCTTCAGCCACTATTGGAACACTCAGGTAAAATACAAAATCATTTAGGCCCTTGCACGCTTTCTGGCTTGACTGAACCACTGTGCCCCTCGCTGAGGCCTCAGGGGAACCTTGCTGAGGTCTTGGAATCTGAAGTATCATTTTTGTTTTGCCTTTCACAAAGGAATCTGCATTCTTCTCCCTCTGGAGTTTTGGGCTACCAGTCAGTTCATAGTCACTAATTCTCTACCAGAGCTTTAGCTATAGATCTGCAGGCCTTGAGTCTCTGAGACTGAGTTAATCAGCATCCAGCTGGTGTTTTGAAAATTAATGAGAGTTTATTTAAATTATCAATGTATAACAGATATAATAAGCAGTAATAATTTAAAATCAGGCTTAGCTTGCCAGCTTGCATCGTCCACCTAGGAGCCAGTAAGTATAGTATCAGCTTGCAGTTTTCAGAGCCAAGCTGAGAAACAATTTTCTCAGAAACTTTTTTTTTAAACTGTTGGCAATTTTGTGATTATCAGGCCCCTTGTGATTATCAGGCCTCTTAAATGAGACTGAACCAGTGTAAATTGTTTCCTTTGAGATTAATTTTCTGCAGATTGACATTAATTGCACCCTACTGACTTTGATTTCCTAAAAGAAAAAAGAAAACCATGTGGATTAGATCTTGAATATTCTTTGCCTCTGTGTTCTCAGCATCAGTCACATTTCAATATAACAACTTTGAATGTGCCATGCTTCCAAAGCACTGCCTGACATAGGCTATGTATTGCTTGGGATAATGCGATCAATATAAAATAACTGCATTTGGGGGGGGCTGGTGGAGGAGTCTTTCTTTAGGTAGGAACCTTTAGGTAGGAACCTTGTAGGAATGGTTTCAGTGGTTCTTTATACCACTATTCTTGACAAAATCGCCATGCTTTTGTTTCATTCTCATTGTGTTTTATTTTATGTCATTATACCCAGTAGTTTCAAATTCCAAATTGGACTGTTAGTGCATTGAGGTGTGGGATTCCAGAATGTGTCTACACATCAGCTTAATACACAGTAGAGAATCTGCCTTTTTTCTTTTCTTCCTCTTTCCTGCTTTTTTGGTTTGGATTTTTCCCCCTTTTATTCCCTGGTAACAGTAGGCTCTGAAAACTGTAAACTTAGTATTGTATAATATTCACATACGTGTGACTGAGGAAGTGATGGTAGTTTATGCTTAATTATAAATGTTAATGCTTTTAAATCCTTTTCAGTATAAGTGGTTAGCTTTGTATGGCTGGAAGTCTGGCGTTGCAGAGTTCTTTGGAACAAAACATTTCCTTTGTGAGTTAAAAAAAATAGGTTTTGGGCTATCTGAGCTGTCTTTTGGTTTCCAGCTGCAAATACAAGTTTTAGGAAGCTAATGGGAGCATACTGTTACTGATGATACTGTAATACAAGTACAACATCCATTAGTAAACAAAAAAAAAAGTCATACTGATCTCTTCTAATGCTAAAAACTCTTTCTCATTTCTTTCCTCTCTCCCTTCAGCTGGGTTTGTGTGCATGGACTAATTGCAGAATGCTTTCATTTTTGTTTCTTTAAACCTAGAGGAAGAGATTTTCCCAGTTCCAGTTTGTAAACAAAGTATGAAATGTTCAGGCAGTATAGACTGTTAACTGGGTATACAGGTCAATAATGTAATTAGAAATGTGAGAGGAATATATTTTTAAGCATTTTTTAACTTTTTTCAGGGTTCACCTAATCCACTTTCTTTACCTGTTTAATTTAAAGTTGGATTTTTTTTCTGTGTCTGTTATGAGATTCAAGAACATTAACCCAGTTAATATTCTGAGGACATTGAGCATTCATAAAAAAATAGAAATGATGAAAAAACAGCCTAGAGGCATGACACTTTCATACCTACAGATGGTGCAGATGTATTTACAAAGTATTGTAAATTTACCATGTATTTACTATCCTGGGCAGTAGAACTGTAGGTTAGATGCAGTATTCTGTCATTCAAACTGCCTTTAATAGTTTTTGGTATTAAAGATAATTCAGGTTGAGTAATGTTGGAAAAAGTCCTTTGAAAAGAGTTCAGAGAATGCACGATGCTTTGGGGGCATTTATGTCACTAGTAGAGTAATATTTGTGATGTTTGTTCACTTATAGCCCATTAACAGGAGAGCAAACAGAAATTACCCTGTTGTCATACAGCACTTCATTGGTACTTTGGGTGCTTCAGGCTCTCCTAATTATTGGCTTTCACTTGATTGTTTTTAAGCATATAATTTTTATTGCAGGAAGAGGACTCTTGAGGCCCATGTAGAAACTGTCTCTGGGGTCACTTCTTGGCTGTAGCCTTTTTTTCCTGCCTCTCTTCTGTGAAATTGTAATTTGCTGGCTCTTTTCAATAAAATCCCTTTTTCTTAGAAGAGCTGGCTGCCAGATTCAAAGCAATTGAGAAAAGAGGCAATAAACCAAATGTTTTCAATCAGTCCAACGACCATCTCTTAAGATTCTTGAGCCTGACTGGGAGAGTGATGAGTTAGATGCTTGCAACCTTGTCTTGGTACTCAGAATCGGGCAGATAGGTGCTGTCACAGGAGTGTATAAATCGTATCACCTTTGTTCTGGAGCTCTGAGTACTTCCAGACCTCCCATTAATGAGCCTGATCCCTGTGTATCAAACTATTTAATAAAAACAGACTTTCAGCTTTAAACATGAGTCAGAATTGAAATCTCCTTTGGGAAAGAGGTAGAGGCTTGTAAGAGAAGGAATTCTTTGTTCCTCACTTCTCAGTTCTTGGTTTTATGTAAACTTAGTGACTAGTTTAACAGATAATTACTGGGAAGTTATCAGGATGCTTTTTCATCAGCTCACTATGGGAAAATGACTTACTGGTAAGTGCTATGAACTCTGTCTCTGCAACAACAGAAGTAGGAAATTTCAGTGGAAAGGCATTTTTCTTTTCCCTCTTTTTTTATTATTCCTGTAACTTATTTTTGCCCTGTTTTTTTTCCCTCATTCACTGCTACAAAAGCCTCTCCTGGACCATTTTGGGGACAAAGGAGATGACTTGTATCTCTTAAAGCTTTGCTGAAGAATGATGTTCAGTATATTGAAAGTTAATAGAATGTGAAATCAAACATATACATTCTTTATGTAATTTGGAGAGTAAAACATTTTACACTTTATTGCTTTGAAAACTTTGACAGGGTTTTTTTTCCCCCCACAGTAAAGCCATATTTACCAGGTAGAGTTCTTTATACCTATATTTGAGCAGAAAATAATTACAGTGCTTGGTTGGATCTGTGGAGAGGTTTTGATTGTAAAAGCAAGATCAGTCTTAGTGGCTAACTTGGCTTCTTTATACAGTGTGAGACAGTCATCATCTAAATTTAATTCTGAAGTAGACAAGTAGTGAATATCTGCCTCCTCTTTTGTGTATTGCAGCGAGTCACTCTGGCCAATTGAAGCAAGAAATGCTGCCATAGCTAATCACTGCTTTACTTGTCCCATCAACAGGGTAGGAACGGTACGTATCTTCATTTCAATTCATAGTTTAGGGATTGTAGTATGAGGTAATTCAAGGTAATGAACGGAACAGCACTAGAATGCATAGATTCCTCTACTGCCTAACTACAGGATTGGTGTGTTTAATATAATCTTAAGATGGACAGTGGTGAAGAGAGCGACAGTTGCCTTGTTGTTGGCAGCCCACTTTCTGGTTCTGGCTGATGTTGAATTGCTCTCTCTGTAATAGGCATCCTCCCTTTTACTAACCCTTCTAGTTTCTACAGTGATCATAGAATCATAGAATGGCATGGGTTGGAAGGGACCCCAAGGATCACAGAGCTCCAACCCCCCTGCCACAGGCAGGGCCACCAACCTCCAGGCCTGGAGCTACACAAGGTTGCCCAGGGCCCCATCCAACCTGGCCTTCAACACCCCGAAGGACAGGGCATCCACCACCTCTCTGGGCAGCCTGTTGCAGCCCCTCACCACTCTCTCTGTAAAAAACTTCCCTCTAATATCTAATCTAACCCTTCCTTCCTTTAGTTTTAATCCATTCCCCTTGTCCTGCCATTGTCTACCCTTTCAGAAAGTTGAATCCCCTCCTTCTGCTCAGTTGTTTCACATGCAAAACCACTTAATTATGCAGTACATGCTGCCATGTCCCAATTTAATCTGAAGTTCAACATTTCTGCAATATTAACTAAATTTTCTGCAAAACTCTGATTAACCTGTAAGACGCCCCTGTTTATGCATTTTTTTACATTTATACATTTTTTGACAAAATTACTGAAAAACAAATAAATCCTCAAGTCAGTGGTACACAACTGGTTGCTGCCATACAGAGACTACCCCTTTCTGGAAATTCTATAAAATGAAAATTAATATTGCACAGTATAGATTGTTGTTGCCTTTAGATCAGTCCAAATAGCCCCCATGTGTGTGCTTTTATGAGCTTCTCTGTAAAAATTCAGATGTGTTCTTAGCCTTACGTGAATACGTTGTCCACTTTTTGTGATCTGGAAAGATACATTCTTTTGCCTCCTCTTCAGGATATGAAACTGATCTGAGGCATGTTCCCCAAAGTGTATCAACAACAGGCAGTGATATAAAAAAAAAAATAATCTTATTTTCTAGCCTCTTTATCATGGAAACTAGGCCCCTCTGATGAATCCCTTTAGAGAGTGCTGATAGTACACTAGAAAAAATCGTAATAGATTTATATAAACTGCTGTACTAAATATGGTAGGCTAGCAAGGAGTTGTTGAATGAAATGGAATTGTACTGCCACCTACAGACTCCTTATATTTCACAGGAATACTACAAAAATGCCTTTACCTCTGGAGATGGTGGAAAAGGTAAGTTCAGAAATCACATTCAATGGCTGCTAATAATTGTTAACTAGAAAGTCTGAAGAAATGATAGCTCTCCTGCAGGTGTCTAACCCATGAAAGCTATGCTAGGTAGCAACTGCTTTACTTCAGACTGCTGTTTTGTAAGCTGAAGAGAAGCAGCACTTCCTATTAAAGGTGGTGGTACCATGGTATGTAGTCAACAGAAGGTCATATGGAAGGTTTCTGTGTACTTTCAGAAGACCATGTTTTGGAGTCAGTACAGTATTGTAGGATTGGAAGACAGGAATCACACAAATTAGCCTGTGTTGTCAATGCATGCAGGCATTTTATATGTAGTTTTAAGATTACTAACAGCAGCAGGCCTAGCCTGAATCCCTAGCCAAGTCATTTTGCCCCATTTCAGAGATTTGCTGGAATTTAAGGAAGACAGTACCCAAAGAGCATTGAAGAGCATGAAGCTTGCTTGTATGTAATTCACTTGCATGTTGAAACATGATGATTTGTCCTATGACAACTGTAACAACTTCTGACCTAATCTGGTGTGGGCCTGAGCCTTTTTAAGCTATTTTTGGAGCTAAGTGTTTATAGCAGCTGCATCAAAAAGACCAGTGGTATCCATTGTGTAGCAGTGCAACAGATGTGGCTGGGTTTTGGCACAACTCAAGAGTTGTGCAATATGAAGTATGGTTTCTTTTTTTTTTCCTTCCCCCCATGCATCAAACCCCAATGTTTTCACTTCTGACTTGGTCTTGAAAATAGAATGGGTGCATCTCTGTCCACTGGTGTGGACATGTGTGATTTGACAATTAGAATTCATTTAAATTCTAAATAAAAAAATCAATGAAAGCAAAGCCTTTCTTTTAGTTCAGAGACATAATGATGGGAAAGCATAATAACACATTATTTAAAAGGCAGTGCAGTGAGGTGTTTTCCTGTTAATTCCATCTATGTGAAAGCTGTATCCTGTGTGAAAGCAACTCCTGGTCAAAATGGCAGTTACCTTAGGATTGTGCTGTGACTCCTCAGGCTATCTCGCTCACAGTGAGTGAGCAACCTCAAGAAATTGAGCCAGGTGTTATAGGACACTGCATGCTAAGTTACATACATATTTACAGATGGTTGTAAGTGGTTTTTTTTTTAACTTTTCTTCAAGCACACCATGACTTGGGCCATTTCTATGGCTCAAGTTATGTAGCTGCACCAGATGGCAGTAGGACTCCTGGGCTCTCTCGCACTCGGGATGGACTTCTAGTAGTAGAGATGGATCTAAATCTTTGCAGGCAAGTCAGTGACAAATGGAATTTTAAGGTAAGCCTGCTTATAAACAAAATTATGTATGATACTAGAATGAACAAGCTTTCATAATGATCATATAGTCTTAGAATAGTTAAAAGGAGGCTGCCTTTTTTTTTTAACAGTCCAAAACTTGAATTGTTGAACTAATTTTGCAGGATGTTCTGGAGGCCAAAGGCATAAATGGGTTCAGAAAAGTAATAGCCAAATTCAGGAAAACTAGGCCAATAGCTTTTAAATGAAAAACTTAGACTTTGGTCCTGAAATGTGGATTTCCAGGTACTCTGAGTACATAGGTACATAGGTGTTTTTCACTGAGCTGAGACGGACCTTTGATTTGCCCTAATATGGTAATTCTTTGCATTCTTACAGGTCTTAATTTCAGGTTTTGTACAGTTCAGTGAAAACCTAGAACCACAAGAATCTTTGAGCTTGTGAGAACTTTCTTTGCACAAGCTTCTTGCAGGGTTAACTCCCCAAACTTGTGGACATGTTGAAGCCATACAGAAAGAGCTGTGTACATTCATCTCTGAATCATCCTAACAGACTTTTGAATTAATCTCCATCAGATCAGGATGACTTCAAGTCTCTCCACTTGGCTTAAGCAAACTTATTTCTAATTTTTTTCATTCTGAGATAACACTAATTTGGATCATCTGTCCTGAGGGTGTAATTTGTTTTAATTTGTCCAGCAGTGATGCTGGTTTAAGAAATTGCCAACTCAACACTGCAGTTTGTTGACTCCTCAGTTGTGCCAGTACAAGCTCTGCGGGGTGCTGTTGTATACTGGTTTAGTGGAGTGAGCCTTTCCCCACACCCCTTGCCAACAAACCATGCTCTTCTTTTAATCTGATCAAGTTTATGATAGGTCCCATAGATATTCTGTTGGAACAACAAAGGTGGCAAGCAAAGGGAGAAAAGATATGTCAACTTCTTAAATAGGCTTTATTGATGAAGAAAACATCTTGATGAAGAAAACATCTTGCTTCTGTGGAGACAGGTCTTTGATTCTAGTCCTCATTACTGCTGGAGACTAGAATGTTTTCCTATACACTCTTAAGATCAACACAATTTGAACACTAACAATGTAGAGCAGAACTCCTGGCTAGTGACCATCACAATATAGGTAGGTTCTTCAGTGAAAATCTAGTATTTAAAATAAGTAATCATTTGCAAGGAGTATTGATTTTTCTGTATAATGTTCTGCAAGCATTTCTTTCATAGAGCTGGTTTATTTGGAACCACCTTGTGCATTACAATATAGTGCAATATATAATGTGTTTTGATTCCAATTGGATGTAAAACTACAACTTTTTTGTGGATTTGAAATGCTGAATAAGCTTTTTAATTAAAACATAGTAATTTCTTAGCTAGAGCTGAATTTCTTTGGTAGTGTTGCCAGTCCATACAGAGGGACTAAAGACAAAAAGTCATTTCAAGTCGTCTTCTGGACAGAGTTGCATTTGTTATTTTACAGATGCATGTGGTAGGCACATGGTTGGGACACAGACAGAATTAAATTGTGCTGAGAGATTCCCAGGTTTTTTTAAGTCAGGCAGGCATTTAGTTTTGCTTTGCCACTGAAATCTGAGACCCTTACTGCAGAGGAGAGATTAAATATGTCAGGAAGCACACAGAGCATTGCTTATAACAGCAATACAGAAGCAAGTGTATTGATTAGGAAAAACAAACTGGGAAAGCAAAACACTCACCTTTAGCTGTTTGTATGGAATTGCTTATTTTTGTTGTCTTCAAGTCTTGTGCTTTCAGCACCTTAGTTTTATGTTGATGTGAATTGCTATTGTTGGTCTTTGGCACATAAGACACAGCTGTGGCTTTTGTTTAGATGACAGAAGATATCTATTTCCTTTTCCTCTTCTTTGTGGCCAAGGCAGAGGTAGTCCTTGATATGAGGGGAATGAGGAAGTATGAAGTCATCACTTATCCACTGCAGAAAACCCTTGATAGCAAGTAGGAACCTATTTGACCTGCTCTGGTATCTGCAGTTTGCACTCGGTGATGCCTGAAAGGGACATTGAGTAGATTGTCTTTGCTAAACTTACAGTGGCAAAAGAAACAAGTTGTCGCCATTGCACACTGGCAGGAAGGAAGTAGTTCAGCCCTCTGAGCCAATGTTGCAGTCTGCACTTCAGAAGAGGGTAGTGCACTACATTAAGTGCTCAATTTCCACCTCCTGGCTTACTGTATCAGCCAAAGCAATCATGATATTCTGTGTTATTAATGGATAACCCAAATACAGTAGTCAGTGGCAAGTATGCAGACTTACTGCTGGCAGCAGGCTTCATCACTTGTCAAGAACATAGGAGGAACACATAACTGCAAATACACTCCTTTGCTTTCATTGATATAACTTAAAAGAGAATCACAGAATTGTAGGGGTTGGAAGGGACCTTGAGAGCTCATGGGGTCCAACCCCCCTGCCAAAGCAGCTCCCAGCTCATATTGCACAGATAGGCATCCAGACGAGACCTGAATCTCTCCAGAGAAGGAGACTCCACCACCTCCCTGGGCAGCCTGTCCCAGGGCTCCCTCACCCTCACTGGGGAAAAGTTCTTCCCCATGTTGGTGTGGAACTTCCTTTGCTCCAGTTTACAGCCATTGCCCCATGTCCTGTCCCCACAGACACTGAAAAGGGGGTGGCCAATTCCCCCTGCATCCCATGCCTAAGATATTTATAAACACTAATTAGGTCCCCCCTAAGTCTCCTTTTATCCAGACTAAACAGTCCCAGCTCACTCAGCCTGTCCTCATACAGGAGATGTTCCAGTCCCCTAATCATCTCTGTAGCCCTTCTCTGGACTCTCTCCAGGAGGTCCCTGTCTTTTTTATCCCAGGGAGCCCAGAATGTTGTTGATGCATAAAAAAAACTAAATCCACCTTTCACATTCAACTTTTGGCTATCCAGGATATACAAAATAGCCCTAAGTAATTAGTAAGCAGATATGCTTGTTAGTGAAGGAAGGCTGCAGAGCAGAAGGTGGTGGTTTTAATGTTTTACTTTCTAGAGTGGAAAGGCACTTCTTTTGGGTTTTGGTAGATGTAGAGTTTTCACAGCACAAGTTCTTTTATAAAAGTATGGAAGATTATACTAGGGCACTGGAGGTCTTGCACTGTGTGAATTATTAACTGACCCAAACAGTAAAATAATATGTCATAGAAATGGTTGGATATTAATATTTTTGTACTGAAGTACTTTGATAGCTCACTAAAAGAACTAAGCTTTGATTTTTCTTTTCCAGATGACTGGTAGATATTCAATGTATGCAAACAAGCTCACTGAAGCAGTCCAGCATTATTTTGTACCTGATATAATCAGAGAGTAAGAGAGTGCATCTTGCTACAATCAAATATTACAGAACAAATTAACAGGTACTGTTGGATGTTAGCTTTACTGTGGATAGCAAGTTGTTACTTTAATGTTGTTTTGATTTCTTGTTAACCAACTTTTAAATAATAGCATTCAAAACTATTAAAATAAAATAATTGAAAAATGTCTATTT
Organism: Zapornia atra; assembly: GCA_013400835.1. NCBI lineage: Eukaryota > Metazoa > Chordata > Aves > Gruiformes > Rallidae > Zapornia > Zapornia atra. The sequence goes on from VZTU01021009.1 coordinate 271,663, forward strand.
GGTTTGGGTTGGTTTTTTTTTTTCACTTACACTAATGGGTCCAAACTTGTGTTCCTTACTAAAAATATATCAAGTAGGAATACACTGATATAAAATGGTATTTATTCAGTAGTGTGTACTATGATAGTTTGGTGGTGATGAGTTCATTTTTATATAAGCTTTGCATTGTTTATCTGTGCTACACAATAGGGAGAAAGGAGGCATAAATTGTTTTCATCCCCTTTTTTTAATTACAAACTGATGCAGTTCTGTTGGGCATGTCTGGGACATCACTTAGCCCTTAGTTGTTTGAAGATCCGTGGGTACTATAAAGCATGGCCACTTTGGTTCTGTTTCCCTTTACACGTTACAACCAAAGTTGAACCAATGTCTTTGGGCTCCTTGAAAGTGCAAAAGTAGTGCTGCAGACAGATGCTTTTAGTATCTTCAGAAGCTCAGTACTGTGTTGTGAGGCAAAAATAGAAACACAAGCTAAAGCACAGCAAAGCTGCTGCAGTTGCATGCTTTCCATTGTGAACAGAAAGCCACAGAGATCTATGGAGCTGCATTCCAGTAGGATACTCAGTGGTTGTGGAGTACACCAAACAACTCTTGAATATAGATAATAACACATTTGCTATTCTCAGCTACTCATGTATATTGAAATTTTGGGTTATATGATTCAGGTGATGCAGTAATTGTTCAAAACCTGCAGGATGAATGCAGTTTTTACAGCATAGCAACTATGAATTTGTAGCTGAGATAAATATTTGAAGTATTTTTTTTCCAAATAACAATTTGAGCTGTGCCATTTCCAGTGAAGTACAAAACACCCTCTAAAGATTTTCCCAACACTTTCCATAATAAGCTAGTTAATAAATGCACTTGCTACATGGGTTACCTGTGACTTTAAACCTTTATTGAGAATGACTTCATTACAAATAAAAATATATTTATGTATAAAATCCCTGCATGTAAAATACCCCTTCCTTTACTATTGACATCATGAAGGAAACAAAGTGACAGAACATTTTCCAAATGAGTATTTTGATTAGACAATCTTGTAATGGGAAATGGAGTTTCAGAAAATGCTGATGTTCTGGATGCTTGCGTAGTGAGCTGCTTCTTAATCTGAATTTGTCACATAAATATTTAGTCTTTTCACTTGGCTTCTTCCTTGTATTTCCATCTCTCATTGCTATCTTCCATTTGGCAGCTATAGGAAGAGATCCTGGTGCAATGGTGGAGCTCCCCTTTTGTATGAGCTTCAGCCACTGATAAAGTATTTAAACCCTGGGTACCAAACATTTAACAGTCAATATTGTTACACATATCTCTGCACTTCAGAACACTTAGCATGCCCTTGTGCTCATGTTATGTGTAACATGAAAGTTATTTATAAAGTTCACATTTGGATTACTGAATTTAAGAAGCTAAATGTCACTTCCAAGCCTTTTGAAAGAATTATTTAGCTAAACAAACCTGCTCTAAAATCCTGTGGCAGTTTAATTGTATTAAATGAACCTACCTGAAAATGCATGGGTTAAGGAAGTACTCCATCCAACTATAGTTTACATACCTGTTAATTAGTAACATAGCTAATCCAATCTCTCTACATCAAACATCATGAATTTGGACTTAGGCTACTAATCTGGGATTTTTTATGTCTTCGGGTGACTTACTTTGGAGGAGTCAGAAGGCAGGAACTGTTAAGAGGTTTTACACCTCTTTTCTGGGACTCTGCTGGTGGCACTTGTACTGATTCTACTGCTCACAAATCACAACCTAATTTTTACTCATTTTGCAAAATAAGTGCCATAATGTATTGCATCTTCACTAATGATGCAGAAGCAGAATCTGATATGCTGAAAATTTGTTGTCAGTTTTTCTTTGGAACTTTTTGAAGGCTACTGTATTCTGAATGTCTCTTAGCAATTTTTAGCCTTTGTGCAAAGGAGCACTCTTGAGATCCTTCTGAGCATACTTATGGGATGCTTTCCAGATACTTTTCAGTAAGTCAACACCTGATAGAAGAAAATGTTTTCTTAGAATTTTTTTTACCATGCTGAAAGTAGATTCCCAATTATTATTCCCACCACTAAATAATAATGTCCTTTTACTGTTATTCCATGCAGTTCCAGAATTAAACAGTTATGTTCTTAAAACCATGCCAAAGGTGTGGGAAGTATGTCTTATAAGATTTTGCTCACTTCACATCAGTATTGGGGGTTTTTTTTTGCCTACCCACTTCAACAAGGTGAGATCAAGACTTGTAGGAAATTGTGATGGATGAATCTGAAACAGGTGGCTATTTCTTACACTGTACAGAGCTTCTCAGCAAAGTAATTAAACCCAGGTAATACATGAAAGTATTATGAATGGGCTCTTAACAATTTCACTTGATAATAATAAAGTAACTTCACCTTAATACAAATACAGCTATGGTCTAAGAGCTAGAAGATCTGATTTCCTGGCATTTTACTTGTAGCAGAGAGATGTTTGTATTACCTTTTAATTAATTTCAGCTTTTCTTAGAAAGTCTCTGACCTAATACCAACAGCAAAATGTGGCTCAAATTATGATTCAGCATTCTAGTTATAATCCAGTACATGCTGTCAGATATTTACAGTTGACATACAAAATGATACCATTAGTGTGGATGATAATTTTCTGCATTTGCTTCCTAAGATTAAAGCTTGTATTTAGAATGGATTCTGCAGGAGCTGGCACGTGTAGCTGGCATAACGTTCAAAGGTTGCAAAGAGCAATAAAGACTTCTAGGTATCAATAAATTATCTTAATTTTAAATTTCTGGGGCAATACAGAGGTTTGAGCAGTCATCCTAGAGGATTTAGCCAAAAGAGTTTGGGTTTGTAGTACAAGGGAACAGTACCAGTAACCATGACTCAAAATTTAGGTAGTGGCTTAAATGCTGTATCTGTGTAAGGTCAATTTTGGTGCATGGGAAGTTTCCTTCAGTAATGTGTTTCATTCCTACAATGCAGACAGTACTCATAAGCCAGCAAAGCATTCTTTGTTACTTAAAAGTGGTTTCAGTTAATACTTTTCCTCCCATAATACCTCAAACTGAACCTCCAATTCCTAGATTTAGGATGAAGATCAGCCCTTGATGCTTTGACAGAGAGAAAAACAGGTATTTTCTATTTCCCCCCTCCCCGATTTTGTTTACCTAAATCTATGCATGTACTACAGTGTGTTACAGTTCATCAGTCTGGTGCTTCTCCTCTCATGTGTTTAAGCTCAAAGTGAACAGGCTCTGAGCCTGTATTCTAAAACTGCTGTCAAATGTGCAATGTTGAAAATGAGGAAAAAAATAATCTGAGACATACATTGCAAAATTAGATACATCATGAGGAAAAACAAAAAGGTAGAGAGCATTGCAATATAGTCCTATCAATGTCTATAAAGCCTCCCTTGTTTAAGATCCCACTGCAGTTCTGGAGCAAGGTTGCTGCAGGGGGAGTCCTGAGACAAGCAGCCAGCTGCCATGCAGGCTGCACAGGCAAGGACCAGAAGTACCACGTGTGGATGTCAGCTGTCTGTGTAGATGAACAGAATATCCTCATCAGTGCCGTAACTTGTCCTGGCTTCCTCAAAGTTACTGATGCTGGTGCAGCATGTTCCTGTTAAGGAGGAACAAAATAACTACTAAAAATTCAGAAGAACTTGCCTGTGAAAGGCTCTTCTACTGGGTCTAGCAGCCTCTACAAAGAAAAGTAACTAGTATACAGACTAGACACCTATCAGTTTAGGTGACAGACTTACTCTGGTAGATTTTTTTCACCTCCAAGGCGATACTTACTTAAGTCATCCTGTCAGTAGGTACTAAATTGGCCATCCTGTTGTATTCTGAACAACAGGTCACCATCCCCCACTTAACCCACCTGAAAACCAAACAAGTTTGCTAGAACTCAATGCCTCAAATAAATCACAGCACTGATTCAATTGATGTGGCAACCCCACTTCTGAAGAACAGATTAGTGATGCTTGAAATACGCACACTACTAGGGGAGGCCCAGCTGTGGCCATGTATTACAGACACATCAGTAATGCTGAGCAGCCACCCGAAAGGAACAGTCTACTCACGGTCAGCGTAGGCAGGATTGTTGTAGTAAATACTCCCTGAGGCTTTGTTGTAGCCACATAACACAATGAAATGGCCCTGGTAGTCGGGATTCCTACAGAAGCACTTCTGTCCAATAGGGAGGAAGCAGCAGTATTTGACAGGACTTGAACAAAGATCACACAACAGCAAGACGGCATTCACTAGGACGATGGCTACATGACCTTGGGACAAGTGGTTTTGGATGTCTTGGACAGTTACTGTGCTGCAGAAAAGAATAAATCCGACATGTTTATTAAAAACTTTAGGAAAGAGACTGGTATACAGTGAAGTGTGTGATGATGGACAATACTTGGGACATGCAGCTGGCATGGTTATTTTTATATCACAGGTACAGCTTTTTGCTGTCAAATCCTGCAAGCTTTGCTACAAAGTCTGACAAAAACCTGTGTCATTCAAGGCCTTTTGATCTCATTGCTGTTGAAGTGCAGAGCAACAGCTCCAGATTCTGTAGTAATGTAACTGTAATCTCTGAATGTATCAGATGCCCCACAGAAAGAGTATTAAAGGAGCTGGCAACTTAGGAACTTGAGAGGCTTCTGTTGTGGGAAAAGTGTTAAGTGTATGTGAAGTGTTCTCTGCTGCTCTTAGAAAAACTTATCACTGAAGCACCAAATCTTTATCTACTGAGTGGTTACAGATTGTATAACCACTAACCAAATTCAGACCTGCCCAAATCTACCTCTGTCACACGAGGATTGTTTCTCCTAGTTGAAATTTTGGACTCCATGATGCTCTTGAGGCTTTATTTCTGTAGTACCTCCTACAGAGAATATTACCCAAACATAACCTACAATGTCCTCTCTTAAAGGCTGTCCTGCACTGAGGCACGTGGTGTATTCCATATGCATTAGAAACTCATCCCTTGGGTATGTTCCAGATGTCCGGGCTGTGTCCTCTACCCAGCTGAACTCATGTGCTTTTTAATCTTTCCCAGTGTGGCTTCTCCTCTTTGATGCCCCAACCTCAACACTGCACAGGTAGATGTGCCCTCTGTCCTTGCCCTGATCAAGGCCAGGTTCTTAAGTTTGCTAAACCATGATGGACTGACTGTCCCTTCTGTCTTGTCACAGCTCCAGGTAAACAGATGGGGCCAAACAGACTCTCCTTATGTTAAAAAGGACACTTAATGCTGCTAAATGAAAGCTGCATTGCAGCATTCCTCTATTCTTTTCTTACTCCTAATCATTTACCCCACTTTGACAAAGATCCAAATCTGGCTTCACTATAAAAAAAAGGGATGCAACTCAAGGTGAACATGGGCCCTTAGTTCTTTCCCATGTAGAAGATCACTATCGACTGTGATACAATTCTGCATGTTTTTCCCTCCTGGGTTTGCACAGAGTTTCCTTATTTCACTCTCCCTTTGGCAAAAACTCATACACTAGCTTTTTCTTTGTGCATCTGTCTAGGAACAGAGAGCTATAATGTTTGCACAGCTCTGGGAACAATGAGTTGTGTACCCACATAGCACTCTTTAATTCCAACAATGGCCAGTTAGTGCTGTAGACACTCCCTACTGGGGAATCTTAATGGATAATGAACTTTAAAACATAAACAATAGTCAACTCCTGTCAGCATTTTCAAATCATTTATTCTGCATAGTCACTGTTTTTCCTCAAGCTTCATCATTAACTCTTCATGTCCACTTGTGGAGTTTTTTGGTACATACAGTAGAAAGACTCCATAATTCACAAAAAAGGCTCAGGGCTGGATTTCTCTCTTGCCCCAAGAAAAGCTTGGGGCCCACAGAATCTCCAAAGAGAAAGGGAATAATAAGCTTACCACTTCTCAACCAGCACCTTGCAGGCTTTGGCTTGCGCAAAGAGCTGATTCACTCGATTCTCTTCTGTGTCAAAGTGCTTCCTGTAAAACGACTGTGGAAATAACACAAGTTATGAGCTGGAATGATGGTTACCTTTGGTAATTCACCATTTATAATCCCTACTAGCAAGGCCCTGCAGAAGTTGGTGATCTGGCTATGGGATAAAAGATCTCTCCCTTAGTTGACTGGTAACAGGGTAAGGTATCCTGCTCTAAATTATGAGCTTAAATTCACTCTGGGTCAGTTATTATTGTAATTGCCATACTGTGGCTATTGAGCTGCACAGATGAAAGAAGCCAGTCTGGTTCATACTGGGCAGGAGCTTGTGTTAGAAAGGCATCGCCATGATAGGTGTTTGTAGTCTTGGAAGACTCAATGGACATGGGAGGCTGAGTTCCCCTCTCACCTCTAGAGGTGGTTCTTCCAGGGCAGGGCTGAGGCACAATGGTGGGGAAAGTGGAAGCTAGCACTGCTGCCGCCCAGGCGGTATCCATTCTGCAGATAAATAGAGGCCTTCTGTCTCCAAGGCTGTCAAACAGGCAGAACCTTTCATAAGGACTACATGAAAAAGGTTTTAAAACTTTGTATTATGGAATCAGAGATGTAAAATCTGTGGGCTCATATCTAGCCTGGCCTCTGGAGCTGATCTGTGCCAGTTTTGACAATAGGGAAACCTTGTTTACATGACCTGTGGTAAATTGTCAGTAACAACAGCAGTAGATAAAAACACTAACCTGATTCTTGTAGCCCTTGTCCACTCCAAGTGTCTGGGTGCAAAATTTATGCCTAACACCAAAGTGCCGCATTAGGTAGGCCAGATCAATAGTCCAGATACTTTTTGTTAACTGGAGCTCCTGGATGGCTTTCTGAAATTCATCGTTGTCCAAATGATTCAGGTACCTATGGTATTAGGAAAGGCAGGGGAGGGAAGCACAGATCTTAAGAGAAAGAAAAGGTGTTCTGCTGCCCCAGCCTCCACATTGCAGGACATAAAAACTGAAACAATGGGCTTGGCTAAGAAATAATACACACAAAAAAACCCCAACCCACAAAGGTGCCACAAATTCAAGGGAAGGGAAGGGAGTAGGGAATATTTAACTGGATTTAGTGCTGACTTTTCAATTGGAAATGTATGAGTATCTTGACTGCTGTATAGTGCTAGAGTTGTACAGATACTGTACAATAGGCAAGCTATACTGAGCAAGTCTCTGTCCTGAAGGGCTTATGGTCTAAATGTACAAGCAGATTAGAGCAAACACAGATAGAATTGTTAAAGATTAAAACTTGTTTCACACCATAGATGGATTTCAAAAGGAGGAACTGTAAAGGAAGTCAGTAAATATTCAGAGGACGCTTGTCTTAGGTGCTGATGGCACAGAAGGCAATAAAGGGGAGATGAAGTCAGGATGAAGCCTGGGGACAGCTTGCAAAGGGGTAGGGAGAGGCAGTTACAGAGAGTTCTGGAAGTCAGAAAACAAATGGAAGTAAATGAAAAAAAAAAAAGACTGGAATTGAGAATGCAGGGTGAACAAGGTCAGATCAGCAGGGTGAGAAGATTAATCTTGGAAGCTGAGTTTTGTGCAGACTGAAGTGGCAAAGAGGTAAAGGGAATAAAGAGGCAGAGGTTACAGTAGTCAAGATGGGAAATTACCAGCACACGGACTAACGTCTTGGCAGAAGAGATGGAGAGAAATGAAAATCTTCTGCTTCATATCTACTAAGTGGACATCTAAATAGGTATTTCTCCTGCACCTAAGCTCATGTTCCTCTGTGGAAGGAAAGAGGAGTTCAGCAGGACAGCTACTAGTTCAAAAAAGAAAAACCAAACCAAAACCAAAAAAAACCCCAAAGGGTAATACAGTGCATTGTTTTGAAATTGAAACTACTCCTGGAACAAATCCACTCATCCCACAGATGGGGGGATCCTGCTGAGCGCAGGACAGAGGCAGTATATACTCCTCAGCAGGGATACACCTACCCGTCACTTGGAAACACAGAAAGGAACAGGGTGAACGGCTGTGCTAAGGATCAGTTCTGAATTACAACAGAAAAGAGGGAGAACTTTAGTAGCTTATGCATGCCAACATGCAAAGTTCTTAGAGCTTATCAGGTATTCTGCATGTCAAACCAGTTGATTACTCAAAAGGGTCTTAAATTCATCAGTTTGTATTTCCCCTTGGTCCAGCTGTAGAGCTGTGCCAGCAGCAGCCACTCTCCCAGAGGACCTGACAATACGGGATCACAACTGTTAAACTCACAGCTGCTTGAACACCTCTTCCCCAGGCGCTACTTCCCACTACCCCTCCATTGGGATTTCCCACCCCTTCAAACCAAGAGAGTCACTTACTGAAGCACCATCCTGGAGCAGGCTAGCCCGCAGTCCCAGTGGTACAACTGCTGAATGACTGGCACTTTCAGCTGGATGCAGTCAACTGTAGTGAAAACACCTCGTTGTGAGTCAAACACGGAAGAGGGCGATCCACACAGGAATGTTTTTCCCATAGCTCAGCGTTACAAGTCAGCTTGTGCTCAGCACTACAGTGGCAGAAGCTTGGCAACATTTTCTTACTTTGATGGGTGGGTTGGGCTTTTTTCTTTCTTAGGGGACTGTGGGTTTGGTATTTCTGTACAGCTACATGTCTGGTTTAATCGTGTACTCCTTCACTGATCCATACCTGGATCACCCTGCTGTATGGTCCACCCCTTTTCCTTGGAACTTTCATTTTACCTTCTTTGGTGGGGTGACATATCTGCCAGCCCCTAACTATGAAGCTGTATTCCCTCCTAAATAACAGGAGGTGAGGCATGGGTTTTGTTCCTTTCTCTTGTGCCTGAAAGCATTTCTGTGCCACAGGAAGTGTTAAACTGAAGTGAGAAAACACACACTGCGATCTCTAGGTGTCAATCTCTTAAAAGTCCTAAGAGATCTGGGCCTTGTCATTGTGTGTAGACAAGGCCCAAATGTCAAAAGTCCTAGACATCTGGGCCTTGTCTACACACATCCTTTCCCTGTAATTTATGTAATTTTATGTTAACAGAGCTCACAAATGGCACTTGTTGGCCCTTTCTATTAAGTCCCCCAGGAACTCAGTAAAGGGAGACAGAACAAGAACGTTCTGCACCAAAAAGTCCCAGAACATAAGCAACTCTATCCCTCAGATTTTATTGTACAGAGTTGGTGGTTTCCATTTCAGCAACACCCTTACCACTCCAAGGACATGAAGTGTTGTGCCTGTTACTGCTACTTCAGTGTCAGTCCAAGTGAGTTAATCATAAAGGGCTTTTCTCAATAACCTTTGATCTAGAAAAGACCTTTGACAAGTATTGTTAACTCAGGGTGAGCTATACTTTAGGATGGCAATAAAAATGCATTGACACCGTGTGGGCTGGTCTAGGTTTGCTCTAATTTTATTTATAAAACTTTTTAGATCATTTTCAGCTAAGCTATAGCCTAGTGTAGGGAAAAGCCAATGCATATTCTGGACTCACATTCCAAATACTTTTTCATACTTGTGCCACTGCTTCATCCTGACTTTGAGGACTGGCAAACCCATTGGTATATCCAATCTCTCTAGTTAATCTAGATTACAGTGCTTTAAGTCTCTGAAAGAAAAAAATGAACACTCAGTTCCCAGATTCTCCTCAAACCAGGATCCTTAAGTATTTTACAGTCATCTTTTCTTGGCATGTTACGATCCTGTGGCCCTTATGTTAACACCCAGGGCCCCTGCCAAGTCCCAGGACTAACTGAAGAAGCGCTCGTTTGCTACGTGAGGGTTTCTACAGGTAGTGGCTTTCATTTCCTTGGACGTTCAGCTTCCAGTCATCCTGTCTCCCAGCACACCCAGGCTTCAGCGGTGGCTGCCGGCTGCGAGACAAGGCACCTGCCACACGGCATGCTCTGTGGCTGTAAATAACGCTGGAAACACCGCTCCTTGCCAGCTCCTCGGCGCGGCGAACTTACGGAGCTTCGCGGCTCCGGGAGGGCGGAGGGGGCCGCCGGGCCCGAGGAGGAGCAGGAGGAAGAGGAGCGGGGGCAAACGCCGCCCGCATCCCAGCGCGGGCAGGGCCGTGCCCAACGCTCCTTCCCCCAGTCCGAGCCCAGCCCGTTCCGGCAGGGCCGACCCCGCCGCCCGGCCCCCACCCCGCGGAGGGCTCTGCCCAGCGTCCCGCAC
>VZTU01021010.1:1245-47543 GCA_013400835.1 Zapornia atra
CATGAATGAGTGAAATATATTGTTCTGACCCACTTTGTTAGCCACTTAAATCCCTTCAAGGATCAAGGACCAAGTAAACTGGCTATTTTTAAAAACAATACAATGTAAAAATGTCCATTATTCTCATTCTATCAATATTCACTATGATTTTCAAAACTTAATGTGTGTCTCAAACTAATGGTTACTCCCTCCAAAGGAGAATTTCAAACATAAGTAAGCATTCATTTTTATAAACTACATGGTATTAATAACTCATTAAACTTCCATCAGTGACTGAACACTTTTTTCCTAGTTCTTATTGTGATGATATGAAGCTAGTAATAAAACTTTCTCCTTAGAAACAGTACTCAGAAAAATAATTATTCCTCTTTTATATCTCCTTTTTGGGTAGTAGCCAGGTATTCGCTTCAATATTCTATGTGGGGAGAAATCCACATCTTTTTTGCTTATATCTGGCTTCGAAGAGAACACAGGATTGCCAAGTATGAGAAGGTTTTTCTGAGAAAGCTCCTTTCCTATACTTGAATAATGACCACACTGGAGTGCAAAAATGTTCTCTTTTTTGCAGCAACAAAATAAACAGGGAAAAAAATATCTTCTTAGATTATGAACTCTATATACTGATGTCAGTTGCACTCAAAGGCCATTTTCACACCACTAGCTTTAGTACTACGTCAAACATTCATAGAGATAAACACATTTCTCCTACACTTCCAAAACTGCACAATCAAGACTGGTAGCCACTAGCAACAAAACAAGCAGGGCATATACCATTATGTAAATGCTTTGCCAGGTACAATTCAAGCTTACGCTATTCAAAGGACAATCTACTGCATTTTGCCCAACAGCTCCACTTCTAGGTTATGTCAACAATTCAAGCCTATTTAATTCCAAACTGAACTATTTGTTTATTCTACAAATATAATATTACTGTTTTCATAACTAGGTGTGGATGTTTAATTTATGTTGAATACGTTTTTACCATATTTTCCAGGTAATAGCCAGGCCCCAGATTACAGTGTAATATTTCAACTGAACATGGGGAAGTCATGTAACTAAGATCACTTGCAATTCTACCAAAGTTTCCAAAAAGTTCACTGAACCTAACAGTTTCTGTGTTAGGAAGGGCTAAATACTATTCCATGTGACAACAAAAGCAATTTAAGGTTACAGATCTCTCTTGGAAAGTATTTCGTACGGTGTGGAGCCACTTACATGCGTATCAAGTCTGCTTTGATAGAGCACAGGAAACACGGAAATACAGGTGAATGCTTTCCCTGTGTCTCCTGCTGTTTCCTCACTTTCTATCTAATGTCTCAAAAATGTGTGTGTGTAAGACTATTCACAACGCTGTATTTTGACAGAGCGAATGTACAAAGCAGCATAATGCTAGAAAACTCATCTAGGTAGTGCTTCATCTGAGACTTCAGTTCATCTATATGCTAATTTGAACTGGATGCAAGTTGAATTCTTCTGAAGAGTGTGCTCCTAATATCCTTTTAACACATAATTTAATATTATGATTTGGGGACAGGCAGTAAAAGTTAGTGCGCTGTGTTGTTCTGTAAATCTGTTGATTGCTTCTCTCAGAGATATTGCATCAAGCATTGGCTTTTCAGCTGAAAGGCCAGCAAGGTCTGTCAGGCTGATCTGGCTCATTGTGCCACTTACACACATATGCAGTACTGAAGAGCATTAAATAACACTTCACAGATGCTAATATAGAATAATAAATGACATGGTACAAAGGTATAAGGAACTGCCTATTTTTATACTGGCAACTGAACCACTTGTCACTGAAATGCCATTATTTGCATGCAAAACTTACTCTCTAACACTTGTTGCAATGATTGACTTCCAGACCCCTGCAGCATAGGAAAACAACAACCAAACAACCAACAAAAAACCCCAACAAAAACCAACCCCCACAACACAAATTTGTGAACTGAACTCTGTTATCGTTATATGAGTCCAAACTCAGGAAGTATTTTCTTCCATATAAGGAGGAGAAAAAAGGAAAAAAAACCCAACCCAACCAAAAAGTTATTTGCTTTCATATTCACTTAATGAAAGAAATTATACAAAGATGCTCTTTAGGACTTTATTGTTTTAGATTATGTTTTCCTTGCAGAGATAACCTAAACTGACTTTTGTCAAAGGGTTGTTGTGGAGTTAAATTTTGTAGTGTTTTAAAAATAATTTTTGTGTCTTAAATGCACAGTTATTTACAGAACAGCATTCATTACATAGTTCAAACTGGAGTTTACTTTTATTTTAATGGAGTTTACATTTATTTTAAATTCTTAAAAATAGTCAAAAGCTTTATTATTTTTGTACAAAAACCCCAAACCCTGCTCTTCATGATACCAAATGGAAACCTGACAAATGCTGAGTGAATATGTATTCATACATGAAACATTTTGCAACAACAACAAGCCTGATCAACCTATAAAAAAATTCAACTTATCTCAATTTAAAAAAAAACAAAACAAAACAAAAATTTTTAACCAGCCACTCTAATGGCCACAACCATTATTGCCAGAGAACTTTTACCAGATAACTTATATAAAATCCTAGGCAGACAATATTAAACAAGAAAAAATATTTTAAATCATCAATATTAATACATCTCTTACCTTGAGGATAGCATTCTCTAATGAAATGCAAGGAGGCCACAAATGACTACCCAGTACACCTGACTCCCTTCTAGACAATCTTTTCATAATTTTTAATTCCTTTGATCTTGATCTCAACTTCCAGCACAAACCTTACAGGAAAAAACAAGTTTCATAACTTTCTAACTTGTAGGTCAGTGTCATCTCTTGGTTATAGTGAAATATTCTCTCTGTGCCAAATCATGTAAGGCTATGATATTCCTTTACTGTCTACCTGCTAGCAGCTCCTTGGTTTTGTCAGGTAGATATCCCAATAAGCACATTGTGTGTACATACTGTATTCAGAAAATATGTGGATCATATGCACATAGGTCATCCTCTATCTTACCCATATGAAACAAAATGTGGCTTATAAATACTTGTATATTGGCATGGTGATACACAATAGGAGAAAAACTCAGAATTGGTTTGTCTGAACAGCAGGCTGTTCTGAGTGACATACAGCTCACGCTGGCTGAAAACCTGGGAGTGATAGACATGAAACCAGACATAAAATGCTCACAAGGGGAACTGGTTTGAAACCTAAAAACATAAACCCAGAGTAATGGAGAGAGATTACTTTATAAGATCCATGCCCCAAACTACTTTGAAAATAAAAATATATAATATCCTCATGAATTAATTAGTATCCTCAAATTCTTTTTGTAGGATCTCAGTCTGCATTTAAATAATTCAAAGATTTAAAAAGCACAATATTTTTTACGAACTTATTTAGTTTTCATCAGTTTCTGATAGCATAAATGCTCAAGCTGTACATGTATATCGCAATAGCATATCATAAATAAAATCAAGCTTGAAATCCCTACATAACGAAAACTGCAATAAATAATTCATTAAAAGGTGATAGACAAAATAATTTATGCATATTTTGACTCTTCTTATACTATCCATAATAATCATAGAATCATAGAATCATAGAATGGTCTGGGTTGGAAGGCACCCCATGGATCATAGAGCTCCAACCCCCCTGCCACAGGCAGGGCCACCAACCTCCAGGTCTGGATCTACACAAGGTTGCCCAGGGCCCCATCCAACCTGGCCTTGAACACTTCCAAGGACGGGGCATCCGCTACTTCTCTGGGCAGCCTGTTCCAGCACCTCACCACTCTTTCTGTAAAAAACTTCCCCCTAATATCTAATCTAAACCTTCCCTCCTTTAGCTTTAGTCCATTCTCCCTTGTCCTGCCATTATCTACCCTTTTAAAAAGTTTAATCCCCTCCTGCTTATAAGTTCCCTTCAGGTACTGGAACGCTGCAATGAGGTCCCCCCGCAGCCTTCTCTTCTCCAGGCTGAACAAGCCCAGCTCCCTCAGCCTTTCTTTGTAGGGCAGGTGCTCCAGCCCTCTAATCATCCTTGTGGCCCTCCTCTGAACCCTCTCCAACAGTTCCACATCTTTCTTGTATTGGGGGCCCCAGATAATAATCCATATCTATCTACAACATATCTCAGGAAGCCAAACTCAGCTGAGCTATAATGAACAATTAGACCAATATAGACTTTTTTCTTTCTCCAGGAGCAGCAAAGCAATTGCACATAGCCTCAAATAACCTGTATCAGAAGCAAAACCATGGAAATTCTCAGCTCCTATCCTCGCTGCTTGGAGCTTTACTAAACTGGAATCAGCATAGTTCAGTATAAGCCTGAAGTTAGCTCCTGGTACCACCAGATTAAAGGACTTGCAATACAGTGCACAGGAAACCTACCCATAAGGACTTTCAGTGAGTACTGCAGTTAGCCAGAGGATCACCTGACCAAAAAAAAGTCTAAACACTGTCTCATACATCGACTTAGTGTCAATATGCAAAATGTAGCAGCTACTGGCTAATGAGCATTATATAATCAATTTAGATACATTAGCAGAAAAAGAAAGTTAAAGAGTTTTCACACACTAGTTATTTCCTTCTCATGGCAATTTCCATGAGCTTCACTTTGTGAATGTGAATCTGAAAGATAAATTCTTGAAAATATCCATGAAGGTTAAAATCCATATCCTGCTGGAAACAAAACCCCAGTCAATATCAAAGACTAGATATACCAAATGAATTATACATAAGGAAAGGAAAGTCAAACATTGGCTTCAATGCATGGGCCAAGCCTTCAGGCCAGTATAAATTCATACAGCAGAAGTTTTTTTGAACAGAGAAAGGCAGCTATTCTAGCAAATCTTTAAAATAATTTTACTGTAGACATTTGTAGCCAATCTCTCTGATCCAACAGATTCCAAGACAATCATTTAACTATATTATTTGGCTGACAGCAAAATGCACCTCAGGTTAGGGAATAGTTGATGGGATAAGACTCTTCACAAATAGAGTTAATTGGGAGAAAGATCATTCTGGAATAGTTCCCTGCACAGATAAATAGGCTCCCAAATTGTTGATGGTGGATGTCCCACTCTAGGATCAATCTCTACCCTTCTTATTTTCCTTTTGACAGGCCTATCAAGCTAGGAGAAGCAATGAGACATTTCAGGTTCATGAGTCAAAATCATGCTCAAGTTAGGTGGCTGACTACCTCATCCTCCAGAGCAGGCAGTACTCCTCTGGGAGAGTCAACATCCCAACAACAATACTAGCAAGGAAGAAAAAAGCAAGCTAACCCTGTGAAAGCAGAGACTGCTTAGATACACAGATTAAAGTATTTAAATGACCAGGGAGAAACAACTGCCACTAAACATGAGTGAAGAGATCATACCAAAACAGAGGCAGGCACTGCAGCATTTTCCGTTTTGATACTTCACCTGCTATTTGCAGAGTGGGTTGGAGATACCTTCTCTGCTTCTCCAAACCCTCCTATTTCCATTACCCAAGCTATACCAAACCTGCC
Organism: Zapornia atra; assembly: GCA_013400835.1. Taxonomy (NCBI): domain Eukaryota; kingdom Metazoa; phylum Chordata; class Aves; order Gruiformes; family Rallidae; genus Zapornia; species Zapornia atra. Next base: position 6,748 of record VZTU01021010.1, read on the forward strand.
AAGCACAGACTCATGGATCAATTTCTAAGACAAGCTGCTAAATGGCAACGAGAGGTCACATGTTAGCTTCACCTGGCCTAAGATAACGGTGATTACAAGCAGTGGTAGAAAGCAGATCACGTTGGTCTCTGCTGCAGGGATTCCATGTGTGATACTGGATATAGCATGATACCCATTACCACCATAGAAGTTCAGTTAATAGGCTCAAATTAATACATTGCTTTTGAATTGTTTTCTAGAAGACTTTTTTTCAAATTCATGGCCTGTTCCCCAGATAATTAACAGTAGTATATTCTGAAAATATCTGGTAAACGCATTTATACTCTCACTTTGGTGGTACTTTCTGGAAGTACAAACTTTTCAGGATGTAGGAGAGGAACCGTCCTGAGGCAGTAACAAGAGAATTATTCACTCCCATATTAACTGTAGAGGATATTATAGCATTTGGTCTACACAATAAAAATTGCTAGCGTTAGAGAAAGGTGAAGGGAAATCAATGAAGCCAAAACAATCAAATCATTAAATAAATCCTGACTATAGGTATGGTTCCCGAATTGAAAAGCCCACAGAAGTTGCCATCAGAAATCTGATATATATCTAAAGTTATAAAATAATGATAGAATATCCTGCAATATGTCCAAGTCAAAGCAGAAGAAAAGGAAAAGAATAAGATCCCACCGTCTACATTACTCAACTATGTTTATGAAGACACAGTAACATTTTAAGGGCAAGCACTGTTAAAAGTTAGTCAGACAAATATCTACATCCTGGAGGAAAATTCAGGAGTCAAATAGAATGCAATAATACTAGACACAAACTATAAATAGGATACGAACAAAAACTATAAGGACTTCCCATGGCAGAGAGTGATTTTTTTCTCTAAACCCCTCTCATATCAAAGTTAAATTCAACTCTACATTTGAGGAGATGATGACAGTGTTAGCAAAAGTAGATGCACTGCATCTTCACAGGAATCTTGCAGAGCAGGCAACACGAAGCTAGTAGACACATTAAAATGAAGAATAGATCTCAGCTTCAAAGGAAAGAGAATCACTCTCAGATTTACAATAATAGTGTCGTATAACATCATACTTAAAGACAACATAAAAGGAATCAAAATACATTTCTTGAAGTATAATGGGCTTTGTTCCTGTAGCCTTGGATGTGGAAAAAATGGAAATACAAGAGGCAAATGACATGAAGCATTCACTAGCTTGGGGAAGGTGGTCCACCTGTTTTCAAAACTTTTCTCTGGCTGAGAATATTTAAGCTATGCATTTATCAAAGTAACTCTGAATATAGCTTAGAGTCCATGGAGTTTCCTTCAAACAGCATGGATACTTTTAAGCTGCCAGTGGACTGTGTTGCTTATCTACGAGAAGACTCACTACAAAGCCCAAGAGCATGCTGCTGTTACCTCCTACCTGAGTGCAGCTGATTAAGCACGTCCTTGACAGAAATTGCCTGTGTAAGTGACTTCTAGCTTCCAGGAACTTAGCCAAACTAAGAACTCATCCTGCAGGCAACAGGGTAGGACAAAGAAATGATAGTTCTTTGAATTTTCTTCAAATATAACTTTTCAAGAGAGTTTGGTAACCCCAGGGAACAAAAACACAGTCAACTGATTGTACATTCCAGCACTCCTCATATACACTGCCCTACTCACCTTCTTTCTTCTGAGTCACAGGTTGAGATATAACCATACCAAAAAGACAGGGAGCATCCACTGGTGTGGTTTATCCTTTTCTTTCCTCTTTAGCAAGCACATTACAAGGTATGCTGTGACATACTTTAGGAGAAATAGAGGATTAAGGACTATTATATTAAGATGTGAAGTGACTACAGGCACGCAGGTTCTTCTGTGACTATTGTAACAATGTCATGAGCACTGCCTGTGTCTAAATGGCTCAGATAAGAGCTATTTTCAGAGTTTTTGTTATTATTGTGTTTCGTGTTGGATCACACTAGGGAGATGTCTATTTCAGGCACCTGATACTTTATTCAACTCAGTTTAAAGTGGTTATTTTGAATGCATTTCCCCCACACACTTACTTTTAATGAACTTCCTTCACTGCATCCATGCCCAAATCTAAGGGATATGAAGAAATGTAGTTCTCTCAATTACCTTGGTATGAACAGCTGCTTTGAACATCCCAAGATAGCAGACCAGTCAAAGATGTATTTTGCCCACCACTCTGCCTGTGAGCATAGGCTGAAAACTCTTTCAATTTGTGGAGCCTAACAGCCAACATGAGAGATTAAACCCAAAAGTGAACAAATTAGCAAAAAGTATGTCAAGCCACTAAAGTGAACATTTTAATTAAAAAGCTAAACTGCTGATTGACTTGATCTGATCTTCAATTTTTAGTTTGCTAGTTCATTCAATAGGGACATTTTAGATATTCTTACATCTCTATTTGGGTTAGAAAACTGCTTTCTTAACTTACTGAGGCACCTGATATATCAAATCTAGCACAGGCCCAGCTTTGTTACAAACCTGTATCAGAATGCACAGTTCTGGGAACCAAAATTTTCTTAGTTGGTCTTTTAATCCTACGTGTGCAAATTGCACTGACAATATTTCAGCCACTTCAGGGGTGACTGCTCTTGCTACACTGGTCTTACTCTCACGGTCTATGTAGCAGATATACTGCAATTATCCCTCTTGCCTAATGTGTGTCCCTTTATGTCCTGACTGTTTTTTGATTTAATGGAACAACTTTTTCAAAATCATGTGGAAGCTCATGTGTCAATTTTAAAAGTTTGCCTTTTTTTTTGTTTCCCTGATCAAACACAAAATGGAGGCCAAAACCAGACTTGATACAGCTTTTGTGCAGATAATTGAGGTCTCACATAAAAATCTCATGAAAGAGGGTTTTAATTACTGTTGTGGGATTTTAAGTTGGGGTTTTTTTTTGTTTTTTTTCCTCCTTAGTCTGCCCATGTCCATTCCAGTTAATTTCTCTAAACTTAAACTTGAGAATTTTTTTTTCTGTGGAAGTGAATAAACTCTCCCAAGCTATGAGGGGATTAATGCTTTCACTGATACTTTCCAATTAAAATGCTGCAGAACCTACACCAAATGCAGCAAAATCAGGTGACAGCCTGGGTGTTCTTAGGTAAAACAACATTTGAATTAGGTTGTAAAGTTTGGAGCAGTAAAGTCTTGTTTATCCCTGATATTACAGAAATCAGTTTGAATTGTATCCTGAAACAAACAAACAAAAAGCTCCAGCAAGTGATACACAGGCTTTTAATTAAGAACAGAATTTGTAACTCTAAGGAATTGTAATCTGATAAGGTTCTGGGCTTTTTCTGCATTGGAGAAGAAAAACAAGCAATGTAGTAATTTTTTTGTGTTAGAGGTAATTTGTCAAATACATTGAATTAGAACAAGGTTTTCTTTATTACCTCTTGGTTTTGCTGTACCAGAGTTTTATTATATTCAAATCTTTTGAGTCATAAAGATTGGAGATAAATACACATAATGGAATAGTGTTAACATATTATCTCAAGAACAAATAAGCATTTCTTTTCATTTTCCTTTTGGATCCACAATTTTTCTTCTTTAATCCAGTAAAGCGACTGAAGAAAGATGTCTGCTTCCATAAATATCTTATTTCTCTATTCCCAATAGATTTTGTGTAATCCTGAAACAAAAGCTACTTCTAGAAAGAAAAAGAATGACTAACAAATTACATTTATAATAAAACTATGCAGTACCAGAAAACATATTATATGATGTATTTGTTCTCTGGATCCCCAGGGCTTTTTTCTTAAAGAGAAAAAAATGGAAAAAAATGGGGGAAAAAAGACAAAACAAACAGAAAGCCTGTTTGTTTTGCAACCAAATAAAGGAAAAAGTATTGAGCTACATGCTCAGCTGCTGAAATTAACCAAGTGCACTTACCAGCTGAGGGCCTAACCTATCCTTACAAAAAAAAACCCAAACCCAAATTGCTGGGTAGCAAATGCATGTATCCATAATAACAGACTAGGCAGGGTGTATGCGCTGGTTTATTGTGAAAAAAGCTGAAGATCATTTTTCTTATACTGGAAGGTGTTAATGGCCACTATCAAAGGAATCTTTGATCTATGTATATTATTAGAGACGAAGTTCAACTCTATTAGGTGTGCTAAGAACTCAAGCCCAGAGGAACAATGGAGTCTCTTTACAGCACAGACTAAACCAGAGCAGGCTAATTTTTTTCTCCCTTTGGTACTCAGTAGCCATGTTAAGATTACTATGGTACACCTTCAAATTCAGTTTCAAACTGAATCAGAAAAACACCACAGACACACAGCCAATTAGGGCTCAATTTAAATCAAATGCAAAAATATTCATGAGAAAAACAAGAGAGGAAACATACAAATCATACAGCGTGCAAAAATCGCCTGCCTAGACATATCTTAGGGTAGAAAACAAGCAGACACTGGGGGAAAGAAAAAGTTATCAAAGATAATTCAAAGAAAGATAGATAAATTAACAGAGAAGCAGGTCTGAATCCATGAGCCTGGAAAACTCTGAGGGTTGCTTCCATGAGTGTTAAGGGAATAACAAACATGCCTCTGCAAGACCCCAAAAGCTGGTGAACTTTCACAGTACCTGGCTATTTCCTTACAAAGTAAAAGCTGCATTTAATCAGTAGCAGAACTTCACACATTTCAACCTTCCATCACAAACACATCTCCAAACAGCTCACAAGTAAAGATTCCGAGGCACTGCACTCTCGTCAAACAGCGGCAGTATCTATCGCCTCCATTTTACAGAGAAGAGAAACAGTGACTCAAGTCAATTCACAGCATTTGTTAGCATGGTCTATTTTAGCCATGCATTTAACTCCTGTATCAATAAGTCTTTGTCAGGTAAGGAGAGTCTAGTAGTGGTTTTCAAACACATTGTGTGCTTGATATAAACAAAGTTACAAAAAACCTGCTCCGTTGGCTCATATCACAGAGGTAATCCTTGGCCAAGAGAGTACTTTCTCTCAACACAAATGACACTAGTCTTGAAAGTTCAAAAAACAGGGCTCCTGGCCATGTTATCCTCAACTACCTTCTAGAAAAGCAACAAACCAATTTCCTGAAGAAAGCTGTTGTCTGATTTATAGAACCAATCATTCAGGTATATCTGAGTTTGCAAACAGAAAAAGAATATATGCTTTTCCTCTTGATTTTTTCCTCTTTGGTTAAAATAATAATTTTCAGAAATCTCAAGGGTTTACATAATCATATATCAATAAACGTAAATGAAAGATCACTTGCAGTCATTTAAATATGAATTACTGAATTTATTTCATTAGAATGGAGACAGTTTACTGCTGCATTCCAGTTAATGTTTTGATGGAAAATAGTTTTTTTCAATGCAATTGACTGCTGGAACTGTATTTATAAAAGTGGCATGCTTGTCACCACAGAGCAAAACAGTGCACCTTCCTACCTTCCCAGTGCTCAATTCGTAATTTAATTCCAGACACTCAAATCCTAATTTAATTCCAGTTTGTAGCCTGAGTGTCTATTAGAGCAATTGTGCAGCAAAGCACTGAGAAAAAAACATTTCTTCTTCCATTTGCATAGTCTTTGCCAGCAGAGGTCAACAATTCATATACAGATCTATTATTAACTTTAATTAATTTCTAGAAATAATATTTGTGAATATGAGTATTCAAAATGTATGAGCTGATATTTAAAATCTGTGAAGTAGCCCATTATTTGACATACATCATAAATTACACACTACATTTCTAGCTCATGAGAAGAAGACCATATGACTTAGAATAGATTGTGTGAAATGTCATATATACTAATTTGAAATTCACCTTCTATTAATATTCCCTAGTTATTTAAAACTTGCTGTGTATGAATTTCCCTGCCAGCAAATTCATGGAACATATGTAAAAAACAGACCCAAAGAAGGTGATAGCAGTTTCAAAATAAAGTCCTTTGAAATTCAGGCCATTATTAGTGGGGAGAAAAATAAAAATCACAATGTTCAACTACCCTACATATGCAGACAAGGAAAAGGTGAGGATAATGATGACTTGCACTTTCTGAGGGACATGCAATGGTTTCATAGTTGACACATACCAAGTCACAATTACAAGTCTGTCATTCCTAGTCTCTTTCCTGTCCTCATAAAGTTGTTTCTTCCTACTACATGCATGCAGAACACAGATATCCAATTATATTCCATGCACAGTTAAATACAACCTTATCTATAGAGAGCCACTAACTCTTTTCAGGTATGCCTAACTTTTCAGTAGAATTCATATACATATCATTAGTTTTAAAACTATAAAATGGATTGCAAATATCCTGGGATGACATAAGTCATTCTATCTGATGAAAAGTTAAAAAAACAAAACCAGACACATGTTTCTGTAAACATTTAAGCATGCACTTTTTTTAACAAAATAATTCCATTATGCTAAGAATTGTGTGGACAGATGCATCAGCCAAAACCCATCAGAGAAACAAAACAGGCAGCAATAAATGAGAAGAGATACCATTCTATGACCTAAAATGTCCCCCTGAAATAAACTATGATGAACTAACACACACACAAGTTTTTACGCAAAATTATATCTTCATTGAAAGGTTGTGGATGGGCACTGGAACAGGCTCCCCAGGGAAGGGGTCACAGCACCGAGCTTGACTGAGTTCAAGAAGCAGCTGGATGATGCACTCACTAGTCCCATGCTCTGACTTGGCTGGCCCTGTGTGGAGCCAGGGTTTGGACCTGATGATCCTTATGGGTCCCTTCCAACTTGGGATGTTCTATGATTCTATTACTTGTATTCCCATGCATGTTTTGCGTGAACACACATTTAAATCTTCACGCTACTAATGCTTTATGATATGTGCAAGAGACCACAAAGGGACCTAGCAAAGTACAAAGGTGCAATGTTACTTGTACCTGCCCCTTAGCCACTGCCTTTACTGCCTGACAGAGAGGGTAACAGAAATCCATCTCTCTGCATTCAGAAAGGACAAAACAGCTGTTTGAATGCTTTTTTTGTCCACTTTTTATACTTCATTGTACAAAACCTACTGAACAACTCTGTGCTACATAAGAGAAGCAGAACCTCTCTGCCCTGTTTCCCTGCAGCACTTCATAACAAATTGGAAAACAGGATAGCTGACCAAAACATTAGCATTCAATGCCTGCATTTAACAGCTAATACATTTCCTTTGGTCAATGTTTGTTCTTCTAATGTATGCTTATTGATATACCCTCCAGAAATATTTAATTTTTCTATTCCAGAAATCTAAATCAACTGATAGCTGTACTCATCCAACAGCACAGATGAACGCTAGAAACCCAGTGGCTAGAGCATTTCCAATAGCAGCATTTACCCAATTAGCCTTCAGCTCACCATTTTGAAGAGGATGTGAAATTTTCTGCCTGTATTAAACTCCTGAAATCTCTAGGAGAGTGACAGGAGATCAAATGGTGGTATCAGACTAAAGCCACAGTTGGTAAGCCACTGTGTGCTCCCCCCAGACTGGCCTGCCTTACCTGATACACCTTCCCTCCATGTGGCTTCGGGGCAGCAAGGCACAACCCCCAGAGAAGCAGCCAAAGCTACTCTCCTCTCCCACGAGGACATCTTTCCATATACAAATCTCAAATTATGGTAAAACCAGCCAGCCCCTTCTCTCCTCTGTCATGCAGTACTCACTCCACTCTCTCACACTCTCACTTTCCCAGGAACATCTAGTCCCTGATGGGTGCCACTGCTTATGCTGGGGCCTGTCCTGGGCCCTGCCTGACCAGCCAAGCCATGGCACCCCAGGGACTTTACTCCCACAGAGCACATCCAGTTGGCCTTGGGAAAAGCTCCTTCCCGCTGCCCTGCAGAAGGGCAGCCAAGACAACAGACTGCAGGCAGCTTTCCTTGTGCCACAAGGTTTTATTTACTCTTTCCAATGTGCAACCCAACAGCCATATTAAACTTCAGAAAAACCAATTAGGGTCTCTGTCACATGGCATAAATCAGAAGTCACGCCATATAAAGAAATGCTATGAAATCAGCAGAGAGGACAAAAGCAGAGGCAAACTCAAAGGTAGCAGCTGTGCTGGCCACCTGAAAACATCATTTTAATTTTGTTTATGCTCAGCTATAGACTTGGCTACCTCTGAGAAGTGTTGGCTCAGTATACAGATGTCAGTGCTCTCCACTCCCCAGTTCCTTTTGGTGTATGCTCTCCACATGCAAACAGGTATCTGTTCATTTAACTGACTTAATGCAAATTAGTCCTCTCAAGTGCAGTGGCTTATTCAGAAAAAAATGTCATTTGAAAACGTAGTTCTATGCAGCCTGCAGATGTAAGGCACAGTCTATTTTTATTTTAACATTCTTAGAGATAAGCATGACGGTTCACAGAATTATCCCTTTTTCCAGTCTGTAACCTACTGATATCATACTCAGAAAATACTGCCATGATAAAAGGCCCCACATTTATTGCTTTCAGGGGGAAATATCATAGTTTGTTTCAAGAACAACAGTTTCTTAATTATATCACCATTTATCATCTACGTAGCACTTTCCCCTTCCTTGTGGTCAATATCAGTGTCACAGAGACCCAGCTTAATTGAGTAGATATTGACGGTCTTTTTGTTTAAACTGAGGCATGTGGAAGTATTTCTCAAGTACTGCTGGTGGCATTTGGGTGATTAACATCTCTGTGTGTCTTTCAAAATCCCATCATTATTTTCTCTACACAGCTTAGTCTAACAGACTAAGGATAAAAATCAGGATAAAATCAGGCAATACAGACCCTGCCTTCAGTTCTACTACTCCTTTGCTCATCCTCTCATGCACACTTACCCTTCACTTAAGTGTGAAGACATTTGAAAATGAAATCTAAAAAGTCAGAAATATAGACCTACGGCAACCCTTATTACTGGGACACATTGATTGCACAATGCCCCCCCAAGTGGATCCTGATCACCAGTGTACAAACTCCACCTCGCCTTGCATCAAATGTGTGTCCCCTTCAGACCACCACAGATATCAGTTAAAGCATGAATTCTGCACAGGTTCACCTGCCAGCTTGTCTGGGCTATGTGATACTGAGTGGTACATCCTGTCCCACACAACAAACAGTCTGGGGTACAAGCATTAATCAGCTTGATGCACCCTTCTGGTGTTGAATTAAAAGCCTGTGCCAAAACACTTTCATGCTGTTAGCTCTCTCAAATTTATTTTGCTTTGAACCTTTAGCAAAGAAATATCAAGTGATATTCTAAAAAATATTTTTTAAAACAACATCCATGGGTTTAGCTAAAGAAAGTCTAAGACAGAGGTCTCTCCTTTGTGCTGCTACATACCCTCAGGGCTCCTGCCACCTACCTACCTGAGACTTTATTCTGATCCTCTACTAATTTCTCTACCTTGGTTTTCAGGGACACTGTGATTGTGCAGTCTCTCACCTGTCAGTCCAATTACCTTTTTGTTTTTGCACCCATGAATTTCATATAAAAAGTAGCATAAATGGCCCCCATGGGAGTCTCTTTCGCATACCAGGTATCACCTCTCACTCTAGTGGAAAATACTTTGTGGAAGGTGACACCCCACTTCCCTGTCATCCCTCCACCAGGGAGTTGGAAGGGAACTGTCAGGTTGTCTGCTGGAAGGCAATAAGCTCAGCAAAGCTGCCGGTTGCATGTGCAGGATTAGATGAAAGACAGAGAACTGAAGACAACAAGGTGAAAAGTACAACAGGAATACAGTCCCCTGCTGCCCCCTGATAACAAACCTGCATCCAGCTTTGCTTTGTGTCCTTGAAAGTACCTGACCAAGGTAGACAGGCTATGCCTGATACTGAGCTACTACAGGCCTTAGTCTCAACAATGAAATCAATACATCCTTAAAACTGTGCATCTTCCTCATCCTCACAAAGAAAAATTAGAAATGTGATTTTATGTATGTTCAACGCTGCCTGTTGAAAACCAGGCCACAGTGGGAGTTGTTCCAGAGTGGAGCTGTCCTGACAAAGCAACATAAGCAAATAACGAGCCAATGTTTATTAAGCCATGCTTTTTAGCATCTTTTTCTACTCTGGTTTGGTCCTAATCAAGAGCCAGGGCAGGGAATATCAGCGAACCCCAGACTCAAGAGACCATTTAGCATTTGAATGTGCAAGGCACACTCTGAATTTCTCAGCTTTAAGTTCAGTGACTCAGTGGTTCAGCTCCATCTGAGGTGCAATTCTATTGACTGCTATGGTTCCTGTGGGTTTACCCCGGGGATATATTCTGCTCAAAAGGATTAACTCAGAAGGGAACTTTCTCCTGAAACTGGTGAAATAAAAGAAACAGTGACATGGAAATCCTATTACTGGTTCCTGCCATTATTGATTAACAGGCTAAAGACAACCACTTTCTAATAATCTGTTTACTAAAACCTAATGGTTGTTTCTTTCCTAGTGCATATAGATACTGATGCTGCAAATGAGCAGCACAATCACCTCCAGGAGCAAGAGCTCCTAAGTGCTTTTTATTCAGCAGATTCCAGGTGGGTAAGATCAAAAACCCCAGGTAGTTCCAGAAGGAGGTGTCTAATTCATAGTACTGAATAGAAGCTAAAAGTGAGCTATTGAAGCATGGAATCTGCTTCAACGATTCAGAGCAATAACCTGCTAATAGACTATCCCATCTGTAGGTCCAACTGATAGTAATTTTGAGCAGTGAAACAGCTCAGTTTTCATTTATGTATACAGCAATTTTCTGAAGTGGCATTTAGATTATGAAGCATCATCAGAAAAATTTGCATAGATAACTACAACCTTTTTTGAAAAAGGGTGTTCTGCTTTTTCAAAATGCCACGGAACAACCCTTTAAAAAGTAAAAAAAATAAAGCAAGTAATAATGACATTAAGCCTTCTTCATTATTTTGAAAATCAGCCTACAAATACTTAAACATTTGCTTTGGTCTAGTACATTTTTTTCTGAAAAGATTTAAAGAAAAAAATTCCTAAAGGTTTTCTGGAATAGAAACCAGCAAAAAAAGAGAATGTTTTACAGGACTGAAAGCATAGTCATGTGCATTTAATTATAAGTTATGTATGTTATGCACTTTAAAATATGCATTTTCAAACAGATCTTGGAACACTTTATATTGTTGATACTATTCAAAAATGAATATAAATGAAAATGTCACTATAAATAAAGGATTTTTACCAGCCACTATTAATATTTAAAAGTGATGTGTGGGGTTTTATTAACTCGAATATGGACTCTTTTTTAAACTTCGTTTACATAAATTAAACATTGCCTTGCTATTATAGATACTTTTGCTTTTTCTGTTTCAGTTATCTGATTATCAAAAAAAAAAAAAGAAAAAGAAAAGAAAAAAAGAAAAAAGGGGGTGAGGGGCTAGAGGGCAGATCGATTTCATGCAGACGAATTCTAATAGACCTTCCAGATATATAGCATCTTGTTAAAAATTCATGCAGGCCAGAATACTAGAAGGTCAGAAAATGTCTTTGAAATTCTGCCAGAGCTCTTTTTGATAATTCATTCAGGTTTTAAAAGGGAAAATTCCTCATTAAAAAGGACCTAATGCTTATTAATTTATGCTCCTAAGGCAGAAGCTGAATATTAAGCGGTGGACTCTGTTAATCCATTTATTAAATATCAAAGACCATATGTTTTCACCCTGTGTCCTTGCTTATTGATTAATTACCTTAGACCTATATGGGTAAAAGCAGAAAAAAGTTCCTTCAAAGGTAAGCCTCTAGACACTTTCTTAACCTAATGAAAACCATATCACACCCTTTTGTGTGCTACTGTCTTCAAGAACTGAAGCTTCTCTGCCTTCAGGTGTGAGTCTGTAATCTACAGGATCTGGCTGAATAAAAAAATCCCATTGTTATAAATTATCATTATGTGACAAAGGGTAACTATAAAAGCACTGATTTCTGGTTTCCTGGTGAACACATTACTGGACATCAAATATCAGCAAGGTTTCTGCGTGCCCCAGAAACAAATAACAGCTTCTCTGCTCTATGCTGGGGCTGAACAGCATAGAACTAAATACTTCCCACTGAACACTACTTTCCAGCTCCCTCTTCAATTGCATAATTCCAATTACACTTCAAATGGAGCCCAGGTCCTGGTCCAAAATTTATGCTATAAACCCCATAAATCAATTGTTTTTCATAACTACCAAGCAACCTCGGTTCTCCCCAGAATCCACTTATTACCAAAGCAGAAGGCAACATAAAGCAACAGGAGCACTGGAGTTTTTAGCAAATCTGTGTTTTGCTAGAGTATATTATACAGAGAAGTTTTGGTGCTTGTACATCTTGCACTCCATTACCTGACTCTCAAATGACAGAAGAAGAAAGGCAGCATTGTGTCCTGCATTCACTTTCGTAGTGGTATAAAATATAACTCAGGGTACAACTGGTTCAAGATGATTCAAACCCTAAATATTAATTGCTTCTGAAATTAGTGAACATAGCAGTCAAACATCTATTTTCACTTCTTAAGAATAACTTATCTCCTTTTCCAAAGCTGAGGATGAGAACTAACAAAGCATGATCTCAGGTAAATAAAGGTTGTATCGAGAAGGATTACTGACATGGAGAAACATGACATTAGATAGTGGAATAGCCTTCCAAGTGATTGAACCTCTCTTTATGGGGGAAAAAAAAAAAGGAAAAAAGTGTGTGAGCAAAAAGCCAAACAACAGACCACCAGGAGCAATCAGAATTAATACCTTCAAGATCATCAAATAATACACTAACGCACATTACCTTGTTAGATAACACAAAACCCCATCAGGGAAGACATGAAAGCTGCAAGCACTGGCACAGGCTTGCTTGGCAAACCTTTCTTTCTCTGACTGCAGAGGGGAAAAGTCCCTGGAGGAGCAAGATCTATCCCTCTGTGTGTGTGACTGTGTCAGCAAGTGAGCTTTCTAACCAGAACTGCTTGGTAACCAAGAAAGTGATTATTCTTTTTGCCTTTGGACAACCAGGTGATGCTCATCCTACTGATAATTTTCAATTGCCTGCTACCACAGCTTAGAAGTCTACAGAGACTTTGTCTTCTTTTTTTTCCTTTTTTCTAAGTGCTTCAGTAGTCAGCAGACAACTAACGAGGTGGCAGATGAGTACTGGCAGAGTTGAAACAACATGTTGTATGGGGAAAAAACCTGTGTAGCAACAAAGTGAGGAAAATACACACACAAAAAAAGCCTGTAACAGAGAGAGAATGAGGGCACTTCAAATTGACACAGTATAGAGGACTTTAAGGTGGTTTTCTTCTTGTATGAGGGCTGCTGTGCGCAGTCACCGCTCCCTCTGCTAATTCTCGCTGCTCCCTCAGTTGTGCCAGTACAACTATTTGTGCGACTGTGAAGTGAATCAGATCAGGGAATTGATCCAAGTTAAAAATAACCTAGAAAAAAAAAAAGAAAAAAGAAAAACTCAAAGCAGCTGCCACTGGTGCCAAAAAGAAATGTCAAGCAAGTCACAGCCTCACCAGGGTCTCTCCTGAGCCCACCGTTTCAGAAAAGTTAGATTGGCATGGTGCTCGAGAACCATGGTCCGGACAGAGCGCAGCACAGAAGCCTGTCATATCACAGGGGCATGATGGGCATAGGTAGGAGCAGGCTTTGAAACTCAAAGACCAAAATACCAGTATCTGGACTTGGGGGTATAAAAGTAAAAATGTGAGGTGTTAAACCATAAATTGAGACAGATAGAGCATGCATGCAAATCTCATTACTGCCACAGTTCAACCATCCAGTTATTGTGCAGACCTGCTGTTTCAAGGTGGACTTCCAGCCGTCTTTAATCCACCACCACAGGAGTTTTTCCCAAAACCAGAATTTTCATAAATATCAACCAGAACACTGAACTACCCCTATGCACCATGACATACTCATTGTATTTTAGGTTAGGGTATGGAAAAAATTGCCTGCATCAAGAAATAACTAGTAAGCTTTCAGAAACTGCAATAGAGAAGGAAATGTCAAAGGCAGAATATTCGCCGGTAGAGTCTAACCCTTCTGCAGTAAAACTGAAACACAGATTCAGTACATTCCTATACACACAATGGCCTCCCTTCATGACAAGTTGAGGTCTACTTAAATGTTGATAATGTTATTCTTTTGCAAATACAGCAAAGTGCCTTCCTGTTTATAACATGATCTTCAGCATGGTGTTCAGTGACAGTCACCTGCTCACAACAGCAGGATGAACTATGGAATTTACCGCACATTTTCTGAGCTCAGGAGAGAATGCTTTCCTCCTGGACAGTCTGCCAGAAATATCCAAACCAGTACCAGATCTATAGCATAGGCTGAATGGTTTCCTTGTGAATGAAAACAGTTTATTAAGAGAGTTTATTTTGGTGCTTGTCTCTATGGTTTAGATAACAATTCCTGGCAATAATAAGCTCAGCCTTAAATGCACACATGCCATGATCATGCTGTGTAAGTTTAAAAATGCTGCTTGTCTGCCTGCCTGTTTAGCTGGCAGTTTTACCCACCAGGAACACAAATGATTTAAAACCCAGATGCTGAGCAATTTGAGATGCAGAAGCACCCTACAGTGAAGCAATTATTGCCTTGGAGGGTCTTATTATCCTCATCATGCCATGAATTCTACACAAAGTAAACATGCCTTCATTGTATATGTTTTCCAAAATACAGTATTGTAAAGAGAAGTTTTGAAAGAAGTTTCTCATCCCTGAATGTAAATCCCACCATCTTTTTTCCTTGCTTAGAGATGTAATGGATGGGTTCCTTCTCATCCCTTGCTGTCAGTGTAAGTAAGTAGTTCAGGCATGGTTTTTATATGCTACTGACCAGAGAGTACAAACACATGGAATCTTGCAGAGGTAAACACATCATGCCTTTGCACCCTGACCAGCATTGCTTACTCTTCGGAGCCACAACAGTGTTGTAGCACATTTGGTAAGAAACGCATTAGCCATAGCACTATGTAGGAAAGACACTAACACTCTGGCATAAGAATATAGCCTATGGGGCTTCTGAAGCCATTTAAAACAGCAATGTTCATGCCAACTATCTTATGGAATAGATTTCAGAATTAAGAAAAAAATTCTTTTCACTGTAGGACAACGTACTGTATAACATTACTATCTCGCTGATGTTCTATACCTACTACATTTCCCACTGTTAATTAAAATGCATTGATACAAGTGGCCTGTTGATGTAACTGGACACCAAGTGCAGACCTGGGACATACCTTTGGTTCTACATGATCATATTCAGTTTGCCTGAGCAAAACTCAGTAATGTAGTCTTCAGGTATTTACAGCATAGCAAGGACACACAAAACGCTGCATGCATTGGGCAGAAATGTGTAGACTGCATCTATTTAAACTGCAGTACTCCATATAATTTCGCCAATGATATTCAAAACCTTTGCCGAGTCATCTAAGAACTTCCAAACTTAATGATTAATTGACAGTGTTGTTTAATCTCTACATTGATTACTCTGTGTCCTTCTGTGCAATGCATGAAGGACAGCCATATACTTTTGGACTACATCACTTATTTTAGAATACAGGTAGCCAGTACAGGACAATGTTAAAGTAACAGCTCTGAGGCAGCATGTGTGCCAAGTGCATTGAACCAAGATGTTACTTCTATTTCCAGCAACCAGATGCATACTACATTCTTAAGATAAAAGCCACATGCAATAACAGGAAAAAAAAACCCCCAAAACATTAGTGTCTGAAGTGAATGGGCAGTATAATAGGTAATAATTAAAGTAGTTAATGAGTATATCTGCATTTTAGTTTAAACTGAAGTATCCAATATTATTTGGGGTTTTTTGCTAAACTACACAATAAGGTCCAGAAAAATCACAGGGAACTTTTCTTTACCTGAGGGGACATAAACATACAAGACCACTTTTGTAATACATATCCCTAACTGTTATGCTGCTGTGTACCTTGGTTACTGAAAACAAGGTGGGGTTAGTCTCAGTTCATCTATAGAAGCTATTCCTCTAACCATGACAGTCAGAAACAGGAGTGAAGACTGAATAAGCAGTTTAACTAGTTATATTTAAATTAAGTAAGATTCAACTCTGAATTCTCAACAAGCTTCAGATCAGAAAAAAACATGGGTTTTGCATATCAGCAATTCTCTCAAAATATTTGCTTATAATATATCTGAAATTCCAAGTTGGGATATGCCTGTTAGCTAGTAGTCCCCAGGTACAGGAAGTGGACTTCATGCTCCGATGTTGCAGTTTTGCGAGGTTGGGTGCTGGAAAAGAACAGGGGGTGAAGAAAATGGCTGCGGTGAGGAGCTGCCGGAATTCTCTGGAGCTCCAAAATGTAAACAATCCAAGGCCAGAATCATTGTTGACCAGGGCCAAGCCAATGAGAGATAGTCATAGTGCCTGTGAGAATCACATATAGGAGAAAACAACCCGGAAGCAGCTGCATTTTTGCCACCAGAGAAGGGAGTGAAAATATGTAACGAGCTGTACAGACACCAAGGCCGGGGAGGGGGAGTAGGTGCCCCAGGTGCCGGAGAGAAAGATGCCCCTGCAGCCCGTGGAGAAACCCCATGGTAAAGGCCGAGACCCCACCTGCAGCCCGTGGAGGGGCTCCACGCTGGATGGAGCAGGTGGAGACATAGAGAAGACACTGTGACCCTTACGCTGAAGCAAGCCCCTGCCAGCACTTGGAACCTACAGAGATGAGCGAGAGAGAGAGAGAATTGCACTGGAACAGGTTTGCTGGGGGGAGGCTGATGACCCCGTGGAGGACTGGGACTGAGAGACATTGTGATTTATTGCTGCCCGCCACAGCAGGGATCCAGGCGGAGCAGCTGATGAGACACACGGAGAAAGTTCCTGGAGGACTGTCTCTAGTGCATGGGACCCCACGGTGCAGCAGGGGGAGGGTGTGTGGAATGGATTTCCCCCCCCCCCCCGTGAAGGAAACCAACTTGCAAGGAACTGACCGAAGCCCCCGTCTCCCAGTCCCTGCCCCCCTGTGCTGTGATCGGGGGGAGGAAGGGAGTGAAATCATGACTAGATTGAAGTCTGCTAAGGAGGGAGCGGGGTGGGGAGGTAGAGGTGTTTTAAGATCTGGGAAAGGAAAACAGCTCATGAAGTAACCGAGAACCCCATTATTATTTCCTAGTCCCTGCCCCCCCCTGTACTGCGAGCAGGGGGGGAAGAAGGGAGTAAAATCATGGCTAAAGGGAATTCTGCTTAGAATGGAGGGGTGGGGGGAAGGTGCTACTGAGAACCCCATTTTTCCCCAGTCCCTGCCCCCCTGTACTGCGAACGGGGGGGAAGAAGGGAGTAAGATTCTGATTAAAGTCTGCTAAGAAGGGAGTGGTGGGGGGAACGTGTTTTTAAGATCTGGTTGCATTGGTTTTAAGATTTGATTGCACTCCTGACTCCGGTTCTTCACTGTTCTTTCTAGTGTAGTGTAATAAATTAGAATAGTTCTTTCCTGCACTGTGTTGAGTCTGTTTCGCCCATATTGTCGCTGATGAAATGATCTCTCCTTGTCCTTATCTTGACTCCTAAGCCTCTTAATATATATTTTCTCCCCTGTCCACCTTAGAAGGGGAGTAATAGACTGGCTTTGGTGGGCATCTGGCCTCCAGCCAGAGCTAAACCACCACATCCGAGTACAACAGTGTATTGTCCCAAACCTGCGACTTAGTGTGAACTAGTAATAATTACTATAAAAGAAGAAATCCCATGCATTAGGAACTTTAAAGTGAAAAATCAATTAAAATATTTAAATTCAGATACAGCTCGTTATTAGAAAGAACAGCTATCCATTTAAGATCATATGATATTTAACCATTATAGATGAATGTGTGAAACAATGTAGTTCATAGTCAATTCCAGCTTTTATCATTTCCAGTTTCTTATCAGCTGAATCCCAAAATCATTCAAATCACCCATTTGATCAAAAACAAGATGATGAAAAAGAAAGTACACAGAACATTCTATTACTTGAGTGAAGCAAATGATCTAGTCTTCATAATCACCAGGGAAGAAGGATAGATGGTAGGAGCACTCTCCAGAACACTTCACGTCTGCTGTCAAGTTGCAGCATATTCTACTTTATCAAGACATTTAGCTCTTAACAAATGCCTAATAAAGGCTATTTCATTCCTGTCATTAGAGTGAATGTTTCTTTTGTTGATGCCAGCAATGCCAATGCAGAGCAGAAATTTTATTGTAATTTCATTTTGAAGATTTGAGAACTGAAATGAATGTTGGCTGCTTTGCAGCAGTGACATCCTTCACTCCATGTTGCATGCCCCTGTGGGCATAATTCAAAACAGGTTAAACAAACAACAGCGTCCAAAGCAAGAATGGTACAAGTTATTAATCATATGGAGAATACTAACTAATTTGTATATGTCAGAACAACAACAAAAAAAGATCTTGTAAAGGAACTTGTAACTTTTTCCTAAATGTCCTCTCATGTTCGGTGTGAGTTGTACAATACTTGTCTCTAAGCTTGGGAAAAGCCAACAAAACATTTAGGGCTGTTGCTCAGGAAATTAATGCAAGACAACCCTGTAGTGTACTTACTGACTTTGTTTTTCAACAGGCAAGAAATCATTCATCATTGTAAATAGGAGAGTTGAATCACAGAGTTGCTCAGTAAATTGTCCCCATTCACATCACAAATTATATCACCTGGCATCCAGCGTACTGAGACCTGAACTTACTCCTCGGCAATACCTTTCACAGCATCACAAGGTTGGAAAAGACCTTTAAGATGATCAAGTCCAACCACTCATGTCCTATGCTAAACCATATCCCTAAGTACCTCATCTACACGTCTGTTAAACACATCCAGGGATGGTGACTCAAACCCCTCCCTGGGCAGCCTGTTCCAGGCCCTGATAACTCTTCCAGTGAAAAATCTTTTCCTAACATCTGATCTGACCCTGCCATGGTGCAGCTTGAGGCCATTTCCCCTTGTTCTATTTCCTATCATCTGGCTGAAGAGACCATCACCCACCTCTGTAGAACCTCCTTTCATGCCCACATGCCCACTTGCTAGAACTGGTACTGGCATGTGCATCATCTGTGGTGAGCACAAGAAAGAAGACAGACTCATAGGTTTTACAGAGGTTTATAAAATTCACAGGGTGACAGACCCTACTACCCTCACAGTCAGAGCCACATTTTGGTTTTGTTTATGCTCCCACAGGCTCTACGTCCTAACAGAGCCAGGAAGTACATCTTAAATTCTTTTTGTATAGTGGCTCCAATTCTTTTGTATAGTTACTGCGTTCATGGTCAACTGTGGAATAATTTAGCATTTGTAGACCCTTCTTAAACTAATTTATTCATACCTCACTTTCAACTGTTTGCATCTGTGATTAATTTGGTCCAATACATCTTGCTGCTAGTGCTGTTGATTTATTGTCAGCTCAGGCTTATAGGTATAGCAATTGATTTGTCTTAGCTCTTCTCTGTCTTTCATGCCCTAATTTTCAATTGATGCCTATTCATTAGTGCTCCCTTTCCATTAAAAATCCACAGCCTTTTTCGTTGGTGACTTTTATTGGTCTGCAATAAAGAAGGCTCTACTTTTTATATGTCAGACAGGCCTGATTTTGTATTATTACTGTCAGCAATAACTAAGCATGTGACATTGCCTTTGTATTACTGATAGATGTCACATGACACATGTAGGAGGCATAGATAAAAGGGAGAAGTTAAACTGAGGCAGAAAGGGGGATACTCTCTGTTTAATACCTACACATGATAGTCATACAATGCAACAGAAGGGGTGGACCTCTGCACCTATCTACCATTATCTTTGGTAGAAGCTTTAGCACAGGTCTTGCCATTTTTTCCCCCCCTTCGCATTCCTGTTTAATTCTGATCTCAGATTATGTGCAGCACACTTGCCTGAACACTCTGTAAAGAACAAAAGCTAATGAAAACTAGATGAGAGAGCTCAAAAACACAGTGGCAGAAAAAATTGCATGGTAGGAATAAAACCATCTGTTTAGGAAAATGAAAAGAAATAAATGCCAGAATGGCTCGATCTCATAGCGATATTGATATATATTAGCTAGACTTCAGCAATTATCCGTTACTACTCATTGCACCAAACATAAGGTAACATAGCATATTTTGTATTTTCTAACATTGACCTTTGGGATAGCTAAATGACATGATACTTTGAGCAGGCTAAGAATACATGTCAACGGTTACTGTGGCCAAGCTGGTGTACAGTAACTTTTTGAATGACAGTAACCTTATTTTGAGTCTGACCTGTTAAATTTACTCAGTACAAAAAGTTAAAAACACGTTTTGTGCAGAAAAAAAATCACTGCTGGATCCTGAAAGGAAAGAGGTCTAAGAGCTCTTCTGACAGGTCACCAGATGGAGCGGATACTCTCTGAGCCAGGGCCATGCTGCATTCTCAACACAGTAACTGAAAGGGACAGCAAAATGATAGATGCCTTGGCTGAGCATCAAGATGAGCTGTTGTTCTCTCAGAAGATCAACAAAAGACCATCAGGCATTCTCTGCCAGTAGAAACTACATGATCAAAATGCAGTTTAAGATGTTAATCAGAAAATGGAACAATAAACTAAAGCACAGCAGTTTCTTTCAGTCTTGCTGCCACTGCAACCTATGAGAGTTTTTCCACTGATTTCAAAATCAGTAATTATAATGCTTGTGGCTTACAGAGCCCTTTACCTTGACTAACAAAGCTCCTCAAAGTGAAGCACTTCAGGGACTTCAGAGACTACCGTCTCCTTTTACAAAAAAAAAAAAAAAAAAAAAAAAAAAAGAAAAAAAAGAAAAAAAATTGTAGTTCTGGCGCATCTTTGATTAAAAAACTAAACAGAAACGTTAAAATGAAAAATTTGACACCAAAGATTTCAAGGGCCTGAAATAATTTTGTACGGGTCTATAAAGCCTCTTCGCAGTAACAACAGAGAAATTACCTATAAGAAATTATACCATTACTGCTGTCTTAAATATGCCCTGCAGTAAGAAAGTGAGTAAAAGATGGAAACATCCTTTTAAATTTTTTCTCTTTATTATTCTACAAAGGACCTTACTCATAACAGCCTTCAAGTATAAACGATTCTTAAGGTTAAGAGTAAGTCTCATTGACTTGAATGGAAACTAAAAAAATTCCCTAAAGTTAACTATGATTTTAAGCACTCCCTTAAAGTAGTGGTTTATGAAGTACTGTCTCTGTGCAGTGATTTCTAAGTGCCCCCCACTGAGTCTACCAAGATGTATACAGGCACCTAAGTTTCAGCATATACTTTAGCCATAAGAGAGTTGGGGACATTCTAAAAGGCTAAAGATTTCAGGGCAACTTACAGAATCTCAGAATCCTTTATATTGGAAAAGACTTTTAAGATCATCAAGTCTAATCACAAACCTAACACTGCCATGTATACCACTAAACCATGTCCCTAAGCAGTCCATCTACATGCCTTTTAAATACCTCCAGGGATGGGGACTCCACCACTTCCCTGAGCACCCTGTTCCAGTGCTTAACCTTTTTGGTGAAAAAATATTTCCTAACATCCCATTCTAAACTTGCCCTGGTGCAACTTGAGGTAATTTCCTCTTGTTCTATCACTTGTTACTCGTGGGAAGGAATCTACTCAGACTCCTTTTCTGCAAGCTAAACATCCCCAGTTCCCTCAGCCGCTCCTCACAGGACTTGTTCTCTAGACCCTTCACCAGCTTTTTTGCCCTTCTTTGGACACACACCAGCATGTCAAAATCTTTCTTGTAGCAAGGGGCCCAAAACCAATACTTGAGATGCAGTCTCACCAGAGGGATGATCATTGCACTAGTCCTGCTCATCACACTACTTCTGATACAAGCCAGGTTGCTGTTGGCCTTCTTGGCCACCTGGGCACAATGCCAGCTCATATTCAATTCAACTTGGTAACCCAGGTAAACCTGTAATGTAGGGACACCTGGCTTTACCTATGTGAGGATATTAAAGAAAACTTTATGCAAGTGGGGGTAAAATATTGCTATTAGCAGCAGAGAATCATAGAATGATCAGAGTTGGAAAGGACCTCTGGAAACCATCTAATCCAGCCCCCATATGAAAATTATAGAGCACAACAACATTCCTGTGCGTTCATGTGATGGCTTTGCCCAAAAGCATAATCTGAGACAAAGACAAAAGCCAATGTTTGAGAGGACAAATCCAAAAAAATAAGCAAACTTTTAAAATTTTAAATATTGGTAGTCAATGTGAACATTTTCTCTACTCAGGGACCATACTGCACAGGTTGTAGTAATATGACCTTCCTTCATCTTTGTCCTCTTGCCAAGTAAAAAGAAAAGTGAGAGCAAAGGTTCAGAGGAGTGATTCAGTGAGAAGTGATCATGCTGAGTGGATTGGTATAGGTGTAACTTAAGAGACAATTAATACAACTTTAATATAAGAATTTTCATAGTTTTAAGAATAGACTAGTTTAAGAGAAAGCTGTAACTGTGTAAGCTGCTTGTGAGAGCAGAGCAAAGCTTAGCCATAACAATACAACAGTAACAGCCTTGAAGATAAAGAAGTAAGAATTGGTGTGTTTTTAGGAATAGATTAGTTTTGAATTTTAGCAGAACTTGGCTGTAATCACATAAGCTGTTTCATGAAAGTGGCTACAAAACTTAGCCATAATAGTGCAACAGCCTTGAAACCAGAGGAAGTAGGAGATAGAGGAGTCATAAATAATGAGACTAACAACCAATTAAAAGTCAGAGTCTATCTCGTTTTCAGTGAAAAACTAACTAGTTGGAGCAGGTGTTGGGAGCCCAGATAAGCATGGAGAAAACCGTAAAGAGCATGCACTGAGAGAGAGGAAGACGTCCAGCCTTCATCCCTGAAGACCACCAGAAGACCCCCTGAGTGTCACTGAGCATGCTCTATCTGGGAGCAGTTAATGTAAATGACTTCCTGGAAATAATTTGCATAACCCTGCCTTTTCTTAGAAATTATAATGAATATGTATAATTAATCTGTATAAATATGAGAAATTTGGCTTTAATGGGCACACACATTTGGAGGAGCGATCCCCTGTGTGCCCAGCGCTGCAATAAAGGATACCTGCTTAATAGTCACCAAAGGCTATTGAGTTTTGATTCCGGCTTTCCGAGGCATCAGGAGCTATATTAAAATTTCTGTTACAATCCAAAGAAAAAGGATAAAATTGTATCACAATACAGGAAGAATTTTAGACTCTGGACTCTACAAAACAGAGAAACACAGACTCCTTGGCCCTCTAGTCACTGCTGCTGTTGCTTATATGGACCTGGCTACAATGTGAATGTCCACAGAGATTATGTCTTATCTGTGACCTTCAGTGCAGACCTTTTGTTACAGCCTGCCCAGAAAGAGTGTATGGACAGATATGTAATGGGCATACCGCAGCTTCACACAGTCCCAAAATACAAATGCACACACCTGCCATGTGCATTGTAAAGTCCTAACTGCCTAGACCCTTAAAAAGCACTAGCTGATGAGCCATACTCTGTTAGATAACTAAGAGAGCTTTTTGGATGGGTTCAGCATCTGAGAGTGCCAACTGAAGGGGTTTTAATGATGTGACTATTTTTGACATGGGTGCAGATTCATTTCCAGAAATGTGTGATGTATTACTCTGAGTAAGAAACAAACTCTTGCAAAAATCTAGCATTCTTACAGTGTGCTTCTCATTAAGAACCTCTCATGTTATATACTCTGTGTCTAACATCAAACAAATTTAAACACATAGGTGCTAAAAAAAAGGAGAAAGAAAAAGAGAAAGCACATATCTGGCTAGTATATATACTTACAAGTTGAAAAAACAGCAAATCAGAGAGACTTCACTGGTAGGCTGAATTTAGGACTGAATTTACAAAGGAACTTGAGTGAGGACAGCAGAGTAATTTCCAGGTTCAATGCCATGTTGTATGTGGATACATCCAAAATCCTTCATCAGCTATAAAATATATGTCAGAATAACCTGTGTAAAATTATAGCTCTAGTAGAAAGGCATGAAGTGTGGGTAAGTGTTCATAAATCAGATGTAGAAATGAAAATTAAAATTGTAAATTTTAACCTGGTACATTCTGGATTTACAAAAGCTATGAAAATACAGCCATCTCTTTTCACTGGGCTGGTTTAACTTTGTACTTTTAAAGAAAGCATTAAATGATGCATGTACGTACATTTGCCCTTAGGATTTGTTTAAATTAATTTTGCAAACTCTATATCTACATATTTATATTGGTAATTTACTACAAAAATCCTTCATTTCGCATCATTACAAATATGAATATGAAAATTAATAATAATATCCCAAAAAGCATTTCAGACCTGATGCAAGTATTTCTATGGAGCCATTAATTTTCATAATTTCCATAAATTTAGTCTCCATGCAATGAGCTCTTTATGAAAGGGCATTTAATTGCCTGATAGGATATAACGGCTCCCCTGTATCAATAATAAAGTCAATAACCTGCATTTTTTCAACCTCTTTAAATATCCATTGACACAATAGGTTGTTGCAGTCCTAAGTCCTTCAGGCCCATTGGACCACTAGCATAAAAGGTTTGAAGCTATTAAATATGCATTTAACATGATAGAATGTTATGAGTCTATCGGAGGTCAATGCTGTAAAATTATGCCTCTAAAAATCCTCCTCAGAAAGTAATTTATGGCATAGAATATGTTTATTAAAGTCCCTGACTACAGATTTATATGATTTTATGTGAAGACTGCAATTGAATATGCTTGCGGACCAGTCCTGCGAACACTTTCCATGAAGTTCAGAGCTTATTACCCTACATAATCCCTCCTGGAGTCAATTGAAATACTCCCAAGAGTAAAGTTACTCAGTCATAAGTATTTGTAGCTTCATGGCCTTAAACTTGTTTCCACAGCTTTGCCTCTGATTTACTGTGTGATCTAGAAGTCATTTGATTAGCTGTGCTTATCTGAGAAAGGGAACCATTAAATGGCTAAACAGTAAGATAAACTCTATGTTTCCTATGTACTCAGATGCAGTGTGCTATTGGTACTAATTGCTACTATTTCTGCAGCTCTGCTTTTATTAATCAACTATTGTCAGTGGCAGTGGCCAATTAAAGAAAGAAAAATTTTCTTGGATCAAACAACATATTGAAATCCCTTTGGGACATACCTCAAAAAATTCAGAAGTTCTACTATGCCCTAAGATCCTTCATATGCTTAGATAAATGAATAAATAAATAACCAGACATGCAAGGCTATTAATAGAATATTTGCAGTGCAATGCATATTTATGAAAAAGTATTGCTTGTCTGCTGAAAATTATTATAACATCTTATAAAAAAAAATCTCAACTCCCTACACTCCCATCCACATATCCCTGGAAATAATTTCCTAGAAGTCACTCCCTCCCTGACACTGGTGTGGTTGGTTATCACTGAAGGAAAGAGCAAGAGTTATTAATGAACTGTATAACACTGTTTACATTTCTCTGTGTGTGTAAACTTTGGGAGGGATACTTTTTACATTACTTGCAGGTGTAGCTTTGAGCATATTCTAAGGAAATGGTATTTTCTCACCAATATGGCATGGGAAAAAACTTCAGAGTAAGTTCATTAAGAGTTTAGCATCAGCTAAGCTTATAAGTTTGATTAACAAGGTGCTGCTTGCCACCCACGCGGGGAATGGTCCCACTTGGGATAGATGACCAACAGTCCTCATACAGGAATGGTAATCCCCTTGTCTCCCTTCCATTTGTGGTTCATGAAAACTGTTTAAGGGTGAAATATTGGAGAGAAGAATGAAGAAACAAATATGTCTAGATCTCCCCACTGTAACAGCGGAGGATTTACATACATTTTTAGGGGTTCACATATTCTGTAACCAAATTCTTCCACGGTACAAGAATTTGCTTAAGTACTGAGGCCATCTACATAACTGTGCCACTGCTAGCAGGAAGATATAAGGATTCACAACAAGTAAGGGGACCCCAGAGCACTTGTTAAGGAAACACTTACTTTAAAGCTGTTCTATTTTTTTTCCCCTAAACTTAGATGTACTATGTACCTAGATCTTGGTAGAATCATGTGCAGGATTGTACTCATTTTTGACAAATGAGTCTTGGAATATGCTCAATGCCAGAACTTTGAGCTTTCTGCTACCCAGATTGACTGTGATGACAAGGAGGATAAAACAGTATCAGTGTATCAAACTCCATAAAAATCCACATCTTATTTTTCCTGGTAATTACTGTGCTGTTTTTTCAGAAGTGAAAAATGTTGTAATAAGATAGTATAAAATTTATATATTGTATATACTAGCTTTACATTGTACTTTTTTTGTGAAATGTACTAATTCTTACATTAAAGCTTCATTTACACTCAGAAATCTAAGGAATGGGGGGAGGGGAGGTATGCCTTTTTAAAAAAAACTCCCAGTGAAAACAGCTGAGAAAAAGTAATTTCCCCAATGATCCAGTTTTGTACAATAAAATGAGAAGTTACTCCAGACTACTTCTTAGTAAGAAAGAGAAGCTACAATCTTAATGCCATGATTAAATTAGTGTAGGACATGTCTTTGATCTATGCAAATCTTTAGTGTTAATGTTACAGCTGGGCAAAAAGGTCTGGTCTTATGGATCATATTTAATACTGGGGTCTTGAGACCAGAGTGTGTCGGACTCCAGTGAAATAATGCATTTTGAACTGGACTGAACCCTGGGAAAACTCTACCTTGGCTGCAATTTCATCAATCACTTTGGGGACTTCATCTCTTGGATTCAGTTTCCCAATTAAAAAGAAAGGTTTTTTGAAAATATTTTAAATACTGAGGTATTTCAAATAGCGTTTGTGGGACACAGGTGTATTGGTCAGTAGGTCTTTATATTGAGATAAAAGAAAACTGAACTACTAATAATCAGAAGAACCTATATTGACAGCTAGTGTATAAAAGAACTCAATAGTGCATGACAATCATATCTTACTAAACTGAAGATAAGAAATGAAGTACTTGGGAATCTTGCTAGATGTTTGTTTTCCTTCATGGCCAGAATTCTGTAGTCCAGCAAATCTGTCCCTGCATCATTGGTGGCATAGCAGTGACAGAACCAGCCTTAACTAGCTGTGATCTGAACACTTCCCTGCTCTGGCCACAACTCCTCTGTTCCCTGGGAACAAAGATGCTGTAGTATGACAGTCTCCTCTGATGTAAATTACAATTTACATCAATTTATTACACAGCAGTTGGTTGTTAAAAAGTTTAGTTTCATGAGAAGAAGAACTAGATTGGAAAACAGTTTGAACACAGCAGATTTTTGTCAGGAAATGCCACTCACTAAACCCAAAATGTTTTGCCCAACATTTCTCTCTTTCTTTCTAAGATTCACACATATCATCAATTGAATTCCTGACAGGCTGTTGGAGAGCCCAGTACTTCCACACTGCGTAATGCCAGGGGATGAGCTAAACACATTCACTCACACATTCACTGCAATAGAGCTGACAGATTCAGGTCATCCACACCACAGTGCCAAAGTTCATGTCAGGGCCCTGTAAAGATAGCTTAGGACCTTTAGCCTTGCAGAGGAGCAAGTTAAACAATACAGATATTTATACATATGTAAATTATTAAAAGTATGTTTTAGAATTTCTTGGAGCTTATAAATAAACACACATGATAATGCTTATGTTATGGTGTACATATGCTAAGACATTTACATAGGAAAATCCTAAGTAAGACAGCAGAACTGAAAAACAGAGACTTCTCACAAATAGTAAAATAATCACACGTGCAAATAACAAAAGTTTAGCTTAAGTTTAGTAATAAGGTGTTAGAATGCTTTCCCCAAAGTTTTTTTTTTTTCTTTTAACAGTTGAGCAATTTGGAAACTTTTCCAGTATTCCTTAAATACCTTCATATTCCTAATATGAAATAAGCTTCGGGGACCCACAGCTGAAAAGGATGTAAATTCTGTACCACATCTTTTGGGGCTTCTAGGTTACTCAGCAGGTATTCTCCCAGGTTCCTGGATCAATGCAATGGGAGAAAGGGCATGAAACAGTTACAAATACATCTTGCTTCAGACGATCTATGGCCAGAGTGTCAGCTATGTCTAGAAACCTTGAAATCTGTAGCTGTGGCTAAGGCTTGAATATTTGTGTTTAAAGGCACAAGACTTGAAGGCCCACCCTGGGAGACTGATTTGGAAGAAATGGAACATCAAAGCCCAGAGATTTCGATACCTGAGTATTAATGGTGTATTCGAAGGAAGTCCTATGGACCCATCAGGTTGCAGCAGGTAACCTGAGGGTGATGGAAGCCATACATACAACTGGGTATTCTTAGAAACCTAATTGTGCAAAATCAGGGAATGGGGAAGAGCGATCTGCCTGTTCATCTCCACAGTTACTTTCAGAGTGCTCTAAATGTCTGTTCTTTAAACAACATGGAGCAATTAAAGATAAACAAGAAAAATAAAACCCTATGAGTTGCCCATGTAGAGTACTCCCAAAAATTTTCTAGAAATTCCCACTGATTTTACTGATAGGCACCTGAATAAAAAACCTGTAGCATAGATTTTTAACTGCTGCTCAGTTGTCTCACCATTAGCTGCACAATCCTAATCCTGGGGAAGGTGGTAGTGACACCTCAGCATCTGCACAATGTTCACATGAACAATTAACATTAGTTTTTAAAAATGCCACCAGGGTTCAGCCACCCATATTTTGCTGTTGTGTTTATAGATAATCTTAGGTATAAAATACTTTGTTTAAATAATGCGTATAAGTCTTCCTATAACTGTGGCCACTTGCTTAACAATCGGCTGCAGCATGCCTACTGTACTCATCTTAATTTAATACAGCTAGACTACCAGGCCCTTTTATTTTGTGGACTGTTCATCTCCTTGCAAAGTTCAGGATTTTAAAAATGGCCTTTTCCTCTTTACTGTTCATACTTGATACACTTTTAGTGTAACTCCATTTGCTTCCCTATTGGGAACCTTTTGAGACTACAATAAGCAAAAGTATTATCTCTTGCAAGAGCACATTTTAGTTGATGATGAAAAAAAAAGTCTTATTTAGAGACTAGTGGTATTTCTTGATACTTTTTTCTAAGAGGTAAATCCTTTTTTTTTTTTTAATGCCATTTCTACTACAGCCTGGAAATAAAATTATCCTGATCCAAAATGTAAGGTGTTCTAACACAAGTGGAAACCCAAGAAAGTATCTTTCCTGAACCCATTTTTAGAGAGTAACTGCTCTGGTGAAAAGCTCCAGCATTTAAAATATACAGACAGCCATCAGGGTGTAGTATTCAGGTAATATTAAGTAGCACATTGGTTCTCATTTTATGCACAGCTACATACACTGTGCTTTTACTGCGTCACAGGACCCTCCAGTTTTATAAGATACAGAAGAATTGTTAAAAACAAACATTAACTCTGCTGTCATGGCTGTATAGTACAGAAGAGACTTAAATATTTTAGTTAGTTCCTAAAAAGGTGGGTTTGGTACTTCTTTTCATTCTCTTTGACCAATTACTGCCAGAATATACCCAGAAATAGTAACACATTCAGAGAAATCCTCCTCCTTGCCAGCAGTCTC
This sequence comes from Zapornia atra, assembly GCA_013400835.1. NCBI lineage: Eukaryota > Metazoa > Chordata > Aves > Gruiformes > Rallidae > Zapornia > Zapornia atra. The sequence goes on from VZTU01021010.1 coordinate 36,342, forward strand.
CATCTAGGAGATGTCACTGTTTTGGCCCTGCACTCAAAGTCCATGATTTTCCATTTGAGCTGACACACCAGATGGCCCCAGACTTAGCCTCTGCTTTAGATCTGCCCTTGCCTGAAGCCATCTCCAGTGCTCATCCTTTGTGCTTACTCTCTGTAAACAAACAAGCAGCTAACTCTGAAGAAAGCAAATTTTCAGTCTGATTCCTGTGAGTGCATGCCAAGTCATACATACACAGTCTTGTTGGACTTCCATGTATACATATCAATATACAAGCAGTGCTACCTACTGTGGCATGAAAACAAGCAGAAGGTTTTGCAGGTTTCTTGTCTGCACAGCTCTTCAAATGAGCTTGTGTTCATGTGGCCAGAACGGGGTAAATTCTGTTGACAGTAAGAGCAAACCTGAATCAAGAAGCAAAAATGAGTTACATGTTCTCAAAGAACCCATCTGAGGCAGATACAAATACCATTTTTAAAACAAGAATATGTATCTCTTTATGGATATTCTGCAAAATACAGGATTTGGAAGCTTCTTGCGTGGATCTAATTTTAACAATTAAAAGCTTAGATACAGAAGTCAGAAATACAGTGCTGGTACCATCATTGAATCAAGGACCACTGAGCATACTGTGGCATAGTACAACACTGGACAGCTGGTGTTACCAATTAATTGATCTAAATCATCCTAAGAAAGGCATCTACTCTGATTTTTCTCGTTATCAATCTATGAAAATGTAACCACACTGCTACCTTCTATAGAGAGCTTCCATAGGTAAGAATAAATGCACTGCCAAATCCATACCTTGGCCCTTTATGTCATGTACACAAATCGCTGTTTTTTTAATTTATAAAAATCCAGGTATGTTGGAGATAGATATATATATATAAAGGTAACACTTGAGCCTGTAACAGCTTGTACTTTAACGTTTTTGCAAATCTGTCAGGGTTCTCTTAAGACAGATTTTCTGTGCATAACTGAATTCATTAGGTTTCTTTCATTATTTTTAAATCTATTACCCACACGAGCAGAATTGGGAGTGGGGGGCTGCACAGGACAAACTTCTGCCATTTGAAATAACAAGATTCCTGTTAACAATAGTTATTCCCTAAAATGATCATTGCTACAAGGAAATAAAACTTTGCCAGTGGGCAAGTGGGCAAGCGTGGATGGGGAGGAAAAACTCAGGAGAGTTTCAACACAGTCATTCTGTGACGCTGGTGATCCTCTTTGCCTTTCTTCCAACCATGCTTCCTCTTGTTCTGCTCCTATTCTGCAGAGGATCCCTACTGCTCTACTCTGTCCATTGCTTCTTTTTCTTGTTTCACTCTGTGGGTTTCTTATACCCAGACCCTGTTTGGCTTATCTACCTTCTCCAGAATTATCCTCCAAATCATGGTCTACCCTAAGTACTTACCCAGCAGTTCTTTTCACTTTAGGCCTTTCTGGATCCCTAGGTCCAGTCTGTTTGCTGAAATAACTGGTGTCATACTACAAGCATCAGCTTCCACCTGTTCCTTGGTACGCTTTAAACAAGTCTTGCCTGTGGTGCCAGCTCTAGATCAGTGTTTTTGCCTCTGCAATGCAAGGATGCTGGAGCAATCCATTACAATTAAAGGTATAGTTTTAAATTATTTGTAACTGTTAATATCTCACTGACAGAAAATAACCTTAGAGATTGCCATGAGATCCAAAATACTAATTACAACATTCTGTCAGCTGCTCTCATAATTTCTGCATGCTTAAATCTATTTTTTCCTAATAAACCCCTGTGAATCATTTGAGAAGCAGAGTTCTGTGTCCCATAATTAATTCTGATTTACGCAAGAAACATTCTGAAATCAACAGGAACAGTTCCTAAGCAATTAGAAGACACTGGATATTCTAATGTTGTTATTGTATATTACATTACTGTAAAATACAATAACAATCCAACTTCCATTTCAGCATAGCAGGAACACTAATGCTGGAAAGTCCTAGCATATAAATCTCTCCTGAACTTTACCAGACCACCAGAATCTCAAATTATGAATTTATTGTTACCTGTAATGAATATTATGTACGACTCAGAATATTTGTGCTCTGTAGTTGTATCACACATTTGTGGCTGCAACTGATTTGGTATTAGTCTTGCATACTTGACTTTAACAGGTTGCACTGAGCACCATAAGTACTTGTCAGTGGATATATAGACTTCTTAAAATTCTGGCTTGAGCTGGCTCTGGAGGAGATAATTGTTATAATCCTTTCCTATATTGTGTTTTGCCTTGGTTTTGGTTTTTTTTTTTCCTATACAAATTCCAATTTTTCAAGAACAGTTTAAAATTAGTTTTCCCAGGATCCTGAATTTTACTGAAACATGTTCATATGTTCATTTATTCCAGAGAGTGACATATATAGGACCCAGCAAGTCTTTCTTTAATAAGAACAGATTGGAACTCATGAGAGGAAGTAATGGTCAGCTCAGGTGAAGCGTGTAAAACAAACTCTCATGAAACTGGTGAAAAAAAAAAAAAGTTGAGGATGTAATCTGTCTCTGGAGACGCAGTATGTAGGGTAAGACTGGATATTATAGGCAGAGGTCCCTCACAAATGCATCTTTCATCTTTCTTGCAATATTAATATTTACCATGAAGGACAAAAGAGGCTAGAGCAGAAGCAAGCATTGGGGGAATCACTACAAAGTTTGCATGGCCAGATTTGAGAGGCAATGAGTGGCTGTGGTTCCAACTTTTAGGATGCAGCAGTGTATTGGGCTGTCCTTTATAGGCACTAGTTCACTTGCTGGTTTAACAGCTTCCTAAAAACAAAGCTAAAGTTGCTCCATGTTTTGAGACTACATTTTTATGTTACTGAAAGTTTTCTCTTTTTTAGGACAACAGAAAAGATTACAGGACCATCTCTGTTTCTGCTGTATTTCTTGTCCTATTTAGATTTATATCAGGAAATTTAAAAAAAAGATTTAAAAATGCATGTCATGCCTAAAAAAGCACAGAATATTATCAAGGGGATATCAAGGCTGATACAATGGAGGGATGAGCTAAAAAAATCCTCAGAGGTCAAAACTGGCTATGAATGAAGCTTTCAGAGAAAGGAAATAAAAACAATAAAGTCTCCTTCAGGTGTATAAAGTGGAGTGAAGCTGACAAGAGAAGACATTAGACCACGGCAGGATATTTGAAGGAACTTAATAAAGAAGGAGGATAATATAGCCCTAGAATTTAATGAGGTCCCTGTAGTGTTTGCAAGAGGAACTGGAGCTGGAAAGCAAGCAATAAACAGCACACTTAAGTATTTCAGGAAGTATTGTGCCTAAAGGCCATCAGGTTAATGCTCAGTTTTAATGAAAAAAATGTACGTACACCAGAGGGTTAAAGCATGCATCAGAACTCTTCACACTGACTTAAGTCTCTGCTGCGGGGGGTGGAGGGATGGGGAGCAGAATGTCCTCAAATACAAAACTCATTCAAATACTGCATGAGAAGCTGAAATGGAAGTATAAACTATTTATTCTCTTACTCAAATTTACACTTTCTTTGGGTTTTTTTTCCAAGTTGAGCTGAACGATAAATAAAATCCTTTTTTCAGGAAGTTACAGTATTTTGAAGAAAACTAGTTGGAGCATAAAAAAAATAGACATTTATATTAATGATTTTTTGTACACTGTGCCTGGGCCCAACTTCCAGGCTCACCCTCAGAGAAGTCAGCCTCAGCAATGGGAACCCAAGGCTCCTGCCAGCTACAAAACTGAAGGTAGCACAGCCCCCCAGGAGCCCTGGGCTTTCCTCTCTAGGGCTGCAGGGGTGCTCAGGGGCTGGGAGGTGCTGGATAGGTGAGCTGGAAAGAGCATTGCTTTCTCAGGCAGAGGTTAATTAAAGAGGCATGCTGCTGCAAAATATTTAGACTCATAGGAATTTCAGGGTTTTATCTGACAAAGTAAATACCACCAGAATATTTCTGTCTGACTTCAATAGGCAGTCTCATTTCCTCATACCTTACTACTACTGAATATACCAAGCAAACACTGCATATTATGGAATAAATACCTGGATCCACAGCCCCTGAAATCAATGGATGTTCCATTGAGAACTGTGAGCCTTAGATTACAGACCCTGAAGAAGACATTACCTATTTCAAATGACCTCTTATTATGCAGCTAAAAGCAACCAGAGATAAGACATTTTGGGAGTTGATAAAAAGCCTCCAGAGCAGTGGTTCTCAAAATTAAGAGTTGCAGCCTCAGGTTGGGGTACGAAGAGGTTTTTCTTCAGGGTCACAACATAGTCTACAAACTTAAGATCTCATTGTAAAGGAAATTACTTCTGGCTCTTCTGGCAACAAAGATAACCTTCAGAATGTAAATTTCTGAAGCAGTTTGGTTTATTGAATATACAATAGTAGGGAATACCCAGTTCATGATGCTTTCTACAGGGATAGGGAAATTGATCCATTTTGATGCTATGAATAAAAATTAACAAATTTGTATTAAATATCAGTACTATCCAATCCATCATGATGTGGTAAACTCTTTCAGCTGTGTTTCTGTTGTTGAAATAGCACCAGAGTTTCTGACACAATTCAGAGTGCAGGTATGCTATGAAAAACTGGATAGGAATGGCCTGAATTTAGAGTTGTGTAATTACTGAGTTTAAATTTCAAATACCCTGGTTGAGTGCAAAAGAAAAGTTTAAGATACACGGGACTAGAAACTGCCACTGTTTAAAAGTTGCAGTGCAAAGTAGCATTAAAATAGTCACAGAGAGCTTTCATAGGAAATTGGGGGGATTGCTGGAGGTAGAAGGGCAAAACCTACAAACAATCCTTCATGAAGAAAAAGCATGTGTTCATCTGTGAATATCCCGCTCTCCAGGATAAAATTTCACTACACATAAGAAGATATTCTTTAAGGTTTTACTTCAGGGGCTGAACTGCATTGGCACTTATCAGCCTGTATAGATAAAAATGAAGAAGTGTAATTCTAACTCAAAAGCACTGATCACGTGCAAGAGGCATCGGATGATCCAGTGTGGTACCTATTGAATTTAACAGGTGTTACTCATCCAGTGTTTTCACATTGGAAGAAAGTGGGGTTTTGGGGTTTGTTTTTTGATTGTGTGTGTTTGGTTTTTTTTTTACAGAACTCCTTAATTCTCAGTGCTCCAAAGGAAATTCATATAGAGAACCTTATCTTTTCAGAGATTTATACTGTCATCTGTTGTAGTTAAAAACACTTGTTGCTAGAAAGTTATTTGATTCCTAGTTTGTAGGGGACTAATCTATGGGGATATGGAACTGGCACTAAAAGGGAATAAAAGGTGAATTTTAGAGGCAAGCTACCCTAAAGGGAACATAAAATAAAATAAAATAAATATATGGAAAGCCAAGCAGATTAAATCAGATCTAAAGCACTGACTAACATGCTGCGATTACAGTAGTTCACATCAGTCAAGCATTTGGTCCAATATCACTGAACTGAGCTGTTGTCATAAGACATATAAAGGAATTCAAGAAAAAGCTAGGGATGGCTGTAAAGAAGCAAGGGGAGTAAAGAGACAAACAGCTCTGAGAAAAGGAAAATAGCATGAACCTGACAGCACAAGTGGCCTTTCCCTGCTCTGTAGATTTTCCAAGAATAAACCTATTTAAAGAATAAAATTATTGCAAATCTGTCCCTACAGTTACTGCAGTGATAATGAAAGCCATTAAAATGAATATTTGATAAATGAATAAATGAATAAAAATGAAGGGAATAAATGAATGGTAAATGAATATAAATACTAAATGGTGAAAATTAAATGAATAATTCTCTTAAATGAATAAATCCGCTGTGCTTCAGTTTGTTAGTGCTCTATACAGATTAAATTCCTCTTAAACGGCATCTTGAAAGGAGTTTACATTGCACCATAAGGATATATATACTGGAGGTTACCAAGATAATGGAAAGTAAACATCTGCATGTGTGCCACTGCTCAGTTTCTTTAGCACACAACAAAACTGACAGTTTAGTTATTAGTTAGATTTTACAGTTAGTGCAGTCAGTGGCTGTGGCAGAGGGAGCAATATCCAAGTATTTGCCTGAGGTGTTTAGTTCTCTTATAGCAACTGTGCATTTTCTGTATGGTTATTCATTGAACACTGGCATTCTTGACATTGTACAAGACACAAACATCAGTATGGTCAGACAGCACACAGTCTAGAAGTCAAAGAGGAAGACAAGAGTTGAAGAGAGGTAGAAAGATTGTTCCACGCAGCAGTGGCTCTTTGAAGAAACAGGACAAAGGAAGAATTGACAGAGCAATTATTGAATGTACAAGGGAAGAAATATTCTGAACGTGAGGCCAGAGCTATATAGATTGCAGACAGAAGGAAAGGAATAGATACATAGGGCTAGGTGAATAATTGAAAAATGGAATGACATGGTCAGAAAAAAGAAGTATTTGTCAGCAGTCAAAACAAACTAGAAAAAAGTTCCCTTATCCACACTGCTGTTACTGAGAAGGTTAATCTGTGGAAGGCCCAATCTTTGGTCCTTATTCAGACCCGACCCCCAGTCACTATAGCTAGAACTGGCAACAATAAATTCGCATTCCATCACCTTTGTCATTCCATTACCATCAGTATTTGTGTGCAACTGTGTGCTTATCTCCTTGTTGAAGTATCTCTAACACAACCTGCTGCTAGGATTGAAAACAGAAATTTGACTATGGACCTTTTAGAATCAACTGAGAGAAACCTCCTTACTATTGAAAAAAAGAAAAAAAAAAAAAGCAGCACAGCTCCACTGGCAGTTTTTAAATCATTTTTAGCAGTGGAAAATTGAAATGTTCTTATGTTGTACCAAATATTACCTTTCTTCCACTTCCCTTAATTCTGAGTGCTCTGCAGAAGCTCAGGTCCCAGTAATTGAGGAATATAACAGTGAATACAAACTAAACCCTATAGTATACATTAATTTATACCCCCTGAGCCTCCTTAATAGAAGAAATAATGAATTGCCTCTATTCCTCAGTTTCACCTTCTCCCCCCCCCACGATTTTCTCCCCCATCCCACTGTGGGCTTATCCATGGCCACACAATTTAAGGTGCTCCAACATGACCTCACACACAGCCGTTGATGCTTTGAGGTGTATCTTATCCAGCACAGACTTATCCTTAGGCCACAGACCTTTCAGAGGCTTGTCTTTTTGGTAGCTACTGAATTAAACCTGTAAACTGAAGTTAATAGCAAATGTCATGATGAGATCTCTGTCTTTTGAACAAAGTGCTTCTCCGTTCAGGATGTGGTTCTTTGCTTTGCTGTTTCTTTAACAGAGCATAAGGTTTGTAAACCAAACGAGATTATCTTATGTAGTTTCTATAAACTAGTCCTGAAAACAATGATTACAATGCATATATTCAATACATCATAAGAACATTTTTTAAACTACAGTCAGCATAAAAATGGCTAAGCAATCTTATGATGGGTTCATATCCCCTTTTGCCATGGAAAGAGCCAAGTCGCAAATCCCAGTATTTCCTAGCCTCAATATTTAAAATAAAATTACTAGGTTAAAATAAGCAGACAACATTAAGCCAGCACAATGATTAAGATGCTTATAATCCATTAAGCATGACGCGCTTTGCCCTGTTTTCTTTTTCTAAACCTGAAATAGTAGGACCTGGCCAGAAAATACTTGGTATCTAGCTACCTGTTTCTCCCTCTCCCTATTTATCTATATATCTGTCGTCTTGGTAAATTTACAGAACTAAAGTTATACTGGATTTCACACCTACCACATGTCTATCGGTCTTACAGCAGTGGTTTTAGTTGACTAGTTAACTTGGCTTTGAAACTGTAACCGGGAAAGAGAGTTTTAACAGCTTTAATCCTCTGCACCACATTAGAAAGCATTTTTTAATGATATGTCTTTGCTATCATTATATTGTTTGCCAAGCCCTAAACCTTTTGATATCCTTCAAACACTTTAACTCCTTAAGTTAAAACAAGATTGATTAGCAAAAAATTCTGAAATACAAAGCACCATGCGATCTTATTTACTCATTAAATGCCAAAAACCCATTTTGTGCTCCTCATTCCCTTTTATAGCTATTGACTGAAATCTTGCATCAGTATCAATTACGGGGATTTGAAATGGTGAGAATGGTGCAGAAGCAGAGAATGAGATTTCACGATCACATCAAAGCCATAAATATTGTCATTCTTACTGTTCTAATGTCCCCTAAGCTTTATTTAATGGTTAATTGATTGCTTAAAAAATTTCAGATTCATTTAATTTTCAAGAATGTGGCCTTGTTAGTATGTTGCAAGGGCTTTTTTTTTTTTTTTTTAACAGCGAAGTTATATATTATGTGGCATGAATTATAAAGCAGTTGTCATGGAGATGTTACTAATGCAGGAGACTATATGCTGTGTACTTTGAAAACTGTGGAGCATATCTGTTTACAAGCACCTTTTCTGAATGCCTTGCAACTGGTGGTTAGGATATTACCTGGATAGTTTATTGCACTATGCCTGAATATTACGCTATCTCAGTGATATATCCAGGTAGCTCTCACTTTACACATGCCTAGGCATTACACTGGAAATTTTAGTGGTATTCAATGACCATAATGAGGCAGTGAATTGAAATATATTGACTGCTCTGAAGCTTGTATCTTATCAAAGAAATGTAGAAATTACACAGACCTGAAACAGGTAATATTACAAGCTTGAGATCTAAGACTTCTTTTGTTCCTTTGATATATCAATATTAATTAATTTAGCTAAAAAAACCAAACCCTACGCATACAAAAGGAATCTTAATGAACCAGTGCCTGCAATCTGGTGGCTCAAGATTTGCTTACCTCTATAAGATTTTGGTAAGTAGGTTACAGAACTGTTTCCCTCTGTTTGCACAGCTGTGAAATGGGGACATTTATGCCTAATTATCTTTATAAACTGCTTTAGAACTCTCAAGATTGAAAACCCCATTTAGATACTAGAAAAAACACCCCAATCTCAAAAGGTTTTCAAAAGATATTATTGACTCATCTTTCTTAATAGTTGTACTTTACTGTGTATGTATAGAATCATATTAATCTTAAGTAACTTTTATTCCTGAAGGATCATATTCCATCTTTAACAGTCAGTTTGACAATGTTTTTGCTTCCATGTTACCAAACAGAACAAGTTGGCATGTAGACTTGTTTTGTGAGACAAATGATTTTGAAGGAAGGTTTGCAGTATTACAGAATCTCATAGTGTCATTATCTTTCTATCTTATATGGTGGTGGCTGTAGAAGACACTAGATTTCCGGACAGAGAAAACAAGATACAGCCTTACTGAAAATTGCTAAGTTAGTTTTGCATTAAGCATCAAGTTCACAATGTCATATTTTCATAAATATGTAGAAAATCATGATGCCTTGCAAAATGAAACTTAAGAGACCAGTTCATGAAAAAATTATATGCTCCATTTACTCTGGCCTCCTATGTACTTTATTTTTTATTAACTCACTTATCCTTTATATGCAGGAGACCATCTCTCTATTATGTAACCCAGAAGGACGGACTGCAGAATGAGGAAGGAGTAAGCCAAAAGGGGCATTTGCATTTCCAGCACAGAAAGTACATTTAGAAATTCACCCCGCACTAGAAAAGAAATGAACCACAGAGCATTCTGTTGTTTTGAATGTTTTCTTTTTAGTCTAGATAAATTAAGAACACTTTTAAAAAAGTGGGGGACAATTCATCTAATGGCTTTTGTGGACTGCAACACGTGATTTACACAACCCAAAGCTTTTCATTTACTGCAGAAAGGACCTCATACTTCCCAGATTTTCTGTTATTCCCGCAGTTATTCCATGCATTTTCTCCCTTTTTGCTCCTGAGAACAACTTTGTTCTGAATTATACTAGCAGCTAATTATGATCTTATTTCCTTGGTGGGAATCAATGACCAGAAAAAATTTCAATTGGAAAATGCCTGCTCATGTGTTCCACGGGCAGGCAGACTTCGCTTTTCTCACTAGGTGAGGAAGAATTATCTCTCTCTTTTTTTTTTTTTAAGTTTCTTATAGATTATAACTGATGCCAGCTACAGGTCTGCTGCAGAAAGTTTAGTCTGTAATATGCACCTTTATTGGCAATTAGCCAGATTTTTAATTCATGTAAAAACAGCAAATGCCTTGCTAGAGTTCTACTTTTATTAGTCTACACTAATTAGAGAAGTCTTTTTTNGTGCCTACTGGCCACTACTGAGCCTCATTGTTGGGGTTTTCTTCCCCACTACGGTAAATTTGTCATTGCCTTCAGTGAACTCAACACATTGCTACAACACCTCATCCAGATGTACAGAGAAAGATCTGAAATATTCCGCTCCTTAATACATGACATATGTACCAGCAAAGTAACAAAAAACTTAAAAGCTGTATACAAACATTTTTCCCTTTTTTTCTCATAAGTTTCCTACCTTTAAAGTGAAAAGCTAAGGAGGGAACTTGAAGATAAAAATACAATTAAGCATTAAACATTAAACATGATGAGGTCAATCACAGTCTTATCCCTGGCAAAAATCAGATTGAGGTAGAAATGGACCTGGCAAGGAAGGGAGCACAATATAAGTTAATAAAATGATGTCAATTTACCTCTGACAATGATGAAGGAAAAGTTAACAAATACTGTGAGAACCCAGATTTTTTTTAATCTCTAATTTTTCATACTACAGCAATATACTTGGAAGTAATGGGTGATCTTTCTGCACTTTATCATTTACAGCATCCAAAAAGACTCCTCACAGCAAACCGCAATGTCCTATCCACATTTAGTTTCAGTCTTGAGGGTATGACTAAATTTTCAGCATTGAAATGAGCTGGGTTTTAAGATTAGCAGACAGGACTGGATGGTAAAATGCCTGAATTCTAATCCTAATCATGGGATATCAAGTATTTCAATGATCTTAAGTAAAGTTTATTGTCCCTGGTTCAGGCTTGCTGTTTGCTGATTTCAGATGTTGAAGACTCCACATGCCAAAATAAATAAGAAGAATCCTTCTCCCTTCTCTCCCCCGCTTCTAATGCAAGCCAACAGATTATGGCTCAGAACTGTCAGGAAGCTTAGTAGCAACTTCATGTGCTCTGCAATATTTACTGAGTCTCAAACTGAAAGCTAGTCACAGAACGGCACAGTAAACTCTTTGAGAATATTAAACTTTAGTTTAATGTTCCA
>VZTU01021014.1:0-26002 GCA_013400835.1 Zapornia atra
GACTTTTCAAATATGATGGAGATGCATCATGGCAGAGTGACTCTGCCCAGAGGCACATCATGGCAGGAGGAAAGGCATTTCGGGTAGGGTAGCTCAAATGGTGCAAGGGAAGGGACATGCAGAAGCTCAGGTGCTTGGCCACTGAGCAGAGCTTGCAGGTGGCCTAGTGTCAGATGATCCATTGCACTGAGCACAGAAAAATGAGGTTTTCCCAGGTGTTGGGGCCAGGGGGGGCAGCCAGGTGGGCGGGGGGGAGAGTCTTGCGGGGCTGATGCTGGTGAGGCTGCTTGAATGGGGCAGACCGTGCCCAAAATCCGCATGTGCCCCAACATGGGGGTCCTAACATCTGGTATCAGCCACTGACCGATGGAAGGACTTGAAGCCATCCCTGCTGCCATCTGTATAAACAAAGATGCAGCTGCACTGTCAAACACACATATAGAGAATCGTGTCAGAGATTTCTGCTGTCCCAGAGGTGACAGAGCAGCCAGCTTGCATGTGCCAACGTGCTGCCACTGCCTGAGCTCAGGGTGGGCCAACGCTGCTCCCAGGCCAAACTGTCCCAGGGCTGAGACGCGAAGAGGGTTGAGTCCAAACCCTCACATGCATCTCCCCCCCATAGAGCAGATACAGAGCTCATGGCAGCACTCGAGGAGGGTTTCTTTTAGTGAAGAGGCTGATTCTTCAGCCAGCTGAAGCAGGGAAATGTCAGTTTGACAAACACTGCACAGACCAGCCTCTCTAAGAGGGGGTCAGGGAAAACATGAATGAAGAGCATCAAGGGAGAGGGGATAACGCAGCTGGGAACCATAGGCATTGAAGTGATGGGACACGAGGAAGATCTGGTGTAAGGGCGATGCGATCTGCCAGCAGCATGACACATGGAAGAGTGCTGATGCTTTGATGAGCAGCTCTGCAGGATGGCTTGAAAGTAAATAGCCAAAGCAATTAAGGCTATCCTGTAGGACAAAGGACTGCACATGGAACCTTTCTCACCCTGATTCCCAAGATATTAAAGACAGACAGTCATGTGTGCCGAGCAGGGGCTTCCCTGGCCGGTGTTGATCCCTTGCAGCAGAACCAGCAAAGGGTACAAGCCCTGCAGAGACAAATGGCATCCCGAAAGCAGAGATGCTATGACAGACAAAAGCATGTAACTCCCCTCAGCGCAGCAGCCCGGAGCTCCCACGGCTGGATGCAGTAGGGGTTCACAGGCAGGTCTGGGAAGCAGCATGGTCCTTGGCACAGGGTTGCTGGTGGTCACCCCTTGCAGCTTCACTTGCAAAGGTGTGCATGGGCTGATCTTGCTAAAGAGCAGAGCTTGGGCTGCAGTCACCTCTCAGCCCCATGACCTTTCCAACCTGTGAGCTGTGGTCAGCCACAGATCTCACTCTCCAGTGAGGTAGATTGCTCAGCTTGCTGACAGGCTACTTCCATTTACCTGGGGGGAGCAAAGTCCTTCACAGGGTGCCAGCGGAAGGGGTGAGGGTCACAGAGAAGAACGTAACTGACAGCAGCAGGGACAGGGACTGAGGCTTCAACACCCTCCTGGCATCTGACAGCACTTTCAAACTCAGAGCAAAGCCTTTGTTTTCCATGCTTGCAAAAGCTGAAAGGTGCCTCAGGAAGGGTTAAGTCCCTCGTGGTGGTGGGAGGCCAGCACAGGCTCCTGCAGCATCAACCTGGGTGCTCCCCGCAGCAGGCACAGTTGCACCCTGGCACTGGCCAGCTGGCTCCCAGCCCTGTGCATGAGTGTCCAGAGTTGAAATCCTGAGCATCCCCCATGCCTACATGAGGCCAAAAATACTCAGGGGCAGTGACACATTCCCACTGTGCCGGGAGGGTGGGTGATACCGAGTTCATGTGAGGGTATGCTTTTCCCACCTCCCGTGCCCCGGCTGTCTTCCCAGCACACTGTGGGGCAGCACCAGAGGACACTGCTTCCTGTCCCCTATAGTGGAGATTGACAGTTCCCATCTACCTTCTGGGAGTTCACTTCCGCCCACCTTCCTGCTCCTTGGCATCAGAGCCCCCATCCACCTCACAGGACTCCCCTAGGCTTGTCCTCCTCCAGCATGGGGACGTGGCCTGGAGAGGAACAGTCAGCCTCTGGTGTTGGGCAAGTCCTCACAGACAGAACTCACTGCCCTGCCCTGGAAGCTGTCAATCACACCATGAGGATAAGAGGCCCTTCAGGTTTTTTTTTCCTTGTAGAGAGAAACAAATCCCACAGTGCCTGATTTTTCCAAGTTTGGCCCCAAATGACTGCTGAAGAGCAGAGTGTGGCATTTCAGAAACCCACATGCTCTTAGGGGAAATGATATGTTGTATAAAGCATCATTTGAAGTTTTTATCTGGTGTGCCTTAATGCATGTGGCATCAGGCTCATGCTGAATTATGACAAGAACGAGACAGGCATGGCACTGAGCTATGAAGCTATGCGGCACGTGGGAATAGCCTGCACATGGATGGACACAAGAAATCTTGACAAATATCCAAAAGGGACTGATCAGTCCAGACACAGATTTCCTAGTCCACCCATAGAAGGTGCTACTCAGGGCTGGCTGTCACCGACTATTTATGGAAGGATGGAAGTTTAAGCCCCCAAAGATAGACATATGCTCAGTGTACTATCTCTGCTGACAGACAACAGTATTCGGGGATCAATGACATTGCCCGCAGAGAGTTGTCCTCTGCCACACAAGGTGTTCCAGGGTATCTTTCTGGGCCCCTGGACAGGAGTGCACTGGTAAATCCAGTGTCATCACTGTCAACCCTGTGTGCATGACCTAGGCACTTCTGACCATCTGAAATGGCATTAGCCTCCTTCAGGTGTAACTTATTTCAGCCCTGAGCCTGCAAATTGCTCCCTAAATTCTGCCCGCTAACATCCACCCTCTGCTCTGGGTGAATCCGCAGTTTCCTATTGCAAACGCGGGAGGGCAACCGCACTGACACTTGTGGCAACAGCCATAAATTCACAGTAAAAGGCTTCAAGTAACAGCATTGCTGTGTAAAGACAGCCTTTGAAAAGCTTGTTACCAAACGCTTAGCAGCGGGATTAGAAGGTTTCTGGCTCTGAGCTGTGAGCTTTGCAGATGCGAGGGGCTGGCAAAGCAAAAAATCTGTATCACATGAAAAAGTTGATCAGGTCTGTCTCTCTCCTGCCGTGAGATTACTTTCCTCACTACAAAGCATTTCTCCTCACCAGTAAGTTCAAAGTACGTATGGGCATGAAGATAGCGCATTGTTCACCTGCTCGCTGTTCTGCTGAGCAGCCGCCTCGCTTGTTCCCCGCCTCAGATTATAAACAGCATTGAGAAGCTGCAAAATTGCTCACAGCTTAAATGACAAAAATCGTGATAACCTAGCCCATCTCACCCTACTGTGTGCTCTACTTTAATAATCCCGCTTAATCATTAAACCACAATAAGAGCAAGCCAAGAAGTTGAAGGCAAGAGCCAAGCCAAGGTGCATCAGAGCACTGCTTAAAGCTTGAACTGAGCACAGCCAGCGAGAGGAAGAGAGGAATCCACGCAAAGGGACAGCAAAGCTGCTGTGCTTTGGGTCAGAAAGATGTGGCAGGAATTTCCTATCTGTTGGGACAGACTGAAGGAGACAGAGTCAGCTGTGAGCTGCTCCTGCTAGTCAGGAATCTGCAGCGGTGCCCTATTTACATCCTCCTCCCAGGAGACCGCCTTGTTATCTAGCACACACACTCCACTCAAGCCTTGCTGTTGACATAGATGCTTTGACTAAACCCTTATGCCTGATGATTATTGAGTACATCGGTGGTTGCTGCTTATTTTCCAGAACACTTTACCCTTTGCTGAAGGGTACAAAGACAACAAACAGACACATCTGTTCTTTGCCCACCACACTGACACGTCGTCTTACCACAAGCTGATTTTTTTTTTCCTAAGGATATTTCATAGAAAGGGGAGGTTAAATATCAAAAATATTTTTAAAAAGGGAAAAAGCAGGACAGGAGATAATATAAAAAACAACCAAAATTTGAGAAGACACGTTGTTTCCGTCACTGAGAACAGGGCTAGGCCAAGCCCTGCCCCTGGATGCATCCAGGACTGATTCCAGAAGGATTATTCACATGCGCGTGCGGGTGTAACATACAGAACAGACGTTGTCCTTATTGCTTTGACTTTTCCAGGATGCTCAATTTATTTGTGCATTTCAGGAAACAGACCAGTACAGTCAGATGTTCTGTACCTGGGTTCCCCTTCCCCCACCCCAAAACAGAAATAATTGTAGGCTAAAAGCATCGCCCATGCCAGAAGATGACAGAACCAAATCCTTTCCAAGGCAAAGGACTCGCTGAAATCACCAGGGTTTCACCTGGGTAATGGCTAACTGAAGAACTTCACCCCAGTCTGTGATAATTTGGCTGAAATGACAATGAGTCAACTTTGTATTTTCAGACCAAAATAATAGACTGGATGGGGGGGGTGAGACACACTCTTGTCTCAGCTTTCTTGAAAGCATGGAGTGATGGGATCAGTATTGCTGAGATCATTCTGGAATTTGAGTGACTGCACAGAAAACTGCCTCGTGTTTTGCAACCTGAAATGGGTGTGTTTTGTCTTCATTTCCTCACTACCACCTCTTGTAGGATTTGACTGCAGCATGGAAGCATCCTGATATAACTTTAAGTGCATCGTGTTGATGTTACTGTAGTAACTTATTACTAGGACACCTTGTGTTATCTTTATTGCTGCAGTACCTGGTACAAATGTACCACCGTTTGTCCACGCTTGCTGTTATTACAGCCTTATTCCCCAAACTAATTTACTGCAGCGTCCTGTTGTGTCTTATTGCTGCATTATCAAAATGCTACTTTACTGCAGTGGCCTGTGTTACCTTATTGCTACATTTATCCTGGTATTATTATGTCAGCTTACTGCCACTTTTTATGGCTGCCCTGCTACCATTTTATTACAGTACTCTATGGGATCTTAGTGCTGAGTTATGCTGAGAGCACATGAATCCATTCACTTTAGCCTAATGCTGTCTGCACAGCCTTGTCAAACTTACCTGGTGCTTGTCCTGGTGCCATTTCACCACAATAGCACGAATGCTCTGGATAGTCTATTATCCAAGTAACAGTGTACAGCCATATTTCACAGCCATAGCCCTGTGAGCATGAGAAGCTGTGTAGCTAGCTCGTACAGCATGGACATCATAAAAGCTTTCCAGACTGTCTTGCCTTGAAACAATGCTATTTAGAACATAAATAGGGGTGGGAAGTTGTTTTCCTAACTCATCTTCAGGACGATGAGGTAGTTGGAAGACATGGGATGCTTGTAAAGTGGCAGATTACTGCTTGCAACACTCAGTGGGATACTGCTGAGTGTACAGAAGTAGCATCACTTGGAATAAGCAATGTCATTAAAAAGCAATAATTCAAGGATGCGATTCATGTGGAAGTAGTTATGTGCCAGTATCATCATATATGAAGTAAAAGCCATGTGAAGAGCAGTTCATACGTGTTCCCAGGAGGAGGCCTTGTCTACTCTCATGTTTGTTTTAGAGAAATTTAGTCAGGAAATGAGCAGAGCTTTCTCCTCCCTGGAGAATATGCAGCTCTGTCCCCTCAGCTAGCCATTACTGAGCAGATTAGCTTGCACAAGCGTGCATTTAAATGGTAAGCTGTTCAGCATCCAGGCCCCCCGATGCCCGCCCATATGCATGCTCTCTGTGTCTGTCACAATTCCCTCTACACACTCAACTGTTCAAACACAGACTATTCCCCACAGGCAAAACACTGCGGCAGCTGACATGACCCTCCTGCGGGAATGGAGCAGGAAAGGAGGAGCAGGGCACTTTGCTCACGGGGCAGCGGCACAGCTCCTCATTAAAGTCTGCTATTGCTGCTCCCTGCACAGACCACGGCCCAATATCCATCCATCCCATGCACCTGCCAGCATCTTCAGGCCTTGCCTATGTGTGCCCATGCGCTGTGGGACACTAAGGAGCACCTCCACGGAGCTACCCCATCCTCCCACCAAAGACCTGTCTGGTGTGAGGAACTTGCTGCAAAGCAGAGACCTCCTGGTGACACTTTCCCATCTCTGATCCTTGCTACGCACCACAGTTTCATGCTTTATGTGTACATCCTGCTTGGAAATGCTCTGCAGACCACTTTGGGGGTTCCTGGGACAGACCACCTTTGAGAAACCCCTTGGCCCAGAGGCTGGGCAGCACTGGCAGTAGCGTAGTGCAGGGTATGTGCAGTTGTTGGTTTACAGAGCCCCAGGGAGGGATGGCAATGGCAGGTTTGGCAGAAATACAAATGCCATCAGCAAGGCTCTGAGCAGAGACAGCCTTTGCACGTTCCCAGGGATAACATAAGGGGACACATATGACCATGCACAAACGGACAACTAGGCCTGTTAGGAGCAGACCTGCTATTACCCGAGGGGGATCCTTCAGCTGGGTGGGCAACAGAGGACAAGTTGGTCCTGCAAAATGGCAATTTGGTGGGGACTAAATGTCCCTTTTACAGGCAGGACACAACCTGAATGTACAGGTAAATCCATGGAGGCCCCACAGCCCCAGAACTTGCTCGTGTGCCATGTTACGTGTAGGAGGAATTTGGTCTGAAGGCCTCAGGCACTAGGATGTTCATGGGAATAGGTAGATGTAAAGAACAAGTATCATATTTAATGTTGTACTGTACAGTCATGCAGATGTGGAGAGTCCTACGGACCTCAGGGAATACCGATAAATAGGAGTTCTCTGGGGGAAAAAAAAGGTGTAAAAATGAGAAATGTTATGGGTAAAGAGGGAAGGTCCTTTTTCTGACAGGAACTACACTGGCCTGATTTTGTGCATACATAGGCCTTTGATATTAGATTAATACTTGCCTCAGAAGTGAGTATTGTTGATAGCCAAATGATAGCTAGATGGTTTTGCCTAGGTAGAATGCAGACTTGTAGGCATGTAGTGGTTTCTACCACTTGTACTTGCCTTGGCATGAGTGAAGAAGACCAAGAAATGTCTATTTTCACATATACTTCAGATCTGAACTGCTTGCAAAATACAGGAGGTTTTTGTGACACTAAGTCAACAGAATCTTGACATTTTAATATATAGGCAATATATTGTATGCAAAAGCAGTCCGTTTTCCTACCTGCAGCTAGTGTATGTGGGGTTTTTTTAATTGAAGTCACTCTGGTTCGGTCCTCATCCTAACCTCTACACTCCCAACAGTTTGAAACAAGCTACTGGGTCATCTCTTGCAGTGGTATTTGTGGGCCGTGGGTCAGATGAGTTTTAGTGCAAGCTCCTTTCCTTCATTGGTACAATTTCACTCTTATGATGGTGCTTCTCAGCGGAGTGAGTTATCTGGGGGTTGTATCACACCTGGGTGCGCTGTTGTTCAGGAAGGGGTATCTGGCACCCAGCCTGTATTTGCGCTCTGCTTCTGCTGGTCCCATCTCCAACAATTCCCTCCTCACTGCAGACTGCATTTTGACACCTGCCCACATCAGAGTTGCCTTCCCCAGTGTACATGTGAGCAGGTTTTGGCCCTCTGCAATTGGAGTTGGAGTCCAATTCTAGACCTACTCAGAGTAAAGCTTGAACATCCATTATTAAGTAAGTATGCAAAACCTTAAATAAATAGAAAAATCAAATACAATATAAACCAACTCAATACCGCGCGTACGCGTGTGTGTGTCTGTGTGTGTTACACATCTAAAACATGACTTCTTGAGCATCAGGCAGAGTCTGATCACATTTGCACTCCACACACATGCAGAGCAATTCCTCCAGTGTCGGAGGATTTGCACCAGGATCAGAGTCTGACTCAATGCGGCAGATCCTCAGGTGATGAAAACCTCCACCCATGTTCCCCTGACTACAGCTAAAGATCTGGCCATCATCTCTGGACATGCTACATGCTATTGGAAGGACAATGAATCATGAACTTAAATAGTGCCTTTTTTTCTTTTCTTTTTTCCCCCCATTGCTTTAGAGGAGGACAGACATAGGAAAGAAAAACAAAGCTAAAGTCAATGAATCTGCAGGAGAAATGCATTTGAGATTTTGTGAGGAGAAGCAGCTTCCAGCAGATATTTTATTGGATCCAGACGACCACAAGAAAGGGAGCAAGTGGAATTGCAGTGGCACCTATTACAGCCAAGTTTGTGCCAGGGAGAGAAGAGATGACGGAAAAAGTACTGATCTCTCTCAGCTCTTCTTTCTCCAAGTGGCTGTGGGGTCTGTTTCCTTAAGTAACAAGACAGCAAGCCCTTGCCTTGTCAACCTTTTGTGCATGGTGACATGTGCTCCTCCAAACCCTGGTGGGAAACAAAGTACCTGCACAGAGCTCCACGTCCTTACGAAGCTGTGCAGGTGGGAAAGTGTTGATGTAAACTTGGAAGAGAGGCACTCCCCCGGCGTGTGGCTCTGCGTGCGCTGGCTCAGCCTCTCTTGCCTGTGGGGACCTGCTATCCCCAAAATGTCCCATCCCTGGTGGTGGTCCCGGGTGGCTCTCCCATGGGGCAGTCATCTGAATCCATCAGGAGGACTGCATCAGGCCCGTGAGCCGCTTGCTCGCCAGAGACTTTCCCTGGAGAGAGGGAGGGACAGACAGAGAGAGACCCGTAGGTGTGAGTGATGCTGTGGGATGGTTTGGCTGTGAGCGAGGCATGGGTACCTTCCTCCAAAGCTGGGTGTGCAGCTGCCAACCCTGGGAAGGTGGGCAGTGGGGGTAAGCACACCCCCAGCACTTTGGGTGCCTACGTTTTTGCCCCAGCCAAGTGGCTTGTCAAGGAGGGGTGGTGGCTACTAAAATGCAGCTCAAGGGACTTGGCTGTTGTCCAGGACTGGTCAGAGCAAGGCCCTGTCCTACACTTGCCACCACTCCTCCTGCCCAGTGCCGTCCTGTGGTGCCAGGCCACAGCTCCCATGCACAATGCTAGCCCATGGCAGGAAGGGCTGCAAAGTGGAGGCACCTTCCTAGACCTGCAAGTCTAGGAAAATAAAAAAGTTATTTTAGAACTAGCTTTGCCTGTCCCTGCCCTGGAGCCACCCCACTCTGCCCACTCCTTAGTCTCTTGTCTCCTCAGGTGTATCTCCTGCCTGGCCTCCCTGCCCTCTCCTCCAAGCCACCAGGCAGGCGCATGGTTGCAGCAGCCTTGCTTGCAAGCTGCTGGCATCCATGTGAGCTTTCCCCACTGTCTGGTGGGACCAAGGACTGAGGGAAAAGACCTGCACATGTGAACCCCTTCACTGGCTTAGGCTGTGCAGCCCCTGCTTTCATCCCGAGCAAGGGAGGGCCAACAGCTGCTCTTCTCCATTCACAGGCAGAAGGAAGGGTATATCCCCACAGGGGCTACTGATGGCTTTGCAATTACTGATGCAACAGTGAAAAACTGTTTCAGGTATTGCACCAGTTGCTGTGTGTTCTTGGGGTAGCTTTTCTTCTTGAAAAATTATGTTTTTCTTCAAAGAAAAAAACCCCAGTGTTGGTTGGAATAAACACCCAGGGAATACCAGAGAGCTGCAGAATACCTAGCAGCTCTGAAACAGCCTCCTCGACACTACTATATTTAGCCAAGATTTTCTTTGCAATAGAAAGTCTTACTAATTGCTCTTTGAAAGACAGACCCACACAAAGAGCAACTGAGAAACAGCTCATACAGCGAAAAAGAGTATGTGCAAAACCATAGGAAAATTTGGAATGCAGCAGGTCATCTGGAGCAAGCCGTGTTTAACAACTTCACACTCTAAGAAAAAAGAAACACATTCCCCTCCCAAATTTCTAAACTCTTCCCATCTAAGGCTGTTGCAGGAGGATGTAACGGTTCCCTACAGAAGCCTTATTTTGTTGCTCAGACAAATAATTTGCTTGGTTGCATGCACACGGCCTAAAGTGACCGTGTCTGTACATCAGCAGGTGGCTGCTGGAAACACTCTCATCATTAGGACTGTCCTGCCTCGGAAGAGCATGCCATGGTCATGGTTCTGCAGCCCCTCTGTCACCACAATGGAGTGTGTACCTCAGGAAGGACCAGCTCCCTCTCCAAGCTTGGCAGACACGCCAGCACCGTGCTGTTTAAGGGGATGGGGATTTCTTTCACTATAAATCAAATTATTGAGTATTATTATTAAGTGCACCTCTGGGAAGCTCAGCCTTGGGCCACACCAGGAGGTGGCTGAGTCTTCTGCAGGGCAACCACAGCCGTCATTTTGCTGCTGTTAAAGAATGCCAGAGAAAGATCGCTAAGGAATTATCAGTTCCTGAATGCCATTCATAGGAAGAAGGAGGTGAAGATGTAGATGTTAATTTCTGGAAGATTAACATGGTTTGTTTTAGAAAAAGAATGTTAGCTCCCACCTATATTTGGATACTTCCCTAGGAAAGAAAAAACAAATAAGCCCTGGGCCTGTATAAAAACTATTCAGACTAACTAATCTGTGACAGGCAGTTCCTCTTGTTATCTTCTCACAGGCAGGTGGCTTGGGGGTACGCCAGCTCCCTGCATCAGGGTCCAGAGGGGGTGAGGAGAAAAAGGCTGTTCTGTAGCCAGCCCCAATTTCAACACACACGTGTTCGCTGCAGGAAGAGGGGAAATGCCAGGCTGGGCCAAGGCGAGGGAGCAGCAGGCAGAAAGGCTGCCACAGAGAAGGTGGTGGATTGGAAAACGAACTGACGGCTGTGGTTTGTGAAGAGCAAAACCTTGCTCACAGGTTTTCCAGTGGAGATTGCTTCCCATCATGGGCAAAGGCAGTAGGACCCACCAACAGCTCCTCATCCTGCAGGAAAGGAGCTAGCCTGGTAACCCAGATCCTCTCGCTGGCTCTGCAGGCTGGGATGTGTCCCAGGCCCGGAGCCTGGCTGTCTGTGAGGACAACTGAGTCAGGAAGCCTCAGGTACTCAACAGCCTTATGCTTGGGAACATGCATACAGATGGGTGCAAGAAGCTCTGTTTAAGACAGCCAGAAGCAGGCAGTGATGTTGTCTGCTTGGCTGTCATATCTACCTCCAGGGTGAAACAGATGGTGAAAAGATCCCCACAATCACATACAGGGATTAAAGCTGTGACATTTTTGGTTATGAGCAGGCGTGTTGGGGTGTAATTAAGTTTAATGTTTGGCTTTCATACCAAAGTGGCTCCCAACTACAGCAGACTGATGTAGGGGATTTTGTTTTGACTCAATGCAGAGAGAAGCGTCAGCCTCACAGCATGGGTCTGAGCGATAGGAACATCTGCAGGCTGGAGGTGGTTGGGATGCTGGCATTCAGTTTGGGATTCTCTCATCTTAGCCATACTCATTAAAATAAAGAGGATCAGGGAAAAAACCTGCATTTCATTAGGAAAACTGTTATCTGTTTCCCTTTACTAAACAAGCAAATGGTGCCACAGGCGGAAATGCTGGGTGGGATCCATTTGCTGAGATAAATCAATGTGACTCAGGCATTTTCAGGTAGCTGCTGCAGATTTACACTGGCTGAGGAGCTGGCACATGAAATCGCCATTTCTGGTTCAGCCCTCCAGGGCTTCTTGGAAACAAAGTCCATCAGGAGACACAACATGTTCCTGCTAGTCAACAGGTACAAGCCAAAGCCCAGCTGGCATGACAGCTTCTTTGGGGCAGCACAGCTCAGAGCATTACCTCACTCCCCAGCAAGCCAGTGCTCTCCTCAGGATCCCCAGCCTGTCTGTTCCACACCCACCCACCACTGCTTGCTGTGAGGGCCACCATGGCCAAACCATCAGGGATGGCATCAGAACATCTCAGCGCCAGTGATTTTCTGTGTCCGGAATAGAGTCAATCCATGTCCGCCTTGAGACACCAGAGGGGAGAGGCACCCCTGCATTTTTTTTGGATGCTACGACTGCCTCCCAGAGGCTTGGGTGGCATGAACACCCGAGTCAGCCAGGTGAAAGGCTGCTCTGAGAAACTGGAGGCAGCTAAAGTGTTTTGTAGCTGGGTGGGGCACATGCCTGAAGATGTTCAGGTCCGAGAGGTCATGTCAGGTCTGATCACAGAATCACAAGGTTGGAAAAGACCTTTAAGATCATCAAGTCCAACCATTCCTGTCCTAAGCTAAACCATATCCCTAAGTACCTCATCTACCTGTCTGTTAAACACACCCAGGGATGGTGATTCAATCCCCTCCCTGGGCAGCCTGTTCCAGGCCCTGACAACTCTTTCAGTGAAGAACTTACTCCTAACATCTCATCTGACCCTGCCCTGATGCAGCTTTGTGCCTTTTCCCCTTGTCCTATCTCCTATCTCCTGCTGAAGAGACCATTGCCCACCTATCTACAACCTCCTGTCAGGTAGTTGTAGGTGGTGATAAGGTCTCCCCTCAGCCTCCTCTTCTCCAGGCTAAACATCCCCAGCTGCCTCAGCTGCTCCTCATGGGATTTGCCCTCCAGCCCCTTCCCCAGCCTAGCTGCCCTTCTCTGGACTCGCTCCAGGACCTCAATGTCCTTCTTATTGTGTGGAGACCAGAACTGGACACAGCACTCGAGGTGCGGCCTCACCAATGCCGAGTACAGGGGCACAATCACCTCCCCAGACCTACTGGCCACACTATTTTTGATACAAGCCAGGATGCTATTGTCTTTCCTGGCCACCTGGGCACACTGCTGACTCATATTCAGCCTGCAGTCACCCAACACCCCCAGGTCCTTCTCTGCCTGACAGCTCTCCAGCCAGTCTCCCCAAGTCTGTAGTGCTGCATGGGGTTATGTTCCATGTGCAGGACTCTGCACTTGGCACTATTAAACCTTGGTCAGGATTCCCTCAGGTACATCTCTACAGAGTGAGGAAGTGTTGGATTATCGCAACGTGAAATTTTGATACAAAATCCTCATAAGATTTTTTTTTTTTACAAAAGCTCAACAAAAATAAATTACTTTTTTCCCTTCCACAAGTCTTTGTTGAGCATGGAACTAGCAGCTGCCCCCACTTTTCTACTCTCCCCACTGAAAGAACGTGCCAGCAACTCCTGCCATGCTTCCAGGAGAAATGCCATCTAAACTGTGCTGGCTGGGCATCCAGAAACCATGTGAGTTTGAGCACCCAACAGCACTTCTTTTACTCTGTCGTACACACGTGCCAAATAACTCAAGGCAAGATTAGGGTGGATGGGAGTAAACTTTGTTCATGGGGTCTAAAGTTTACAAAGAGATCCCCAATTCTCTGGTGGCAAAACATTTGTCACTATTAATTAAGGGTTACAACAATTAAAAATGCAGACTGTTGCCACTCAAATACTGTAGCACTAGCAGTAGGGCATATGTTGTGTGTCTCGTTGGATTCAGGAATTCTTTCTTTTCTCTTGTTCTCTGCAAGAAGCTGAGCTGTAACACAGCTTCCAGGAAAGGATCACATGCAGCTTCACTATGGCTTGCTAAAGGTTCGGTTCTCTCTGTGCAGCTGAATTTATTTTATTTTAACTCCCGAACACATGACAGGAGCGTCTAGGGGCAATGTAAAACAAAAAACTGAATTTGGAGTAACGTATAGAAAACATCAGGGAATTCTTAACAAGCTTTCTGGAACTGCCCTCCAGAAGTGGACTTCCACATGTGGCCCATCCTACTGCTTGGCTACGTGTTGGGCAGGGGACCAGACCTCAGCACTTGCGGACAATCGGGGCTCTCACTGAGGTGAAGATTAACCTGTAGGTCACCGGAGATCACAGAATCATAGGGGTTGGAAGGGCCCTTAAGAGGTCATTGAGTCCAGCCCCCCTGCCAAAGCAGGTTCCTTAGCATCTTCAATGGCTGAGCCTTTGCTGAGCAGCTACTAAACTGAACTGTAAAATGCAATTAGCAGTTATTTTAATGAAGCAGAATTCAGCAATTTAATGTAGGCAAGAAGCCAAGCAAGAGGACGAGGATAAAAAGTCTGGGATTTTACACACACACACGCAAAAAAGAGGAGACAGTGCTCCTTACCAACCTCCTGTACGAGCCACTGGAGTTTCCAGCTTGTTCTTTGCTTTTATCTACCAAAGCCAGCACTTTGCACAGTTTGGAGAGAAGGCAAAGGTTGTGAACTACCTTTCCTCAATAATTCTAAATAGAAAGTTTAGTTTTGCCCAGTACCTGTGGCTTCACCCACTGTTAATGTGCTCTGCCCGGCACACAGTGCAGTTTGTGTATCAGACATGCAGGCATTCGCCACCACCACCATGCAGGAGCAAGCGCTCCCATGCATGCACCCCAGAACTTACCTGAACACCCGTGCAGGATTCATCCCACAGGGAGCTCTGTGGCTGTGGAGCGATGGAGGGAGCATGTGGGAAGCTTGTGGTAGCAGCACAGGCTCCAGTTTGCCATGTCAATACACACCAAAGCGCTTTCATGCTGACTGTTGCATCCACAGTCTCCACCTGCCAGCTTAGGACTCCGCGTGCTATAGTTTACTCCACTTCTTGCTTTCTACCCTATTTTGTGCCCAGGGCTGCCTTTTTCCCAGCCTGTTGCCCAACCTGCTTCAGACAGAAGCATCACCTTCCTGGAGGGGAAGCCATCTCCTGGGGAGCAGCATTGCCCCGTGCCTCTGTAATGCCCCCAGTAGAAGACTGGTCTGAGCCTCCACTTGAGAAGAGCAAACCCTACTTCCAACCAGCTTGAATATGAGGGTTTAACGCACGGTGACAGGCACTGCTCAGATGTCCTACTCTGAAGCTAACATACTACAAGTGGGCAAACGGTGTCCTTCCACCAAAGTTGCCTCCTGAAGAGAGAGACTGCCAAGGGCCTTAGCCTCACCAGCACCATTTGGTTTTTAACATTATATTGCACTGCAGATATTGGGGAAATTTTATTTTTATGCCATTTTATTAGATTTTTTTTTAATGAAAAGATACATTGCAAACGTAAGATAAAGTAACATAAATTAACAAAGTTAAACATGAAACAGAGTTAAAAACATAAATGATAAAAGAAAAGAACTTAGTGCAACACCAAATAAACACAGACACGTAAACTATGAACAGGTACCACGTAAATTAGCACACAAAATGTGGTGGCCAGCGCCACCGATTACATGCTGACACAGACTGAAAACAGGAGCTGCACAGTGGCTGCAGAGGGTAAGGAGTGGAGCGGCTGCTCTTGGTGCATGGGATGCTCACCCATGTGCACCAGCGTGGTCTCATGAGTCACCCCCAAACTCCTGCAGAGTTGCCCCATTCCTTGTGTAAGGCTCGACTGACAAGTTACCATTACTGCTGGTGGCTGTGAAGCTGGGCAACCATGGGTTAGGTTTTTACATCTGATACCACTTTTCTCCTCTTCCAGCTTACATCACTATGGGAACAGTTCAGAGCTGCAGGCTAATTAAAGTCGGTATTGCCTGTACCCTTTTTATTTTTTGAGGATTTCCTGCGCTTCCTCAGTGAGGCATTGCACTTTGCTCTGAGAAACACCAGCCCTGCACTGTGTACAGCACAAGCCAGGAGCTGACACAAGCCGTATAACTCACCCACTCCTGGAACATCATCAGAACAGTTGGAGTTCTCCTCTACCACCCCACTGGGGCCAGGAGGAAGATACTCTTCTGCTACAGAGCAGTCTGGGCTCCTTGTATGTGAGAATGTGTTTGAGCCAATTTTGGCATCAGTTGGAGCAGCCTATGGATGGCTTAAACTCGCCACTCTGAAGAAGCAGAGCCCTGTCCGGTGGAAAGCCTTGGGCTACCAATCCAGGGCCCATCATCCCCTGTCTCCAACAAAAAAAATGGGAAGATAGAGATGCAGATGGATCACTGCAGCCAGTATACAATGCTGCAGTAGAGTATTCTTTCCAAGCTGCCTCATAAAATGCCCTGCACGTTGCTGGTCTGGCTCCTGGGCAGGGTGCGATTCTGGTCTTCCCTTTTGTGTGCAATGGACTTGGTCTGTTTAACTAACTGCCTTCAGTGGGACTGGGAACCTGAAATGTACGTACCTTGCACAGTCACAGGAAAACAGAAACACCACTGGAATATCAAACCCCTTTGGAGTATCAGAATTGGCTTTGCTGAAATCACAGGAGGGTCAAAGTCTGTCCTTCCCCCCGCAAACACTTTGCTAAGGTCTGGGTTTGGTACCTGCAGCTAGCAACTAGACCTGCCTGTAGTGGGAAGGCACCAACTTTTGTCTTCCAGAGTTTGTATGTGGCTGGAATAAAAGACAGTGAGCGAACAGTAAACAAATCCTGAGCTCCACAGAGTGCCTTTCATCCACAAGGATCACAAAGGGTTTCACAACCTGCACGCACAGGGGCCACTCACCCACCACTGGAAGGTAGCAACCTCGGGGGCGAAAGGCAGCTGCCATTCTGCACTACACAGTGACATTTGTGGGAAGGGAAGTGAAGAACAACTAATTCACTAGAAACAGTGACTGCTTCTCTTCTAAAGGAGCCACTGCCTACCGAACGGACCACACAGCACGTGCAGCCCACTGCCTACCAAACTGATGAGCGTGCAGTGGAAGCCAATGCGGAGCTGATGTCTTCCAGCTCAGGTACTGTGCTGACAGCAGGAACAGAGGCAACACGTGTAAGTGTGCAGCAACCAGTCAATACATGCACCGTGCAGGCCATGCACCCATTCCTCCACAGCGCTGGGTACTGCCCCTGAGTGCTCACTGCACACCAAAGAACAATCAGAGGAAAGGCTGCAAACGTCAAGCAGATCCCCTCACACTGGGGGTACATTCTGATGCCTGCCATTGCCTACGTAATGCAAGTACTTTTTCCCAGTAAAAGCCAATATTTGGTAATCACTGGAGTACTGGAACAAGCCCTTTTTGGGTTTTTTTTTAAGTAAAATATCTTCCAAAGATAAAAACAACCCCTTTCCCAGATGTCTCTTCTTGATGCCAAATATAGGAAACTTTGGCATCCATTCCTGTATCCAGCTGTCCTGACACCCACTTCACCAGCATCATAGTGTTTCACCTTTTTATACTTTCCATTTTTCTTACCACTATTCTCTACCCATAATGGCTCTGGCCATTGTCTTTATTATACTGCAGGTCATTAATACTTTCCATGCCCTCAACTGCTGTTATCTAATTACACAAGCTGGGAAAGTGAAAAAGTGAGGAAGCTGGTAAGTATATGGCAATTCTATGAGATTATCAAGGAACCCAGTTAAAAAGGAGAGTCCTGATGATATCAGGCAGCAATTCTTTCTCCAGCCTTACACCTTCTTCACTGTGTTCATGGTTAGTGTTTGTAATACAGCACATGTAGAGTTGTGCAAAGTATCACCCAGTTCACCTGAGAAAGGTAAGACCCCATCAGCACATTTCATGAGTGTGACACCATAGTCATGAATGAAGAACAGGACCAAGACATTTAGAGTGCGACTTGGACTTGGATCCAACAGCAGACAAACTGGAAGGACATAAAAAACCAGCACAAGGCAGTAGCGGTGACCGAGGGATGCAGCTGAGGACCAGGAAGATGGGAAAGGGGTGACAGGGAAGAACAAAGGTAAGGATGTGGAGCTGGAAGAGAAGACTGCTGACAGCAGCTAGGAAGTGACAGCCAGGCAGGGTAGACACTAGTATAGTGGAAATGGATAGATACATGCGAAACTGAAACTAAACATAGGGCTTTGGGTTTCACTGGGTACTGAACTGAGGTGCACTCACAGTCCTGAGGCAAAGCTACTTCAGTACAAAACAGCCAAAAGATACCAGAAAACTAAAGCAGATGAAATGCTACCATGGAAATTCCAGTTTGAACCACTGCAAGGAGGAGGAGGAGGGTGTTTTCAACTTAGGCTGTTCAGACAGACAGCATCCTGGCCACTGAGCTTGACAACCATAGCAAACACAAAATCGTCAGTCAGATTCTCACTCCTGGAAAAGTCATCCCTGCATGAGAAACCAAGGTAGGACACTGGCTC
Organism: Zapornia atra; assembly: GCA_013400835.1. Lineage (NCBI taxonomy): Eukaryota > Metazoa > Chordata > Aves > Gruiformes > Rallidae > Zapornia > Zapornia atra. The sequence continues at coordinate 17,893 of VZTU01021014.1, forward strand.
CACACTCGTTAAGGATGCAGTGTGGGATTTTATTCTCTGGATGAGAATAAAAGCCACCCCACTGCTGCTAGCACAAAGACTACAGCAGTTTCTGCCTACTGCAGCTCTCTCTCACACAGTTGATGAAGCCTGTCCAGTCTGTCGATTCACTTATTCACCTATGCCTAGGAACTGAGGCAATCTTCAGTCTTCATTGACTTGCTGTCCCACATAAATGTTCCATCCGTAATGTCCAGGATTCTTTAAAGAAAGCTCATTAGAAAACTCCTTTTATTCTTATCTACAGTCTATTTCCCACACTGCTGGAGCACAGACCATCTCTTCCTTCACCTTACTGTCTCTCTCTGCTGAGCTGAATTTATCCCCTGGGAAAGCTCCCCGTTTCCTCATACCCCACTCCCCCATACATTTCACACCACATCCCTTCTCTGTATCCAGTGTCTTCAACTATGCTGCCATTAAAATAAAACTCCCGAGCCTTTCAAGTCTCGCTCCATCCTTACATTTCCTCCAGGAATGAATGGGAGGGCTCCCTTTCCCAGGAAGTACAACACTGTACAGACTATAGCACTGACTGTACCCAGCCGGCAGCTCACCACATGCAAGGCAACAACAGCAAGCCCGTGCACATCCCACCTCCTCACACGCTGCCGTGCTGGGTCGCTACTACTTGAGGAAGGAGATAGAGGAAAAAAGCAAGCACAGGGAGAGGAATTCCCAGAGCCCCCGCTATCCATCCAGAAGTTTATCATTTGCATGTTCACCACCACTCCCAGGGCTCTCTGGCTGTGCCTGGAGCTGCCAGGTCCTGCCATGGCTTGGGCTGAGTTTCAGAAGGGACTCCAGCCAGCCACCCAAGGCTGCTCCCTTCCCCCAGGTTGTGCAGCTCGTCTCCCCATGCGCAGGCACGAGGAATTGGCACACAAGAGCTCCTTGCCCTTCTTCAGGTGAAGAGCTTTCTCCATCCAGGAACAGAGCGACTAACAGCGTGCCAGTTCTGACACAAGTCATGAGAATTCCAAATAAACAATATATCACTGGTCTCAACCCTCTCTGCTCCTTTAAAGCACAAAGACTGAGAACTCTGGTCCCCTTCAAACGTCATACGTGTGCATCTGCCTTTTGTTCTTAGGGAAAAGTCAGCTGGGAATAAAAAGCAGAAATCTTCTCAGCACTGGGTCATCGCCTCAATATTGAGTCAGAAACTTTTAACACTGTTTTTCTTACAGCAGAAATTCCTTCCTTGGAATACAGAAAATTTATCACAGAATCATACAGAATCACAAGGTTGGAAAAGACCTTTAAGACCATTGAGCCCAACCGTTCCTGTCCTACGCTAAACCATATCCCTAAGTACCTCATCTACCCATCTGTTAAACACATCCAGGGATGGTGACTCAGCCCCCTCCCTGGGCAGCCTGTTCCAGGCCCTGCCAACTCTTTCAGCGAAGAACTTTCTCCTAACATCTCATCTGACCCTGCCCTGATGCAGCTTTGTACCATTTCCCCTTGTCCCGCTGTCACCTGGCTGAAGAGACCATCTCCCACCTCTCTACACCCTCCTGTCAGGTAACTGTAGGTGGTGATAAGGTCAATTATGTTATTTAGGAACATTTGATTCGAGTATCACAGCCCAGGCTTATCTCAGTAACCTGCCCTGGCCAGTCTCCATAGGTTTAATCCCTTTTATTGCTGGAGTAACCATCACTGCTGTTAGAGATAATATTCAAGATGCTGCAAGATGCAACAAAGGAACCTCCTCCTGCTTCCCCCTTCATTAAACGTAAATGGCCACCAGCACCAGTTAGACAGAGACTTGGTGGCTTCCTCTGCGAGAGAAAAGCAACAGTGTTTTCCCTAAACGTACTCATTAAAATATATTTTCCTTCTACTCTTGGCCCTGAAGGATCATCTCAGCTTATGAGAACTAAGCTCCTGTCTATCTGATTATTAAATCATTTCTAAAGCAGATGGGAAACTACAGTGGTTTAAACAGCTAGGCTGATACTGCATGGCTAAAAATAGTACAGCAGGCTCCTTTTAATTAGCAAGATGATCAAATATGACAGAAGAGAGAGATGTAGATATATGGATTTGTGTGTATGTGTGTCTTTAAAATTAAGTTATTACCCCAATACCAGGTATTATTTATAACATATATGATACATGATGTCTGATTTTTATGATGCCATTTATCTTCACTTGGGAGAGAAGACAGGCTAACTCTGCTTTCATAATGTCAATCCTTGCCAGATTCCAAAGGAAAATTGTAATAAGATAAACCTGCCACCATGCACAGTGCCATCATTTTTTAAATGAGGTGGATTAGTAAGTGCTCTGATGCAATAAACTGTCAGATCTGCAGCTCCCTGAGATCGACCCTTCCCCAGGGCCCTCATGGAAGAGCCACTCTTAGCTTTACACCTGAGATGTTGTGCCAGGGAGCCTAGCATAGGGCTGGAGGGGTCAGGAACCGTCACATCTATCCTGTGCCTGTATCTACAGGATGTATCCTGTATCTAACCGATACATCCTATCACTGTGCTGCCCACATATTTTTGATACCTCTTCAAACTCAGACATGACTTCCCCCTTGGTGAATCCATGCTGACTACTCCTGATAACCGTTTTTTTACCTTCACATTTTTTTTACATCACATTTGAGATGACCCCCAGAACAAGTTTCTCCAACATCTTTCCAGGGATGAAGGTGAGGCTGACTGGCCTGGGTCATTCTTCTTGCCCTTTTTGAAGAATTGGAGTGACATTTACTTTCCTCCAATCTTCAAGCACATCTCCTGTTCCCCAGGACTTTTCAAAAATGATGGAGAGTGGCTTAGCGATTGACCTCTGGCAGCTCCCTCAGCACTTGCACGTGCATCCCATCAGGACTCATGGACTGTTTACAGGGGCATGTAGCAATAGAATGAGGAGTGATGGTTTTAAACTAAAAAAGGTTAAATTTAGGTTGGATAGCAGGAAAAACTTCTTCAATATAAGGTGGTAGACCACTGGAACAGGTTGCCCAGAGAGGAGGCGGAGGCCCCACCCCTGGAGATATTCAAGGTCAGGCTTGCTGGGGCTCTGAGCAACCTGATCTAGTGAAGATGACCCTGCTCATTGCAGGGGGTTGGACTAGATGACCTCTAAAGGTCCCTTCCAACCTAACGCATTCTATGATTCTATGACTTGTAGATGACCAGTAGCGGACTGTAGCTGACTTTGAGCTATTCCTCAACTAATAATTTTCCTGATGTTTCTGCTAAATGACACGTCTTCAAACAAGCTGTGTTCTTGAGATCCCTATTTAAATCTTGAAATTCAGATGCAATTTACCTTAAAAAATCACACATTTTTATCCAAACCCAAAGTTCTGCTGCTCCCTCCTGAGCCGAAAAGAGCAGCAGAGTCTAGAGGTGGGCCAGATCCACAGGCAGCCTGTCATACAGCCAGTCTGGGAGCCACAACTGCATCTCCGTGATGGCTCCTTAATGCAAACAAACTTATAGCCCTGGCTGGTTCCTCTTACAGCTATCACCGGAAATCCAACCTCGAATTTTTCTGTTTTCAAAACAGGCTTAGGACCACCTCCCAAAGAGAGGTGAGCACTGGGGCTCTGTTCCAGCCAAACCTTAAGCATATGCTTAACTTCAGCCTGAATATCGCTTTAGTGAAAGTGATCACTAAATCCCAGGGGAGCTCTGGGAATGAGGGCTGCCTAGATGCTCCACTCCTGCAGAGTTGGGCGACTGCAGTGCGTGTTGGAGAACTAGAGCATGTAGAATTAACTTGGTCTTAATGTAGTCCGCTGAGTACACCATGAAGTTAGGGCTTCGGTAGCGGTGTCCTCTGAGGACACGATGCCATGCCAACACAGTGCTTTCTCATCTGTTGGCAGCAACAAACTGCCACAATGCAAAGTCTAAAGAAATGCAGCCCCTTCTTAGTTCTCACAGCCACCATGCCATCAGAGGATGACATTTTATATGGGAGTTAAAAAACATGAAAGAAAATGTTTAGAGTGTGCCAGCCAGTAAGGCAAAAAGGAACTGAGATGCCAAGCAACCTGCAATGATGTTCTGTACAAGTACTTACACTACAATTCTGCCATCCCAAACTGAGCTGGTCAAGTTACCCTTCAAACCAAAAGCAAGAGAAAAAATCCATCCTTGGCTCTGTTACCAAGCCAATCTAGTACAGGGAGTTACTCTTCCATGTATTTGGCAAACTTGGGAGCAGAATTTTCCACTTGGTATAAATATTTCTCCATAGTTTGTTTTAAAAAGATTTTTTTTTTTTTTTTTGCCTATTCCTCTTTCTGGCAGACTTTTAGTAGTAAATACGCAGATGGGCACAGCGATATATTTTGTATCAACACATTTTAAATGTGTGCATATGCATTAGCTATATAAATACATTCCCTAGGAAGTCTGCCAGTGAATACAGTACAAAGCTCTGTGTGTTGCAGTTGGGTTTGCTTGTGCAGAAGCATGGTAGCATCAGAAAGAACCCCTCTAGGTGTGTTTGTTCTATGACAGCTCCCACTTACCTGTGCAATTCCCCCACTTCTACCTGCATGTACAAACATTTTGTACTTATACGCCATGTACGTACATAGTGTATGTATAAATACACACACACACAAATGCAAGCACAGGTACTGTATATACACATAGTGCGGTGCCTTCTTTATAAAGCTGTTACGGAGCCATAACAAGACCTATGAACTTTCTATGAAGTGTTGTTCTATGAAGTGTACAGCAGCTTCCACAGGAATCAACTACTCGATGCCTCTCTGCTGTCCCGGTATCACCTCACAAGTAACGATGGGCAATACACGAAGACCGCAGCAGTATGCCAAATCCCTATGCCATACCAAGCTGAAGCGTACTTGATACCTGGGGGTAATTCCCCATTGACCCAGCTGCTGCCTCTCCAGCTCTAACCCTGAGCTTACTCTGCGCCACCCCATGCACACAGCCTAACCCCTGCCATGCTGTTCATCATTGCTGCTCGCCCACCCCGCTTGCAGCATCTGCCTCTGGTCCTGCTTCCGTCTCTCTGCTCTTCTCTTGCTCCAGAAAATCTGCTACACGCACAGATCCCTGAAAGGAAGTGGGACAAATGGGTCTTGCCCAAGATTTAGGGTCCTCCCCTGGGGGCTGGAGAGAAGCAACCCTGGCTGGTATCCAACACCAGCCTGTGCTGCAGCATCCCTCCGCAGCCAGACAGGCTGGAGGTTGGAGACTGGTGAAGGAGATAGCAGAGGACATGTGTCCACTGCCCTCAAGATCCCACAATCCATCTCTTCCCTTATCTAGAAGGTTTAACAGTGTCGTGTTTCTTGCTGTTCCTGCACTCCTTTTTGGGTATCGATATCATGAACGAGTCAAAGGGTATCACCCATCACTATTGACATATATGCTGACAGATGGGGGCAGCGGAGGAAGCAGCTGCAGTGTAGTGGGTGGATACGTATGTGTATATACATACGGCACCATTAACCATGCACAGAGGTCAGTACGGATAGTGTGGCAGTCGTGCTATGAGAACCATGCTCTTCTAGTCCACTGTGCAAGGGAAAGCCACAACAAATACTGGAGTGGGAACACAGCAAAAAGACAGCCTTGCATTTAATTCTAAACAAAAAAATATCAATTTGCTTTTGCAGCAATGATAAGCTAGAATGAGTATTATGGAACCCCCTTCCTTGAGCTACTATTTAGATGAGCTACAGTGTTAAAAGAGAAGTTGCCAAGATGCTAGCTGCAAAAAATAATGGATGAAGTAAAAAGTCAAGCATCCACATTCCCCCCAAGCTAAAAATGAAGTTCTGAGGAAAGGGAGGAGGGAAAAGAAAAGGAACTTACCATGCTGCGAGTGAACTTTTCTAGAGAAGTTCTACGACCTTGCTCATTCTCTGGCTTAACAGGGAAAAAAGTGTGGAGAAAAGAATAGAGAAAAAAAACCCCAAACCTTTCAGCTTAAATGCAGTTTTTTCAAAACAGCAGCAAAATAGAAGGAAGCAGCAAGGGGAGAAAGTTGTAAAAAAAAATTTAAAAAGCAGAAATCAATGTTTGCAGCAGCAAATGTAAGAAACCAAAAGCTCTTAAAGAATGAAAGACACTGCTACTTTTACTCTTGGAGAATGTCACCTTTTCTCCTGCGAGTTTTTTTGAAGGGTTCAAACAGCATCTGTGCATTGCTGTGTCTTGCAGCTATTGATATTGATTTCTTGTTCATTGGATTTTTCTTCTGTGGCTGTTTGAGCTGGGACCTCTGCTTCTGGTTAACATCTGCCAAACAGCTGAGCAGAGGCTCCCATCTACTTGCTTCGAGAGATGTTAAAAAAACCACCCCACATAACTTTTACAATATTAAAAAGCAACGTGTGAGTGACTACAGCGCTGGAAGAAAACCACCACTGAACTCATTGCCTGGGAACTACACTCCTCGATGCATCCAGAGGGTAGAAGCACATTTCCAATAAGTTTGGCTACATCAAAACATAATAGGGCATATGTAAGTCTGCACAAGGCCATGGGAAGATACAGGCAGATTTGGGGCACTGATGTTTTTGTATCTGGAGTACAGGACTACTCATACCCGAGACGACATTCAACTTCACTGCGAGAAGACAAGCGTGTGCCTCATGGCTTTATTAACGTATCCCCGAGAAGGCTGCTCGCTGCAGCGCTTCATTCATTCGGCACAAGGGAGATCTAATTGCCACTAACAAGGAAGAACTAAATAATTTATTGGGATGTTTGCTGGAATATCTAAGAGAAGAAAATTGTTACGGAGAAGAATCTTGGTGATGTGAAGGAAAGCTCACTGCAATCAGAAAGCTGTGGGCACTGCTGATTTCCAGGAGAGAAACTTTAATGTGGTGAGCCAGCACGATGGAGGTGATAAGATGGAAGTAAAACGGCAGTGAAGGGGATAAGGAGCATATAAAAGGAAGCCACAGCAATGATGGTGCATGACTGTGCACTGGAAATAAGCATTGCACTGGAGGGGCTCATCAGTGTTGCCCACCTGCCATATCAGCTTCCAGATTCAGCTGCAGTAACTAGGCTCAGGACAAAGCACCAGTGAAAAAACAGATAGGGGAGATGTAAGGAAGTCCAAAGCATATCAGATAAATCAGATGAGGACTTGTGTAGGTGAGTATCAAAGCCTTTTGATTCTTCTGCATGTTCATCACAGCAGCTCTCTGATTCTACAAGCTTAGTCTGAAACACCCCAGCAGAGACAAGGCCGATCCTCCCTGCCGCATCGCCAAAGCACGGCCAAAACATAATGCTCTTTTAAGACAAGCAAGACTTTTTGCCCAGAAGACAGACTTGGGCAACCTCCCCACTTACAACCATCTGAAGCCACCCCAGCTTCTCTGATGTCCCCAAAGTGTTAGCAATAGTGCAAGCTAGAGGCACGTCGTTTTAGCCAAGGCCTGAGAGTGTACCAAGGCACAAAGCAGGTTTCCCATCTGGGAGGGAGGCCCAGCTTGGTGCTCCCCAAAGGAGTATTTAATACACGCTAATCCCAGGGTTAGCTGCCTCTCCCTACATGTGAGAGAGGAAAAGAAATGTCAGCCTCACTCTCCTTCTGTGCTTAGCAGTGCAAGTGCTTGGAACACTGCTGATCCCCCTCCTTGAAGGAGCTTCAGAGGTGTCCCTGCACCCTGAGGCAGCAGAGCTGACAGAAAGTGGCCGCAGTCCTGCTGCCTTGGCTGAACATGAGCAGGACTGAGGACAGCACTGCACAGCTGAGCACTGGGCCTCTGCACTGGTGTCCTAAGGGGGTAGCAAGACCCACTGGCAGCCGGGCTAAAGGCACAATTTCACCCCAGAGAAGAACCATTAGACAGAAGGCAGCGTGCTCTGCGAGGCTCTCTGTGGAGCAAGGCACTGGGGCTCTGCAGCACCACACTGCTGCACGCTGGAAACTCAGCATCTGGCCCAGCTACGTGTTGGAGCAGAGCCTTGGTGCGCCATGGGGGCAAAGGGGAGTGAGCTGCTAAAAACAGGCCACACTATGCCCCCATGCTCACCATCAAATGTCAGTTTCACTGGTTTTGCTACCAGCAAGGTGATCATAGAATCATAGA
>VZTU01021015.1:7616-25501 GCA_013400835.1 Zapornia atra
TGTGGCTCCTCTGAACCCTCTCCAACAGTTCCACATCTTTCTTGTGTTGGGGCCCCAGCTCTGGACACAGGACTCCAGCTGGGGCCTCCCCAGGGCAGAGCAGAGAGGGACAATCCCCTCCCTGTCCCTGCTGCCACCCCTCTGCTGATGGAGCCCAGGATCCCACTGGCCTTGCGAGCTGCCAGAGCCACTGCTGGCTCATGTTAAGTTTCTCATCCACCACAATCCCCAAGTCCTTCTCAGCAGGGCTGCTCTCAAGAAGCTCTTCTCCCAGTCTGTATCTATGTCTGGGATTCTTCCGACCCAAGTGCAACCCCTGACACTTGGCAGTGTTGAACCTCATTAGGAAGGGTTGCTAGCAGCAGGACAAAGAGGTGTTCAAGGCAGTTGAGCTATGAGTAGAAGGAAGGGATGTGGTTGCTTGAGCATCTTGCCAAATACTCGTTGGCAATTGGTGCAAAACCAGACAAAAATATATCTGTAGTATCATTAGTTGCAAATACAGACTGGAAGGCTGTGCTTCTGTACCAGTAGCCAGGCCTTTCCCTGGGCCCTGAGGTCCTACGTCATCGTGCAGCCATACTCACATTGTGCAACCACCTTAGCCTCCAAAGCAAGGTTACCACAACAGACTGCCAACTGGAATAGTTCCTAGCCAGGACTAAGCATTGAAACAGCCTGGGAATTTTTGGCAGCCAGCTAGCAGAGGTCAAAACTGCCAGGGCTGTTGAAATAATTGACTATCATCATGGATGTTCATTTCTCAGTGACCTCATCCTGACGCTATTTGGTCTGTTTGTACAGACACATTGATCAGCTGAGTGATCAGCTGAGTACTGTTCAGACTCTACTAACTGTATTAGCTGCCAGTCAGTAGGTTATAATGAGATCTTGGATGTAACACACACAACAGACTTGTCTGTTACACATGAAAACGAGCATGAAAGTGCAGGTGAAGCTCAGGGCCTCACTGACCCGTCTGATATAGATGACTCCCATTCTTGTGGCTGCAGCAGTTGCAGCTTCTTACCTAACAGGAGCCAGTGGAGCTCCAATGATTTTATTTTGTATGATGATGGTGCTAAAATCAGCAGAAATCTACCCAATACACCATAGGAGTAGACACAGGGCAGAGTGGGTAGCATTTAGGTGTTGCTCACACTTCTGGTCTTATAGTTTGTCATCAGCTACACAGTAATTCTTAAACATTAAAGCTTCTGTGCTGCTTCATCTGATACCAACCACACAGGAGCCTCAGCCTCTTCCAGGAAAAGCATCACTCCAGCAGAATTAGTGCTGTGTGGCAGATTAGGAAACCCATTGTGAAGAACCAGAGAATCATGGAATCACAGAATCACAGAATCACAGGGGTTGGAAGGGACTTCCAGAGATCATCAGGTCCAACCCCCTGCCAAAGCAGGGTCCCTAGGACAGGGCACACAGGTTGGCATCCAGACGGGGCTGGAATCTCTCCAGAGAAGGAGACTCCACACCACCCTGGGCAGCCTGTCCCAGGGCTCCCTCACCCTCACTGTGTAAAAGTTCTTCTGCATGTTGGTGTGGAACTCCCTGTGCTCCAACTTGCAGCCATTGTCCCTTGTCCTGTCTCCACAGACACTGAAAAGGGGCTGGCCAATTTCCCCTGCATCCCATACTTAAGATATTTATAAACATTAATAAGGTCCCCCCTTAGTCTTCTTTTCTCAAGTCTGAACAGCCCCAGCTCACTCAGCCTTTCCTCACAGGGGAGATGCTCCAGGCCCAGACTAGAAGTCTTTTCTCCACAACACACAGGAGATACTGCCTCCCAGCCTTCCTCTCAAACACTGATTATTCCCTCATCTCTACAGAGGAATCTTCCTTTTTCAAGGGCTTTAGAGGCCCAGGGGACATTACATCCTCTACGCTGATTTTCAGGGCTGTCACGTGAAGGTCTATTTAATGTTGACTCACCCTATGGATTGCAACATGAGGAGACATGCAATCGAGATCACAGCAGCCAAGGCTAGGTAATAATTCACCTCAGCATTGCAGCATCCCTGAACCTTACATGCACAGAGGCTCTGCAAACTCCTCTTCTGCCCACTTTGGATTCGGGCCTTTTCAGAGATGCCAGTAAGTCTCTTGCAAATCAGGATTCTTTAACTGCTCTTTGCTGTCCTTCCTCTAGAAGGTTTAAGGAATTTCTCTAATAAAGGACCGTTCTAGCTATCAAGGACTGATGCAAGAACAGAGGTAAAATGTGCCCAATGGTCTTTGCTTTGAGCCTCACACACCCATTTAGCCCATGTGGAAAGGCGTAAGACCCTCTACCAACAAGTTACATGTGGGAGTATTTTGCACAAGAGGAAAGTGCATCTATTAGAGGATGTCCACTAATGCAGCTCCATGGATGAAGCAACATCAGCCCCTCATGTTCCCATTCTCACCCTTGGATGCCCAAGGACACCCTGTGGCATGGCAGTGGTCGAGACCCCATGTGGATTTGCAGGTTGACTGGTCTGAGCTGCCCTGAACTATGAGAGCTAAACCTATGTGTCAAGAGATGTAGGATGCAATGGAGGAGTAGGCTGGTTGCCAGCTTCACCTGTGTCTATCTAGGCAGAGGTGCAAAGAAAGTACATCTCTTCCCACCGGGTATCTGCAGTTGGCTGAGGGAGAGAACCTCTCCCATTACCTACACAGCAAAGGAAAAGGCTATATCTGATGTCAGTTTGATTGACCTTGATTGATGTGGAAGTGTTGGAGAGGGTTCAGAGGAGCCATAGAGATGCTCAGAGGGCTGGAGCAGCTGCCCTACGGAGAGAGGCTGAGGGAGCTGGGCTGGGTCAGCCTGGAGAAGAGAAGGCTGCGGGGGGACCTCATTGCAGCCTGCCAGTCCCTGAAGGGAGCAGAGGAACAGGAGGGGAATGGGCTTGTTCAAAGGGCAGAGACTGGCAGGACAAGGGGGATGGAGTGAAGCTGGAGGAGGGAAGGGTTAGAGGAGAGATTGGGGGGAAGTTCTTTGCAGAGAGAGTGGTGAGGGGCTGGAAGGGGCTGCCCAGAGAGGGGGTGGGTGCCCCATCCCTGGGGGTGTTCAAGGCCAGGTTGGATGGGGCCCTGGGCAATCCTGTGGTGGAGATTGGTGGCCCTGCCTGTGGCAGGGGGGTTGGAGCTCTATGATCCTTGAGGTCCCTTCCAACCCAGACCATTCTATAATTCTATGATTCCCACATTGAAAATTGTAAAGGCAGGCCAGCCAGCTACAAAAGTAGGAAAACCCAAATGTGCTTGCTAAGATTGTCCTGTGTTTACACAATGATGGTGATAAAATGGCTTGTTTTATCTTGTGTGCTAAAACTTGGAGGTGTCAGACAAAGGGCACAGCTGAAGAACATATTATTATAATAATTAATTAACTTATTGCTGACTAATGCAAAATGAAGCAATGTAAACATAAATCACTCTGTATGTATTGAAAGGATTTGTGCCATAATTAGGAAAGCCAGAGGCATGGTGAAGTATGTGCTAACATAAACTTGGTTTTAGTGGGACGTAGGCATATGCTTTCATCCCTCTAAAGAAGCTGTGGCTGCCCCTGGATCCCTGGCAGGGTTCAAGGATGGGGCTTTGGGCACCCTGGGCTAGTAGAGGATGTCTCTCCCCATGGGGGTGGAATTGGGTGGGCTTTGGGATCCCTTCCCACCCAAACCAGTCAATGATTATATGATTGCAAAATAACCATGTGTCTATCTGGTTTAAAATGCATACCTATAGGCAAAACAGCAAAATCAAGTCTTAGCAGTGTCCACATACATGTATGAGTCTCAAAAATATAACAGTTTTTAGTGTCTAAAACCCCCTCATCTCAACATTCTATTAGCCATTGGCTGTTAAGTTCTGCTTAAGAGAATGTCTTTGGGAAAATGTTGATAGCAAAAGCAATCAACACCATATGTGATGCTCATTGTGAGGCAGTTTTTCAACCAAGAACGGAAGAAGAGAAGAAAAATGCCTGCCTTGCAGGAGGCCAAGGTATCTACTCCATCACTGCATGCCCCTTCATCAGGAGAGGTGATGTTTGTAAGGGTTAGACCCACCCAGCACCTCAGATTTGGGTTGCACTATCCCCTTTGGAAAGCTGTGCTGCTAGGAAAAAATCCAGATTCTAAACATTCAACATGAATGCCTTGCAGATTTATGAAATTTCCAGTTGCTAAACAGGGAGAAATAAAAGGATCACCATTCCAAGACACCGTGTCCTTCATGATCACCCAGAGATCTGCTGATGCACTAGGTCCTTCTCTTGCACTTGGCTGGGTAAGGAAGCCTCTGCTATTATAAGGCAGCCATCTCTTCCTGATCTCAAAGACAAAATTAAATGGGTTTGAGTGTCATGCTTGTCTTCCCTTTCTCTGTTTTGCTACCAATACATTGGCAAAATTGAATTATTAATGCCTACATTTGCATTGTAGTATTTCAAGTTTAGTTTTAAAACCCATTTAAACCTACAACTACCTGCCAGGAGGGTGCAGAGAGGTGGGCGAGGGTCTCTCCAGCCAGGGGACAGGCGATGGGACAAGGGGCAATGGGCTCAAGCTGGGCCAGGGCAGGGTCAGCTCAGCTGGGAGGGGAAAGTTCTTCCCTGGCAGAGTTGTGGGGCTGTGGCACAGGCTGCCCAGGGAGGGGGCTGAGTCCCCACCCCTGGGGGGGTTTAACAGATGGACAGATGAGGTGCTCAGGGATATGGTTTAGCACAGGACAGGAATGGTTGGACTTGATCTTCAAAGGTCTTTTCCAACCTTGTGATTCTGTGATTTTAAAATATATACAGCTTTTCTTAAATATTTTTACCTAGAGAACATGGTTTCTCTGGGGTGGTGCCTGCAACTCTGGGGTGGTTCCCAGCTCACGCCTGAAAGTTAACGTTCAACAGAGATCCCCAGGACTCCTGCCTGGCCTTGACTGCCATGGGACACAGCTCCACACCCCCTCCATCATGTTCCAGCCTCTGGTCACTGCCGTGCTGCACACATCACTCTGCTCCTGGGGTGTTTTGTACGAGTTTGACTCGGTTTTAAGCAACCAGCCTGCACCTCCCTTTGGCTTTACTAGGGGACAAAGACATGGAATTTTCCTGTTGCTCTGAGTGACATTTTCAGGCTGCCTGTGCTATCAGGGCTCAAAGTGTGTCTCGCTTTCCTAGAGGACTGCTCTCCTTCCACAAGAAATAAGGTTGTTCACAGAATCACAGAACTGTGAGGGTTGGAAGGGACCTCCAGAGCTCATCAGGTCCAACCCCCTGCCAAAGCAGGGTCCCTAGGACAGGGCACACAGGTCGGCGTCCAGACGGGGCTGGAATCTCTCCAGAGAAGGAGACTCCACACCCCCTGGGCAGCCTGTCCCAGGGCTCCCTCACCCTCACTGGGAAGAAGCTCTTCCCCAGATTGGGGGGGAACTCCTTGTGCTCCAACTTGAGGCCATCACCCCTTGTCCTGTCCCCACAGACACTGAGAAGAGGCTGCCCATGTCCCCCTGTGTCCCACCCTTCAGATATTGATCCCCATTGATCAGATCCCCTCTCAGGCTTCTTCTCTCCAGGCTGAACAGCCCCAGCTCACTCAGCCTTTCCTCACAGGGGAGATGCTCCAGGCCCTTCAGCATCTCCGTAGCTCCTCTGGACTCTCTCCAGGAGACCCCTGGCTTTTTTATACCAGGAAACCCAGAACTGGATGCAGTACTCCAAGTGAGGCAAATCTGTGAATGTTATGGCAATTTACATTGCTGAAATACAAACAATTTGACTCCGATACAACCCTGAAAGCAAGCAGAGCTTGTTCAGATGCTGCAAGGAGTAGTCACCACCTTCCCCAGTGACACGTCCTGGTTTGATTTGGGGAAAACATGACTCTTCCCTAACAAGAACTTCTTTAGGGAGCAATGAGTACTCAGAAAACACACTTCAATTTGCAAAACAGTGCAGCATCACTGTCCTGTCTGAGTGAGAGACAGGTGTGGGAGGTCTTTCATACTTCAATGAGTCTTCATTAAAAAAAAAATGGGGTTTTTCACACTCAGGTCAGGTACCTGCCTGTCTGTCTGTCTGTCCAGGTATCCCTCTGACAACTTGCTGAAAGAGAAGAGAGTAGTGACAGACCATCCATTAGAAATGGAGAAAGCTGGAGAGTTTCTGGTAAAAAAAAGAGGGATAATTTCCAAGGCAAGGGTACAAAAAAGGACATTCTGGAGTGCTTGGCATTTCCTGGTTAATTAGATTTTATGAGTAGCACTGTTTATCTCACTGTTATTCACTGCATGAACACTTAAGTAACTCGCACTGTTGCTACTTTCCCAGCCACTTAAGCTTGCCTGTGGGTATGTAGATTAAACATAAAAACCAGGAATGTCTTTATCCTACTAATAATTCTTAGAACAAAAATGCCATTAACTGCCCATTAACTATGACGCATGAGGCAATGAGGAAACAAATTGCTGAGGTGGAATGGCAGAGCTGGGAACTGCAGAAAGGTCTGAGCTTTGGTGGAGACAAACCTGTTTGTTGTTGTTATATGTGATGGTATTTGGGCAAAGGGAGGATTTCCATGTATGCAAAGCTCTTGTGTCCTTTGATATCGACAGGCCCAGGATTTCATGAAGAACCTCAAGTGCTTTGATCCCCTAAACAATACTCAGGAATTTAACAGCCATGGTGAGGTCCCTTCCAACTCCTATGATCCTATGATTCTGTGGGGACCAAGCCCCAAAAGATCACACAGAACGTTAGGAGTTGGAAGGGACCTTGAAAGCTCATCTAGTCCAAGCCCCCTGCCAGAGCAGGAGCACCCAGACTGAATCACACAGGAACACATCCAGGTGGGTTTGAACGTCTCCAGAGAAGGAGACTCCACAGCCTCTCTGTGCAGCCTGTCCCAGGGCTCTGTCACCCTCACAGGGAAAAAGTTCCTCTGACATTCCCATGGAACTTCCTCTGCTCCAGCTGCACCCGCTGCCCCTTGTCCTGTCGCTGCCATCCCTGAGCAGAGCCTGGCTCCAGCCTCCTGACTCTCACCCTTTACAGTGTGGAATCTCCTTCTCTGGAGACATTCAAACCCACCTGGATGTGTTCGTATGTGATTTAGTCTGGGTGCTCCTGCTCTGGCAGGGGGGTTGGACAGGATGAGCTTTCAAGGTCCCTTCCAACTCCTAACGTTCTGTGATTCCATGATTCTGTGAACCCTACTTAAAAAGTGACCAAGTTTCACTGCCTCAAATATTTCCCAATGCTTTCCTCTGCCTTTGACATCATCCACCTGGTGACAGGGATGGGTGGATGGAGACAAAGCTTGACGTGACTTGGCAGTGACCGACGACAGATCCAGGGTCAGCACTGGGACCAGACTCCCAACGGTGGCTGACTCCCAAGCTGTCTGCCTGACCCATCCCCATGCCCGTGTTGGGAAACAGGTCTGCAAAAGCCATGCAAACAGGTGCAGCTCGGTGGGGCTTGGCTGGTGGTCACATTATATAACTGACAGGGTCAGTGGAAATTCACCCTCAGGGATTACAACACGCTGCCTTGCCCATTGCGTTGCAGCCGGCGATAAGGGGGATAACCAGCCTGCTTTCCAGGAGGTTGGTGGCAGTTACTTATTGACAGAGCACTCAGCCATCAAACTTGCACAACCCCACGGTCCCTATAAATACGGGGCACCCTTCTGAGCCCCTTCCTCAAGCAAGCTTCCCCCTCCATCGGTCCTTCAGGTGCTTTGCGGGCTCAGTCCACAACCAGCTGGAAGCCATGAGGATCCTCTACCTGCTCTTTGCTGTTGTCCTCCTCCTCTTCCAGGCTGCTCCAGGTGAGAAGCAAAGTGAATCGTACAAAGATTGGGAGGGCTTGGAATCAAAAAGGTGTTTATAGGAGGGGAAAAAAGCAACCATCACCTGACAGTCAGAATCTGGTGCTGTTAGGATGCTGCTCTGTAGTCAATGAGACCAAGAACATCTCCTCTCACGATGGCTGCCTTCCTAAAAAAGGCAGCACATGATTTATTGCCTATTTATCCACCAGAATTTTGGACTGAAATTCGATGGTTCTGCTTCTTCCCACAGGTTCTGCAGATCTGGCTTTTGCTGACACCGCGGAGTGCAGGAGCCAGGGGAACTTCTGCCGTGCTGGGGCATGCCCACCCACCTTCGCTGCCACAGGGTCCTGCCACGGGGGGCTGCTGAAATGCTGTTCAAAGTAAGTGCCACAGGAGGGAGGGAGAGGCATCCGGGGGTGGTTCTGTCCTGCCACTTTAGCTGCTGTATCTCTGAATGGCGTGCACTACTCCAGGGAGCTTGTGAGAAATCCAGATGGAGGATGAGCATGTCTACGTCGTAGGTGTGTGCTTAAGGGGACAGTTCATTTTGATGAAATTATGTGTGAAAGCAAAAGTTTGGGAGCATCAACACATCCCATAATACAGTATTTTTCACTTTATTTTGAATTGTGAGGCTGGACACTTTTTTTTTTTTTCCTCCAAGAAATTATTATGAAAATATTTCACAACATTTTCACCCACCAGGGAAAAGTGTCTCCTCCCTTCCTCTATCCCTTTCATTTCCAAAAATACTTAGAAAATTAACTTTTAAAGGAGGAAAAAAGTCCAGAGAACTCTGCTTCTCATTGTCTTCTCATCCCTCCTTCCTCCCACCACCGTGCAGCTCGTATAAAGGTGAAGAAGAATTAATTTATTAGTCACTGGAGGCAACTGGGTGTGCATTTTACATTTGACTTTGGAGGACACTTTCTAATAATATTTGGAGTTTCCCTGCTAGCCAGATTTTTTTTTCTTTCCTTAAGGTTTTGAAGATGCTTTTGGAGAAATGCACTTTAGCTTAGGGTAAAACATATTCCTCAGGCATTAAATTCTTCCACTGATGGCCACATGATGGTCATTGCCAGCTGCAGTGGTTATCCCATGCACCAAATTCAGTAGCAAATTAGGAGGGGTTCCTGTATCTTTTGACACAAAGGACAGGTGTGATGACATAACTCATCCCAAGGTGTGATGACATAACTCATCCCAGCAAGAGATGTTCAGGTAGATCTTCAGCCATTGATGTGACTGAACAAACCCTGGTTCAAAATAAAGGGAGGGCTCAGATCCATATTTTCTGAATTTCCCTCAGCTCCTTCTTCTGTTATTTATACAATTATCAGGGTTTAATGATTCCCAGAAACAGAAGAAAGTGTGATGAGAGGGCTCTAGGGAAGAGGCTTCATGGCATGAGGTCAGCGAGTGGAGATCCTCAGCCAGACTGTGGTTCCTGGAAACCCAAGTCGTACCAATAACAGGACATGTTTCTTGTCAGGAGATAAGGATGCTAATGAGGCATCCACTTAGGAACTCAGGAAAGTAAATGGTACAGAAGCAACCTACTAACAGATGATTTTACAAAGTAATGATGTGATCCCCCAATCTCTGTGAACAATCACTCTCTTTAGGAAGCAATTTCTACTGAGAGCAAAAAGACTGGTAGGAGCAAATGGCAGATCTCCAACATCTGTATGAACACCTGTTGGGCCTGATCGAAGGAGAATTGGGGCAGGGGAATGAACAAGACCTCTTGAGTTTGGTTCCAGGTGTAGTTTTTCCTAGAAAAATGTACCCATATGTGGTATTTTCAGCATTCAAACCCTTCCCATCGGGCTGTGAGATTTTTAGCTGGGTTGATCACTACAGCAGTAGAAGTTGAAACCAGCAGGGTATTCTGAGGTACAATATAATTACTAATTTTTTTTTTTTCAAGCTGAGGATTCAACCTGCCAAATTGCTTGGGAAAGGAATCTTTGAAATTGGACACAAAAACGTTTGATTCAGGAAGCTACCTTGGGAAGTTTAGTGGGATCTGAGATGTCTTAGAGTATGTAAACATTAACAGGCACAGGCCTGGCTGAGATAGCTCATGAGAATGTTGCTTCTCAGTAAAGGACAAGCATATGCATCCCAGAGTTCTTCAAATGGCACCAGACTTGGCTGATTCAGTTATTAAATTTGCAATGCATTGAATCTAAATTTTATTACTAGTGGCAGCACACCTAGTTTGCCAGTGGCCTGTGAACTATGTCGTGGGCATCTGCAGGCATAGACATCCAGCATATATGGGGTCCCTTAGGACCATAGGTTTTTGAACCTGCCAGCTGAACATACCCTGCACATTTATTCTCAAAGCATAATTGGTGGGTGCTGAGGATTTCAGAGACTGATTTTAGGCCACAATTCAGCAAAATAATGGGTCACTTTGTATCCTTACAGGATTCTGGCAGAGTAATAAGAGAAGGCTCTCCTGGATCGGTGCCCTTGTACCAGCAACATTTCCTCTATCTTGAGGAGGTGATTTTGATGGATTCCTCCTCTGTCTAAACCCTCCTGAAAATGAGCATAAAAAGAAGCTTCCAGAGGGCACATCCTGTTAGCACGCTGCTTATGGAGATCCAGGTTTTTCCTTGCTGAAGTCACTCCCTTTTTTTGCTTTTAATACACAAGCCACCTTGGCACCTTGGCCACCTATTCCAGCCTACCTCACAGGGATGTTTGGATGTTCAATCAATTCAGGTTCATGCAGCTCTTGGAGGATGCAAAGCAATATATATATTATTATTTTATTCACACACAAAAAATAAATGTCTTCTTAAACCAATAACTGTGATTTCCTGTTGTTGCTACCACCAATTTTCTCTGTGGTTTTATCTCAAGGCTTGTTGAGCCATGCAATCCTTTTAAACAATTATGCCCATGCAGTCTCACATGTTACCAACTGATTTGGAAAAGGGGATGGCTAAAACAGCAACCAAGTTTGATGATGATACTAAAGCATTCAGGATGACAAGACTGAAAATTGAGCGTGAAGGACTCTATGAGCAGATCTTGGCTGTGAGTGACTGGATGACAAAATGGCAATCAAGAAACATCTCCACTATTGCAAACTTATTGCAAACAAATCATAGATTCATAGAATCACAGACTGGTCTGGGTTGGAAGGGACCACAAGGATCACAGAGCTCCACCCCCCCTGCCACAGGCAGGGCCACCAACCTCCAGGCCTGGAGCTACACAAGGTTGCCTAGGGCCCCATCCAACCTGGCCTTGAACACTTCCAGGGACGGGGCATCCACTACTTCTCTGGGCAGCCCCTTCCAGCCCCTCACCGCTCTCTCTGCAAAAAACTTCCCCCTAATATCTAATCTAACCCTTCCCTCCTCCAGCTTCACTCCATCCCCCTTGTCCTGCCAGTCTCTGCCCTTTGAACAAGCCCATTCCCCTCTTGTTCCTCTGCTCCCTTCAGGGACTAGCAGGCTGCAATGAGGTCCCCCCGCAGCCTTCTCTTCTCCAGGCTGAACCAGCCCAGCTCCCTCAGCCTCTCTTCATAGGGCAGGTAATATCTATATGTTCCTGACTTCATAAACACAGTGATGGGGTCTGAACGTCTCTTCCCAGAAATAAGATTTAGGGTGATATACAGACTGTCCAAATTCCCCCCCCCACTCCTTCACCAACCTGGTCAAATATTAACTCCAACAGACACCGCAGGATCAAGAGCTTCCCACCAGTAACAGCCTCACCATTTTCACTGGTGACTGCCAGCATCTTTTCCTGGTGCTCAAGGAGAAGGAAGAAGTGGGGCACCATGCCCAGGCTCCCCTTCCCCAGGGCCCAGCAGTTTTCATGGGGGTTTGTTACCACCCCAGGAGTATTTACCTTTCAACAGGGGGATCCTGAGCCTGGGGCAAACACTGCTGCTGTTCTCCAGCTGGGGCTGGGGGAGGGAGGTGAGGAGGATGGAGCTGCTTCCCCTTTCCTTCCCTCTCCATGATGTTGTTTGGTTCCAAAGGGCATTGAACAACGTGTGACGCTGTGGGCCGACCCCGGCGGGGTTTGCTCAGCAGCCTCACACCCCCCCAGACAAACACCCCTGCCCCTTGTGCTGCCTGGGACAGGCAAGAGGGGAATTATGCAAGGAGCAGACAAGTGTTATTTTCCTTCTCCATTAAAACCTGTTATTTTTGCAAGCAAACCTCACTCCTGATGATTTCCTTATAGCTGGCCATGGTCTGTGACCATGGACTGCCCCTTTCCTGCACTACTTTTTTGGCCATGCTGTTTACAGAAATGAAGCTGAGGATGCTGTGGATTGCCATTTTACAAAGACAGGCTGAGAAGAGTTGGGGTTGTTCAGCCTGGAGAAAAGAAGGCTGCGGGGAGAGCTTTGAGCCCCTTCCAGTACCTGAAGGGACTCACAGGAAAGCTGGGAAGGGCTGTTTGTAGGGGCATGGAGGGATAGGATGAGGGGTGATGGTTTTAAACTACACAGGGGAGGTTTAGGTTAGATATTAGGAAGAAGTTCTTCACTCTGAGGGTGGTGGATCACTGGCACAGGTTGCCCAGAGAGGTGGCGGAGGCCCCATCCCTGCAGACATTCAAGGTCAGGCTTGGTGGGGCTCTGAGCAACCTGCTCTAGTGAAGATGTCCCTGCTCACTGCAGGGGTGGAACTAGATGGCCTTGGAAGGTCCCTTCGAACCCAACATAGTCTGTGATGCTATGCATGACACCTCAAGCAGCTGCACAGTCATTTGTGGTGCCTGACTGCACGCTGTCTTAGCTCACAGATGAGAAATCAGAGAGCCAGCCAGTGTTCCATACAGCGCACTTGAATGAATTTCCAGCACACACAGAGACACACAGTGCTTTAATATAATAAACCTAACTCCTCAAAACTTCCCCTGTGTCCAGGAGGAAAACAGAGGCTAGATGGCAGAGATTTCCTTCCTTATACCCTGCCTGAAGCAAAAGAAGGAGGTAACACAGTACAGAGGTGCAAATGCTTTCACCTCCTGTACCCCTCATCTCCACAGGTAGAGCTGGTGAAAACATCAACTGTAAAGACAACAGCCTATTTAAGACCCTGTGCCTCTGCCTCAACCACACATGTAAAAATGCATAGTCTTTCCCCACACCCCAGTCCTCACAGACCCTGGCAGAGGTCTCAAATCTCTGTTTTCTCATCATGTTCCTCAAGAACCTCATCACAGCAACCCACTGGTGGCAGTCAGGGAGGTGCAGAGGGAGGTACATGCAGGCTTGATATCCCCAAGCATCTCCTGGGTCTTGTGCCTATCACATGAGACAAACACATGAGTCTTTCCGTTCTTTTTTTTGGACCTCAGGGACCCATGGCAATGCTGCCAGCATTATGTAGTTGCTCAAACTGCTAAGCAGAGACAAATATTCATGAAGCATGGAGGACAATTTGTCTGCTTTTCTACCTGCATCCTCCTGTCCATCCTCAACATCCCCCTCAGCCCTCCACTATAAAGAAGATTTTTGCTTTTTTCTAAAATCCTAGTACTGACATAGCAAGAAAATGTGGGGAGGTTCCCCAAACTGAAGCACTTGCTTCATGCCCTGCACTGAATTTGTAGCAGCCAGTTTACCAGACACTGATACCTCTGCCCTTTGCAGATATAGCTCCCCTGCTGTGCTTATTCTCCACTGCTTCTGTCTGCTGCTCTCACTGAAGCAGTAAAAAACTAAGCACCCTCATGACTTGATTCCATTAAAGATTCTTGGCTCTTAATAATTTGGATAGAAACACTCTTGCAGTTCTCATATGTCTCTGGACTAGCATTTCCTGGAGACAAGTGCAAAGCTCTGGTGATACTTCCTTTGGTACACTTTATATCTGGCTGGTCCTTCACTTGCATGAAAAGACACTTCAGGTACAGAAAAAGGTTGGAAGGTGATAAGAGATGTGGAGGCATCACATGCAAGTAGGCTTTGTATGTTGGGTCTACAAAGCCAGAGAGATGTCTCTTCATAGCCACATCAGGAAGGTGACTAGCAGCAAGGGAGAATGTTATTAAACCAAAGTAGTTTTGGGCAGTGAATGAGCAGGTTTAGACTCTCTGCAAAGGCTAGGCTTTGGAAAGGTCAAACCACCCAAGTAGGGTATGGGATTTCAGTGCCCATAGCAGCAGAGTGTGACATGACCTCATCATTTTTGAGACAGAGCTTAGCTGCCTCCTGAAAGGGAATTGTCATGTACTCTCCAATGATAGCATCACACAATAGTGGTGCCCAGTCCTTTCTGTCTAATGACTTCTTCTTCAAGTTATGATACAAATCCATGGCTAAAGTCACAAATATAAGGTGCAGAGAGTAACTGAGCTCTGAACCATGCTAGAAGAACATCTGGGAGAATTAAGCTAGACCCATGTTGCAGATTTCCTAGCCAGGAGGAGAAATGTCCACTACCCTTTCAGTGCAACCCTGCCTTCTTCAGTTGCACCCCTACAGCTCTGATCCACTGATGCTCTGCCCCTTTCCTGCATTCAAGAAGGGTCTGTTGCCTCCTTGTTCCCTGCAGCCTTGCAGGCCAGCTGCCCTGCCTTTGCTACGCTCACTGTGCCTGGTGGCTAGGGAGAGGACAGGCTGTCACAAGACCGTGGCCAAGAGCCATGGGGCATCAGCAGATCGGTGTGGTTTACAGTCCTGCAGATCACAGGAACCCACCTCCCTCCTCCTCCAATCCAGTGTCCTCTCTAGGTGCAGCCCACCAGCTGGCACAGGGCGTGCTAGCAGGGAGTGATTTGGTCATTGCTCAGGTCAGGCATCTTCCCATGTGCTAGGGTTGCAACACCCTCATACATCACCAGTCTCTATAGTAATAGGCCAATGAACTCGCTGTTCTTCAGGCAACCACTCCTCCACCCCCTCCAGTTCTCTGCACTGTCCCATCCCTGAGCCTTTATAAGTGCAGGGACTAGCCATCTTCTGCCTCCACCATCAGCTTCGGTCCAGCTTCGAGTATCTTCACACCTCCACCAGCTGGCAGTCATGAGAATCCTTTTCTTCCTCGTTGCTGTTCTCTTCTTCCTCTTCCAGGCTGCTCCAGGTAAGATTGAAAATAGGTGAGATGCAGGCTAGAAGAGGGGATGTGCAGAGAAGCCCATCAAAGCCCAGTGCTGAGGTTCAGATAACCTCTCTGCTCCTGGGCTCCACAATTTCCATGTTAGAAGTCCCTTTCCCTAGTCATAGCCCCCTTCTTTATCAAGGACCTTAATGAAGGTCCGTGATAGTCATCCTGATGGTCTCTTTCTAGCATCTTGTGTTCCAGTTGCATGACAATGTGATGGAAGAAAGAAGCCCCTGTGTATTCAGGCAGTTCTTGGGCTGATACTTAAGATCCCATCCTGTGATGTGAGAGCTATCCCTTCTCACATCCATACACCCATCTCCTGACTGTTTATATTAGGAGATCTCCTATGCTTTTGGAAAAAAAAATGTAGTTGTGACTGTGTGGCTTTGCCTGGAGTCTATACTGCCCATTTGCCTTAAGAGGGTTTGGAACACATGCATCATTCCACACCATTTTGGGGGACTTCAGAGAAGTTCAAGTGATCTCAGGATCAGGAGGGGATTCACCTTTTTAAAAGGGCAGATAATGGCAGGACAAAGGGGAATGGATTAAAACTAAAGGAAGGAAGGGTTAGATTAGATATTAGGGGGAAGTTTTTTCCAGAGAGAGTGGTGAGGGGCTGGAAGGGGCTGCCCAGAGAAGTAGTGGATGCCACATCCCTGGAAGTGTTCAAGGCCAGGTTGGCTGGGGCCCTGGGCAACCTTGTGTAGCTCCAGGCCTGGAGGTTGGTGGCCCTGCCTGTGGCAGGGGGGTTGGAGCTCTATGATCCTTGGGGTCCCTTACAACCCAGACCATTCTATGGTTCTATGATCTCCATCCCTGCCTGGGTTTATAGTAGTAGTTGTACTTGCTTTCCTACATGAGCAAAGGTCCATCTACTCAATGCAGAACCCAAAGCAGGCACTGGTAGGAGCTTTAGGCAAAGCCTGCACTGCACCCTTCTAGACTGTAATATTTCCTATTTTATGTAACCCAAAGAGTATTCTTGATTCCAAAGCAAACTGTGGCCCCTGAGGTGGCAGCAGGGCTGGTGCAACTCCAGTAGAGTCTTGGGGAAAGGGCAGTAAATTATTTTACATCTCTTCATAAAGACCGATGCTCAGAAAAGACTCGTAACACACAGCCCATTGAGCCTTTTAATTTAGGAGACAAGGGTAACCAAGGTCTAACGTTGTCTTTAAAGTGAGTTGGGTGAAATCAGCAACACATAATTCTTGAATAATAAGTGATTAAGAGAAAATACTTGAGAACCACCAGGAGAAATTGGGTGAAATGTAGTAGAACCAATTTTTAATACTGCTTGCACTCCTTTTAAATTAAGGATAGAGTCCAGTTTGATGACAGCTGTGGGTTGAGCTAGGCACAGAAAGTACTGGGTAAGATGATCATGTTTGTGCTTGGCATGAAGCTGGGGCAGCTGATATGGGACTCTTCTGCCTTTTAAGAGCAGATGGTGATATAGAAGATCCATTTAAAACATACAAAAATAACACAATCGGAAGCTCAGGCTGAACATCCCTGTGGGAACAAGTAATGTTTAGCCTGGAAATACTCTGAACACAGACTCTCAGCTGGCTTTTCAGCCTGAGGGGATGCCCTGAATATGGTGGGTCTGCATCCTTTGCTGACACCTGGATACCAGGCCCTTCAGTTCCAAACATACCCAGCATGTTAAAACCAGCATAGCACCTAGCCAAACCATATGCAGCACTAGCAACAACAGTCACTGACTTTATTTTAGAGCATGTGTCTTAAGTACATACAACATTTTAGTTGGGGAAATGTTAGTTCCATTGGTTTGGCTGCAATTAAAACCAATTGGTTTTTAAGGTTTATGCCATCTGTGATAGCAGTATGGGATCTTACATGGTTTCCTGTGAGCATGAGTAGCATGCTCAATGCTAGCTGCAAGGAAGCTAGTCAACGTAGGGGACAATGATTATGAGTTATAAACATGCTTTAGGTTTGCCTTAACTTGAAGTGAAAGTTTGAAGAAACTCAGTTAGGACATTTTTGTTTTAATACCATCACCTTTTTTTTTTTCCTTTTTTTTTTTTCCTCATGTAAAGTTAGGTGAGTTTTAAAAATATATTTTTCTGTGTTTCCTATGGCTTTTTCCTATAACATAACATTTCTGTGTAATAATATTCCAGTATGTAATAATATTCCAGTGTAATAACATTCCAGTATGTAGTAATATTCCAGTATGTAGTAATATTCCAGTGTGATAATATTCCAGTGTAACTGGACTAACAAGCACGTGTCTCCAGGAGAAACGTTAAGGAAGCAGACAGTTATCTTCAGGCCACTATTCATCAGTCAGACTGTCTCTCCATGCCACCATCACAACCTGCTCTTCTGGTCCCTTTGCATTTCTTCATGCAAAGGCCTTGAGGAGGTGTGATCAGGTTACCCCAAACACAAACCAGGCAGGAAACCACAAACCACACCAGGTAAATCTGATGCTACGACTCTCCAATCCTCTGCTTGGAGAAATGAATGTGAATTTTCCCTTGTTTTTGTGGGGTTTTTTTGCAGCTTACAGCCAAGAAGCTGCTGACACCTTGGCGTGCCGGCAAAACAGGGGCTCCTGCTCCTTCGTCGCATGCTCTGCTCCTCTGGTCGACATCGGGACCTGCCGCGGCGGGAAGCTGAAATGCTGCAAATGGTAAGATGGGTTCCTCCAGAGGCCACACCTCCAGTGCTGGGCCCAGTTCTGGGCTCCTCACCATCAGAAGGACATGGAGGTCCTGGAGCGAGTCCAGAGAAGGGCAACCAGGCTGGGGAAGGGGCTGGAGGGCAAATCCTCTGAGGAGCAGCTGAGGGAGCTGGGGGTGTTCAGCCTGGAGAAGAGGAGGCTGAGGGGAGACCTTCTCCCCACCTCCCCTGCCCTGCCAAGAGGGTGCAGAAAGGTGGGCGATGGTCTCTTCAGCCAGGGGACAGG
>VZTU01021015.1:25516-48800 GCA_013400835.1 Zapornia atra
GCCTGGAGCTACACAAGGTTGCCCAGGGCCCCAGCCAACCTGGCCTTGAACACCCTCAGGGATGGGGCACCCACCCCCTCTCTGGGCAACCTGTTCCAGCCCCTCACCACTCTCTCTGTAAAGAACTTCCCCCTAAGTTCTCCTCTCACCCTTCCCTCCTTTAAGATAACTGAGAAGCATTGTCACCCTTTTTCATAGAAAAAGGGCATGGAGGAAGGTGAGAGGATCACCCACTTTCTCCAGTGCAGATCTTTATTCCTAAGCCAGTTTTATTCTTAAACTATACCCTGGATGGTCAGCAGCTGCAGCTGGACCTGTGGTGTGTGCTGAGCAGTAACACCCACACAATTTTGTCTGAGTTCCTTATGGCCAGAAACACAGGTCAGAGGTCCAGATCCCAAGGGTGCCTGGTGGCCTTCAACTCAATGCGATGTGTAGACGTTATGTCTGCAGACTGCAAGGTGTGATTTACCTGTTTGGATGGAGGTAGGTGGGCTAGCTAAACACCTGATTTTTCTTTGCAGGACACCCAGTTCCTAAAACTGACACCTCGCTGACCAGACAGACAAGAGCTCTGGGCATCTGAGACATCTCCCAATTTTGACATCAATGGATGCCAGCCTGGGGAGCTTTCCCTGTCAGGGTGATGACCCCTAGGTGCACAAGAAGATCTGAGGAGGAGTTCTTGTACCCTGATAAAGAGATTTGCAGCTTCAATCCTAATAAAAACAAGTCACTGTGAAACCACGTTGCTGACATTTGCTTATGTATGTCAGGGTGGTTTTTGCTGCTCTTACTGTCTATAAAAATCAACCTGTAAATGAAGTTTATTTAAACTAAATTAAGTTAATCTAAGTGCATGTGTCATTGAGTCCTGTTAAGTCGTCCTGCAGAGTGTCTGAGTTGCAGGGGTTTGTGTGGCAACATGTTTATTAATAAATCAAAACCCATTAGAGCCCATTCCCTCTTCCTTCCCAGGCCAGGACATCAGGCTGGGGACCAGGAGACAAGGTTACTCCTCTGCAGGGTTGTGCTTGTCCAACCTGAAGTGCTGGCAATTGAAACACAGAGAAACCCCAGGGTGGCAGGAAGACAACTTCTTTAGGTCTTGAAAGCACCTCACCACATTCATGTCATCCTGCTCCTGCTGGACTCTAGACCAGCATCACACCAATGTGATTTTACTTCTCTGGATGCTAAACTTGTAAAACTATTAATCCCTGCACTATGCTGCCTGGAGGCAGTGGGTTGCATCTCCATCATCATGGAATCCCACCACGTGCTGTTACAAGGTATAGACACATCTCCTGCTTCCTTCCCCAATGTCCCAGAGTGCTAATGCCAAGAAGACTGGAGATAAGGGGTGACTAAAAGTATCATGCCATGAGATGGCTTCAGGACTGCCACAGGCCATGGGCATGGTCAGTTTGGGCCACGTTTCTACCAGTGTAGTCACCATGGGTTTGGAGGAGTTATTCTTGACTCTTACTGGTCAGCCTATTAATGAATAGGACCAGGTCATAGTCCTGTATGTGGGTTCAGTTTCTTCTCCTCTTCTTCTGGTAAACTTCTGCGAGGCATGTGTCACACTGACCCCAGGTGAGATGAAATCCAGATCCTCCAGCAAAAACACACACCAAGACAGCCCCTCACAGATATGAGGATCAGATACATGGTTTTCTAGACCAAGTTTATTAGAATTTAGGGAGATATATAGACTCTGAAATACAAATACCCCAGCTCAGTCCTCAGTGTCTCCTGGAGATGGCTTTCTAGCACTAATCACATCTTTGCTAATTCTAAAAGGAAAATGATGAGTATCTGTTCTGAGGGACAGAGGAGGAACATGGTCAGCATCCTCTTGTGAGGGCAGACTTCTGCATGCTGGTGAACTGCTCTCTGGGATAGACATTGGTGTCTGCAACGTAGCCCCAACAGCAAAACGCTTTAGGAAGATGAGACACACTGATCTTTTCTTCATGGATCAAGAATTTCTTTGGAGTTTCTTCAGGTCATTAAGTTTGCTTGTGGAGGACCTTGTTTTCTTTCAGTTGCGGTGCATGTGTCTGTTAAATACATATTTTCAGCTCAAAATTCCATATTTTCTATGGAATGATGCATGTTCCAAATTGCCAG
Organism: Zapornia atra; assembly: GCA_013400835.1. NCBI lineage: Eukaryota > Metazoa > Chordata > Aves > Gruiformes > Rallidae > Zapornia > Zapornia atra. The sequence continues at coordinate 27,653 of VZTU01021015.1, forward strand.
AAGCTCTGCTTAGCCAGTCTGAGATGCCATTGGTCTCTAATCATACTGCAAAAAAAGGAAATAAGCTTTCAGATTTTGTACTTAGAACCAGGGAAAGATTTGAATATGAAGCACAGAAGGGACTGGATGAGCACCAAGAGCTCATAGTCCTAGATAATTCATCAATTCTTAGTATTATATTTGCAGTCTTGATGATGATGATTTTTTTTAAACATCATCTTTCTATTTTATTTAATAATGAATTGCCAGGTCCCTGTACCTGAAGCTTCCTTCTTATCTTATCTGGTGTGGAGATGAATTTCTTTATATACATCTGCTTTGTTTCTAACATCCCTGCTATTAATATTGAAAGGAGTTATTTAAGATCCTTCAAAAGTAAGATCAGTTACAGCACCTTACAGCAAAAATGAAACAGAAAATGAAAAAACCCTTCTCCAGGGCTTGGAGGCAAGCCCAATTTAGAGACAAGGATGTCACATAGGACATTGTCAAATGCTTTGTACAAGTCCACGTAGTCATAGAATCACAGACAGGTCTGATCCCAAGGATCAGAGAGCTCCAACCCCCCTGCCACAGGCAGGGCCACCAACCTCCAGGCCTGGAGCTACACAAGGTTGCCCAGGGCCCCATCCAACCTGGCCTTGAACACTTCCAGGGATGGGGCACCCCCTCTCTGGGCAGTCACGTTTGCTCTTCCCTTATACACCAACACTGTAACCCCATCATAGAAGGCCACTACATTTTCCAGACACACTTTGCCCTTAGTGAAGCCACGTTGGCTATCAACAATCACCTCCTTATTTTCCACATGCCTTATCATAGTTTCCAGGAGGATCTACGCCATTCAATGAACCCATTCCCCCCAAGAAACACCTAATCTTCATTAAATCCATAACTCACCACGGTCCGACAGCAAGGAACACCTTGCTGGCAACGTCCAAAGGGCTTCATATTGGGTAGAGGACAGTGCTCAGTGGAACAGGTTCCCCCAGCCTGTTTGCACTGCACGTCGTTATTAGGTGCACGCATGAAACCTGTACAAAAACCCACACAGAGTCTTGATTTTCCTTCCCAAACAAGGCTAAGAACAAGTCAGGGTTATGGATTGACAACAATAGTGTGGTCTGCTTGCCTGTTTGCCCCATCCCTACCAATAAATTCCCTTATTTTCCAAAGCAGGTGGATTCAGTGCATCCAGTGGAGCCAGCTGGTGCCTGTTCACTGCTAAAGGGTGCCCAACACACTGGTAGCACTAGTTGACCTGGAGCAAAAGTATCTAAACTCCATTTTATTTCCATTTGTATTTTAGGTTCTCCATACAGGCTGGAGAGCTGGGCAGGGAGAAACCAGATGAGATTCAACAAAAGCAAGTGGAGAGTCTTGCATCTGGGAAGGAATAGTAGCTTGTATCAGTACAGGCTGGGGGGTGGCCTGCTGGAGAAGAGCTCTGTGGAGAAGGACCTGGGGGTCCTGGTGGGTGACAGGGTGGCCATGAGCCAACAGTGTGCCCTGGGGGCTGAGAGAGACAATGGGACCCTGGAGGGCATCAGGAGGAGTGTGGGCAGCAGGTCAAAGGAGGTGATCCTCCCCCTCTACTCTGCCCTGGTCAGGCCCCACCTGGAGTGTTGTGTCCAGTGCTGGGCTCCCTGGGATAAAAAAGCCAGGGATCTCCTGGAGAGAGTCCAGAGGAGCTACGGAGATGATGAAGGGCCTGGAGCATCTCCCCTGTGAGGAAAGGCTGAGAGAGCTGGGACTGTTCAGCCTGGAGAGAAGAAGACTAAGGGGGGACCTTATTAATGTTTATAAATATCTTAAGTATGGGATGCAGGGGGACATGGCCACCCCTTTTCAGTGTCTGTGGAGACAGGACAAGGGGCAATGGCCTCAAGTTAGAGAATAGGAAGTTCCACACCAACATGGGGAAGAACTTTTATACAGTGAGGGTGAGGGAGCCCTGGGACAGGCTGCCCAGGGGGGTGTGGAGTCTCCTTCTCTGGAGAGATTCCAGCCCCGTCTGGACACCGACCTGTGTGCCCTGTCCTAGGGACCCTGCTTTGGCAGGGGGTTGGATCCGATGATCTCTGGAGGTCCCTTCCCTTGTGATACTCACAACCTTCTGTCTGCACTTCCTGTGAGCTTACGTAGCCCTTACCTGAAGAATCTTGTAGCATTAGGAGGAGAACAGCCAAGAGAAGGCCAAAGATCTTCATGTCCAAATTCAGAGTGACCAAACTCCACAGCTGCTAAGAAAAACAACAGAAAGAGATCATGGAATTTTCCTGCATTTGTTATTACCCAGGGCAAACACTATTTATGACATATAAAGTGCAATTTCTTGTTAAAACCCATCATTTATGCAATAGAGTCTAGAATAAATTTAGGGAAATACCACTTTTTGAAGGAAGATATCTTTGATATCACATTCCATAAGATCAAGGAAAAGTATTTATGCCTATGAAATATAAAAGAATGAGACTGATATTGTGATTTTCTTTCCTTCAAATGCAAAGGTAGTCTACACCAGTTCCAGTGAAGTCTCATATATTTCAATCCCTTACACCTTGAATGTTAGAACTTTAAAACAAAAGTAAGAAATTTAATCATTTTCTTCCAACTCTTATACAAGCCTTATAAAATGAGCAAGATTTTCTTATGCCCCCTTTATAACTTATAAGTAATCCTGCTACATGCACAAAATAATTGATACTTCCATTTAGAGGGGGTTTTTATCCATTTCTATTTGAGCAACTGTAGTGGCTCTGTCTGGGATAGAGTTAATTTTCTTCATGGCAGCCCATATGGTGCAGTGTTTGCAGCAAGTCACACAGTGAGTAAAATGTCCATTTTATTTAATTACCACACAGTTTGCTTCACATACATCTAGATAATTACTTAAACCATCCTAAATTCTCTGCATTATTCAGAAAAATTATTAGAAAACACTAAAAAAAAATTAATTATTTTAACAGTAGTTATTTTTGTAGCTTGCCAGCCAGTAGTATGTTGTTGAAAACATCTTCACAGAAAAAGCTAAGGAGACATCTATCCCTCCTCTCCATAACACCTCTATAACGTGTGTCAGTTGAAAGACTCAAAGTATCTCTCCATCATCATTTTCTGGCTGCAGATTGCAAGTGGCTTTTGAAAATAATACAAACTACTGTAATCACTCAGAATCACCATTATCAACTATAATAGTCAACCAAATGCCTTACTGAAGTGCCAAGCATTATGCATTTCACTTGTTTATGAGGATTTAATTCAGCTGGAATATGCTACATCTTGGAATGATGCATTTCTTTTTGAAGAAGCAAAGAAAGTTTTCAAGAAGATACCTGCTTTTCTGCTTTTCAGTTTAAAATGATGTGGAAACTACACCTTCATCTCACCCAAGAGGACTTTAGAAGAGGGAGCATGGTAGGTAGCCTGTCCTACCTGGTTTCTTTCAATGGGGAGCTTCAGAGAATAATGCTTTGCCCCTGAGCAGCTGTCTTTATATATTCCTGTTGGTGATGGAGGTGACACAGATCAGCTGGCCAAGGACACGAGCTTCTCACATCAATTCCCAGTAGCTGGTATGTCACGTCCCAGCTACTGATGGGAAACGGTGGCTGCTCTGAACTCCCTCCCCTTTCTCTGGCACATGAGTTGACTCTTCCAAAAATTGCTTTACATGAGCCCAGTTTGTGTACAGCATGTTGACACTGTGAAAACAGCATTTTGGGACATACCATGAAAGCTGCTGGTTTGGCTCCAGCAGAGACCTAATTCTACAAGCCTGTCCCATGGCCATGGTGCCTGGTGTTGGCTGCAGAAAGGTCCTCTCTGCAGAGGAGATACCTACTTCTGAAGCCTGGAGATACCTACATTTACCACATCTGGTTCTCAGTCATTGCAGAGGAAATAAATACTGTTTGAATAACTAAAGTTTCAGGGAGGCACTGACTTCCTCAGAACACCATCCATCTAACCAGGTCACCTGCCTCCCAGAAGAGGGCAATAAAGAGCTAACACTGAAGTTTCTCTCCAGCAGCCTTCCTCAGTCAAGAGTACATAAAATATTTTGACAGCAAGGTTTTATGGATTTTCTTAATTATGCTGATGCCCTCTGGCCCCCTACTTGTGGCACATTAGTTTTCTGGCAGTCCAATCTCAAAGCTCTGAAGGGTTTTGCAATCTGCTGTGGACTCCTTCAATGGACAAGAAGCAAGTCCTTGCTCTGATAAATCATGTTGAACGTAACAGGTGGGTCCAGGGAGAAGGAGTGTGGGATTTTCTCTGCATTACCAGCTGGAGAGAGCCACTGATGAGTGTCTGGGGAGACTGCTGATGGTGCTAAACATGGAGGAGTGGCTGACACACCTGAAGGCTGTGCTGCCATTCAGTGAGATCTGGACATGCTGGAGAGGAACCTGATGAAATTCAACAAGAGCAAGTGTAGGGTCTTGCACTTTGGGACAAATAACTCCAGGCATGTTAGGGGCTGACCTTCTGAGAAGCAGCAGAAGGACCTGGGAGTCCTGGTGGTCAACAAGCTCTCCATAACCAGTGCTGTGCCCTCATGGTCAAGAGGACAATGAGACCTGGGGGTCTTGAGTCCAGAGTCCAGGGAGGTTCTGTTCTCCCCCCTCTCTGCTCAGCCCTGCTGAGGCCACAGCTGGAGTTGGGTGTCCAGTGCTGGGCTCCCCAGTTCAGGACAGACAGCGAGCTGCTGGAGAGAGTCCAGCGGAGGGTATGAGGATGATGAGGGGGGCCTGGAGCATCTCTGCTGTGAGGAAAGGCTGAGAGAGCTGGGGCTGGTCAGCCTGGAGAAAACTGAGAAGGGATCTCATCAACACTGATCTCATCAACACCGATCAATATCTAAAAAGTGGGTGTCCAGAGGATGGGGCCAGACTCTTCTAATGGTGCCCAGCAACAGGACAAGGGGCAAGGGGCACAAACTGGAACATGGGAAGGTCCATCCCAATGTGAGGAAAAGCTTCTTCACTCTGTGAGTGCCCAAGCACTGGGACAGGCTGCCCATGTAATAAAGGTTGTCATATAATACACATGTAATAAAGGTTGATATTGCCTATCAATTAATATTATATACTGAAAGTATATTGACAGCTGCATGTCTTACTCAGTTTCCTTTCTCAGCAGTAAAGGATATCTAAAAATCATGCTCTGCTTTTATACAGAGAAGCTATGCAAGCACACATGGATGTGTGTGCATATATTTGTATGCCTGTGTGCATGTATGTATTTGTTCACAATATATAAATATTCTAAGAGAAATAAAGTCTGAATGTTCTAAACAGGTTGATATTTTATCTTAGCTGAATAATGTACAGATAGAAAACAATGAAGGAAAAGAAAGGAATAGTCAGAATATTAAGTAACTCTTTAAAGTGACACATTCTATATAATGGCATTTCTGATTCTTGCATTTCTCTACAGTCCTCTTAGTAAATACACATTAAATAATGATAGATAGATAGATGGACAGATAGATAGATAGATAGATAGCGTGTTGTTGATATGAGTGTGAGGAAGGACTCCAGTAAATCGCAGATGGCTTTTAGTCACACAGCATGCCACAGGCTCCTGTACTCTGACAAAACCCTCTTCTCACTTCATAGAACCATAGAATCACAGACTGATCTGGGTTGGAAGGGACCCCAAGGATCAGACAGTTCCAACACCCCTGCCACAGGCAGAGCCACCAACCTCCAGGCCTGGAGCTACACAAGGTTGCCCAGGGCCCCATCCAACCTGGCCTTCTCACTTCTTTTGCTTAGTCTTAGACAAGTGCCACCTGAGATGTCCCTGTGTTCCACATGGCCTCCCTGGCTGCTCCAGCAAGGCTTGATCCCCACAGGTGGAGGTCTCAGACAATCCAGAGCACTGAAGATTGCTCTACATGCTGGTGTGAAGGCAATCTAGTCAAGCCTTGTGTGTCTGTATATCACCCCCATTTTGCCACAGCTCACCTCTGATGATAGGATGTCCTCAGCCAACTTGAAGCCATAAGAATCCTTCACCTTTTCTGTCCCATCCTCTTCTCCAGTGTCCTCTGGCAAATGACAGGAAGGGATGACAGACCTTTGGTACAATTGCCCAACACTTGTCCTCACTGCATGTCCACAGTTTGGAAAAAAACAGGATGAAATTTGGACAGGGAACAGCCCTGTTGTCCTTTTGGTGGCCTTGGACAGCTCTGTGGAAACCTGCCCAGACCTGACTTGGCCAAAACCTGCCTGGAAATCACAGCTGATGCCTGGTGTTTTGAGCAGCAGTGCAGAGTGAGCTGCCTCCTGCTCCCTCCGGGCATGGCAGCTAGGGCCCTGAGATCAAAGGCAGCCTTTAGTACCTAAAGGGACTACAGGAATGATGGGAGGGACTTGCCAGGAGACACAGGCGACAAAGATATCTGCTTTTTCCCCATGCCATAAATCTCCTAATTTGGATTGTTTACCAATAAAATCAGTGTTGAAGATTCAGATAATTTTCTCAAACATTTCTCCATGGAAAAAAAAATTCAGACAATTCCTCCCCCATGCTATGGCTGATTTCACAGAATCACAAGGTTGGAAAAGACCTTTAAGATCATTGAGTCCAACTGTTCCTGTCCTAAGCTAAACCATATCCCTGAGCACCTCATCTCCCCCTCTGTTAAACCCCCCCAGGGGTGGGGGCTCAGCCCCCTCCCTGGGCAGCCTGTGCCACAGCCCCACAACTCTGCCAGGGAAGAACTTTTCCCTCCCATCTGAGCTGACCCTGCCCTGGCCCAGCTTGAGGCCATTGCCCCTTGTCCCATCTCCTGTCCCCTGGCTGCAGAGACCATCGCCCACCTCTCTGCACCCTCCTGTCAGGTCACTGTAGCCAGTGATAAGGTCTCCCCTCAGCCTCCTCTTCTCCAGGCTGAACACCTCCAGCTCCCTCAGCCACTCCTCAGAGGATTTGCCCTCCAAATCATACAGTGGATCCATTTGGTGGACTATCAGTGGTTTCAAAACACATGGCCAGCTACATCAGTCACTGCCCTGGAAGAGCAGACAGAGCCTCAGCAGTGCTTCCTAAATGAGCTTCTCACACGTGCTTCTCACATGTGCTACCCACCCCCACCCCGCCCCCCCAGGTGTTTTAGCTGAAGTCACCTGGGTTATATGGAATAAATGGCCAATAAAGATGTTGTGACAGAGGGTGGAGTTCTTAATACGGTTTAAACTCAGAGCAGAAGTGCTTCAGAAATAGGAATTGCTGCTTCTGTGTGCCAGGAAGGAATTAGGCTGAGTAACAACCTTTGAAGTGTTTGAATAGCTGTGTTTATACTGATCCATGTGTAATGTACATACATGCATATGCAGAGAGAGAGAGAATGTGTGACTACTGGCTCCCTTCAAAACTGGAAGGTGTAGAAATGACTCTTAATAAACTGCTCGTCTTTAGATAATCTGAGAAAAATATAAGAGGTTGGCAGGTATGTTGGTTATCCTGCCAGAGGCTGGGCAGCCTGAGAAAGACGGAGCAAAAGTTGGTATCCAGGAGGACACTGGAGAAGAACTGCTCACAAGGGCATGTAGCAACAGGACAAGGGGCGATGGTTTTAAACTAGAAAAGGGTAGCTTTAGGTTGGATATTAGGACAAAGTTCTTCACTCTGAGGGTGGTGGATCACTGGCACAGGTTGCCCAGAGAGGGGATGGAGGCCCCATCCCTGGAGACATTCAAGGTCAGGCTTGATGGGGCTCTGAGTGACCTGCTCTAGTGAAGATGTCCCTGCTCACTGTAGGGGGTTAGACTTGACAGCCTTTAAAGGTCCCATCCAAACTTACACATTCTATGATTCAATGAATTGTCAGGGAAAGAACCCAAGAGTAATCCAGAGAGGAAGCAGTAGAAATTCAAATGGAATTTATTATAAAATTTTATATGAAAGATTGTATTCATGTTACAATTTCATACCTCATAATTTCATCACATGCTAAGCTATTAACCTCATAATTCATAAGCTGAAAAGCAAGCAATGCTTATTCTTTTACTGCCATGGAAAATAGACAGCCAGAAGGCTAGATGTAAAGGACAAAATGCCATGAAGGGAAACAATGACCGTGTCATGGCTGCAGATACAACAATTAACCTGTGTGACAAAGGCAGAATAAGGATCCATCAGGACTGAGAGGACCAGGCGTTGCATGTTCCCAGGTATTTTACGTAACCTTGTGGCCTAACGTATCTTACACAAACTTGGATGGCCTGAGATGGGTTGCAGCAAGGCCAGGGGCTCTGTGGTGAAAGCATTCTGAAACCAGACCCTCCTTTCTTATTGGAAGACACCAAAGTACAGGACAAATTTGGCTGGAAAAGGCTTTTTTTGTTTGTTTCATTGGCTCGTGACTGCACTGCCAGCATCCCCAAACCTTTATATAAAGAGGCATTTTTGGGTCTGGGGAACCTGCTGGAGAAGAGAGACGGACAGCAGAGGTGACCCCCCACCTCCTCCGCTGGTAACTCTCTGCCTGGTTCTGGACAGGCACCCTCAAGTCTTTGTCTTTATACACTTCCTTTCATTAACCTCAAATCTAATGAGTATTGTGCTTTCATTAACCCCTTCCTTCTCATTACTCCAGTGAGTGTGTCCAGTCTGTACGTGTCCTACAGAATCATGGGTTGGTTTCAGGGGTTGCAGGAGGAAACTGTGCTTGCTGACCTCCAAAGGGTCAGAGAGCCAGAAATCCTCATTCAAGGGATCATCATAGGGCTTGTTGGCTGGGAAATGTCTGGCTCCCTACAGAAACAGGCACCTAGCCAGCACAGCAGTTAAGAGTTGCATTTTGACATATGTATCCTGTAATTTTCGGTGAGTTGTCACCTTAATTGATGTTCAAGTGATGCACATGTCTTTTAGACTTTCCTAAGGATGGTGGTGGGCTTGGGCTTGGAACACTTTGTGAACTGTGCTATGTTGAAGACAGATAAATTGTGGGTCTTTGTTGGTTCCAGAGTAACCTGTCTCATGTTGAACAGACCTGGAATATAACTTTGCAGTATAAGACCAATACTAAGAAAACAACCCCATGATAGATATCCCAGAATAACTTAGGTTGGAAAAGACTCTAGGATTTTCTAGTCTGAAACTGTGCTCATAGCAGGGCTAATTAGGTCAGGTTGCTTACAGGTATGTTCAGTGAAATTTTTTATATCTCCAAGGGTGCCCTTTGCACTGTGCTCTTCATTCAAGTCCATTGCATTTTGTAAGATTTTGGCTTTGGTCACTCAGGGCATGTTTTCAGCAGTTCCTTGTCTCCCAGTCAGAAGTAGACCAGTGTCTTCATTCAGTGTCTTCCAGGTGCTCATTCCAGGTGAGGAATTCACATCCAAGCTGTGGCCATGAAGATCCTTTACCAGCTCCTGGTTGTCCTCTTCGTGATGCTCCAATGGGCTGCAGGTAAGGTGTGAGAGGGGTAAAGAGAGGAATCAGAGGAAAGAGAGCACCCACTTTTTCTCTCTTTCATAGTAAATGAGTGTTCTCTTTCCACTGTGCAGGTCAGCCCTTCATTCCTAGGCCAATAGATCGTTGTGCAGTCCAAAACGGACGCTGCGTCCCTGGGATATGTCGACGGCCCTATTACTGGATCGGAACATGTAGCAATGGATTTTCTTGCTGCAGAAGGTACGTGGAAGTGCAGCCATCACCATGGCAATGACTGATATCCTCCTCGTCTTTTCCCCAGAGCAACATCTGGACACCATCCTCACACCATCCTGTCCCACTTCTCCACTGCCAAACCTGCTGGCATAGAGGGTTGTTGTGTCCCATGGCAGCCTCTGCTCTTGTGCCATGAAATAAAAATAATATCACTGCAGAAAAACTACTAGTGACTAACTTGAGGCTCTCTCTTGTTCACCATGCAGGGGATGGAGGGAATGAAGATTCCCTGGATTCTTCTTGGAAATCCTTTCTACTTCTACTGAATGGCCCCCGAATCACCTTGATCCCACAGCTCCCAGTAGCACCAGTTCCTGCTGCAACAAAAAGCTCTCAAAATCTCCCATTGCAGTAGAAGCAAACATCAGCATCTGCAAAAACATAGATATGAACCAGGCTACACTGTGAAAGTTATTTCTTTCCCCCTCCCCCCTTTAATAAAATCAATTATGATGGCATTCATATGGCTGAGTCTTGGGTGTTTTTTCTAGGGGAGGAGGAGATATGTCCAAGAACTGCTTGCACTGTGGGCAGTAGAGCACAGGCAGGATGGTGGAGGGCAAATCACATGAGGAACAGCTGAGGGAGCTGGGGATGTTTAGTCTGGAGAAGAGGAGGCTGAGGGGAGACCTTCTCCCCACCTCCACTGCCCTGCCAGGAGGGTGCAGAGAGGTGGGCCAGGGTCTCTTCAGCCAGGGGACAGGAGATGGGACAAGGGGCAATGGGCTCAAGCTGGGCCAGGGCAGGGTCAGCTCAGATGGGAGATAAAAGTTCTTCCCTGGCAGAGTTGTGGGGCTGTGGCACAGGCTGCCCAGGGAGGGGGCTGAGTCCCCACCCCTGGGGGTGTTTAACAGCTGGGTGGATGAGGTGTTTAGGGATATGGTTTAGCATAGGACAGGGACAGATGGACTCAATGATCTTAAAGGTCTTTTCCAACCTTGTGATTCTGTGGTGGCTCTAACAGCTAGGCATTTCTCCACTGGCACCCCATTGCCCCCCCAGGGAAAAGAGAGGTCACTGCATCTCCTGCTTTCCAAAGGCCATATTCCTGGAATGCTCCTGCAGTGACCATGGTATCTTTGTCAGGGATGAAACCTGGCTTCTCTCTGTGGTGATTTCATGGGTGCTCGAAGGTATTAGGGTGTTTTTGACTGCAATGTCAGAGACATGATCCATGCTTTCTGTCTCTTTTTCCCTGTCATCATGGTGTAGCAGTATAGAAAACACCAAGCTATCTATAGATGCTTCTTTCAGAGGGCCTGGAGGCATCTGGGAAATTTCACTTCTAACCATCTCACACAAGGGAAATCCAGGAATATTTTGTATAATATCAGACCCTTGACAGTGATACAAGCTAGAAAAAAAGGTACAAAGAAGGAAAGAGACTCACTAACACATGTACAAAAGTTATGGATGTGCAATACAGTGATTCGGCCATAATCTTCTCAAAAGCAGTTGCTGAATGTGCACAGACCAGTGCCCACTCAAGTATATTACCCAACTGAGGTGGCTTTGGGTTTGGCAAAGTGCCCACATACATTAAAAAAACCCCCACACTCTGAAGGGGAAATGCTGGCTTTGTTAGAGACACAGCTCCCAATTTACACTGTTCTGCAGAATGAGCGCTCGCGGCTCCTCAGCTTGCAGGAGATGCTGTGGCACATCTCCTTATGCAGTGCTTCTGGGTTTCTTCCATTTCCTTACTGTTACTTTTGTGCTGATTCTGGCACTCCTACTGGAAATGTTAAAAATCAGTTGAAAATCTTTTGAACAATTTATTTTCCATTAACTGTAAGAGTAGTGAAAATAGCTTGGACTTTGATGTTTACCTTTGGGACATCTTCAGTTTGGTGAGAACACTCCTGCCATTTGTCTCTAGAAAATATGATTCAGTTTACAGAGATTCTTTGGTTTTTAGAAACTTCAGGCTACTTTGCCTGTGTCAAGGAGCTTTGAAGAGATGCTGCGTGCCTGCCAGTCACACTGCAGTCCTTACATTAAGAGGCTCAACTCTGCACTGGTACCAATACCTTTGATTAACTGTCAAGTCAAAAATAAGATGAAGGGCAGATTTGATCATACAGATGTTAACCTCATCATTTCTCCCTGGTTACTCAAGATAACTATGTAATCAATAAAGTCTTCAGCTTGATCAAATACTTTTTGTGTGCTGTTTGAAGTTCAGGACTGGGTACCCATTCATTGTGGGTTCAGATTATCAATACTTAAAACTTTATCTGTTAACCATGATGTAGCACATGTCTTGCAAATTCCCTTGCAACTACAGAACAACATCTGAATACTGGTTCTGATCCCTTTGGTGGATCTCCTTTGGCAGTGCCACTGCTGCTAACAGCATTTGCAGCTGATCTAGAGGAGTCTGAATTTCTATACTACACGCTCCACGGTGGCATCAAAGTCCCTAGATCTCCTGGGCATCAATTTTGCCTTATGGCTAGAATTTGGTTCAGTGCATGTGAAGGAGGCTAAAGGGTGATGCTACTGTATGACTGAGGATCAGTCTGGTTAGCTAGCTAGGCCACTGACCATCACTCTTCATAGAAGGTTGGAAGGGACCTCCAGAGCTCATCAGGTCCAACCCCCTGCCAAAGCAGGGTCCCTAGGACAGGGCACACAGGTCGGCGTCCAGACAGGGCTGGAATCTCCCCAGAGAAGGAGACTCCACACCCCCCTGGGCAGCCTGTCCCAGGGCTCCCTCACCCTCACCAGGAAGAAGTTCTTCCCCAGATTGATGTAGGACTCCCTGTGCTCCAACTTGAGGCCATCGCCCCTTGTCCTGTCTCCACAGACACTGAGAAGAGGCTGCCCATGTCCCCCTGTGTCCCACCCTTCAGATATTGATAACCATTGATCAGATTTCCCCTTAGTCTTCTTTTCTCCAGGCTGAACAGTCTCAGCTCACGCAGCCTTTCCTCACAGGGGAGATGCTCCAGGCCCTTAATCATCTTTGTAGCCCAACTCTTGTTCACCTTAAATCCTCTGTGGAGCACCCTAAAACATCTGCTCTTTGGCAAGCTGATAGTGATCAGCCTTTTGTTCATCCTGATGTTCTAGCTGTGGCCACATACAATGGCTTCCAGATGCCTGGATGCTTCACTGACAAGAACAAACCATCCTCTGGAGGTGTGGGATAGAACAGCAGACAGGTATTTTGTGTAGCAGCTTTTTTAATAGGGGTGACACTACTGAAAGACCTACCCAATATTTGCTGCTCTTTTTTTCCCCCAGAAAACAATTAGGAGCAGAGTTTGAGATTCTTCCTTTTAATCCTAATCACTGTGCTAGATACAGGCTCCTGAGATGAGGGCAATAGACTCCTTCCTCTCTGGGAAGTGACCTTGGCACAAATACCCAAACATCTGAAAAGGGTGGCAGCTCCTCACAACACCCTGCAGCCTCATTGTGAAGACACTTCCCTTAGTAGTCTATCCCACCTGCATCAGGTAGAGCAGTGCTTCAGGCTCTTTCTATCAGCTCTTGTGCCAGGGCTTCAAGCACGATTTTAGTGCATAAAATGCTGACTCCATGTGGTGGTTTAACCCTGGTTGGAGGCCAGATGCCTACCAAAGCCGTTCTATCACTCCTCCTTTCAGCTGGACAGGGGAGAAAATACATATTGAGAATAGGAGCTTGTCTATGGGATTGACTATGTAGAATTTATACCCATCAGTGTCAAGAACATTCACTGTTAAAGCCAAGTCCTTGACATCACTTGCACACAGGACCTTGGGCATGGTAAAAACTAACGATGAGACCTTGTTTCCTTGAGGAATCAGGTTGAGCAACAGTAACAGTTGGTAGGCAAGGTAACCACAAACTCTTGGCAAGTTGTGAAGTAACTCCAACTTTTGTAATTATATTCCCTGCCCGCCACCCCCCCCCGCCACCAGTTTTCTCCTTTATGGCCAGAAGTTCATGGGCACACCAGAAATTCAGCTATAATATTTTTCCCTACTTGCTAAAACAGTTATAAAAATATGTAGAAAATTAAAAGCTATCTCAATTAACAGGGTATGCATTTAAGGGAAATCATTTGTAGGTACGTTTTCACATGCATATATATCTGTGTATGTCTGTGCATGCATGCATATCCATACACTTCTGTATACTTGAGAAATTAATAAAATACTGGGAAAAAAAATCACATCACCAGTAACTAAACTGCAAAAAACAATAAGCAATTAAAATGTTTATTTTTTATACTAAATGATCTGCATGAGAAACTTAACATGAGCCAGCAGTGGCTCTGGCAGCTCACAAGGCCAATGGGATCCTGGGCTCCATCAGCAGAGGGGTGGCAGCAGGGACAGGGAGGGGATTGTCCCTCTCTGCTCTGCCCTGGGGAGGCCCCAGCTGGAGTCCTGTGTCCAGAGCTGGGGCCCCCAATACAAGAAAGATGTGGGGCTGTTGGAGAGGGGTCAGAGAAGCCACAGAGGTGATCAGAGGGCTGGAGCAGCTGCCCTACAAAGAGAGGCTGAGGGAGCTGGGCTGGGTCAGCCTGGAGAAGAGAAGGCTGTGGGGGGACCTCATTGCAGCCTGCCAGTCCCTGAAGGGAGCTTATAAGCAGGAGGGGATTCAACTTTTTAAAAGGGCAGATAATGGCAGGACAAGGGGGAATGGATTAAAACTAAAGGAAGGAAGGGTTAGATTAGATATTAGGGGGAAGTTTTTTACAGAGAGAGTGGTGAGGTGCTGGAACAGGCTGCCCAGAGAAGTAGTGGATGCCCCGTCCCTGGAAGTGTTCAAGGCCAGGTTGGATGGGGCCCTGGGCAACCTTGTGTAGCTCCAGGCCTGGAGGTTGGTGGTCCTGCCTGTGGCAGGGGGGTTGGAGCTCTATGAACCTTGGGGTCCCTTACAACCCAGACCATTCTATGATTCTAAGACACCGTGTCATTTGCAGAGATCATAGAATCACAGTTGGAAGGGACCCCAAGGATCATAGAGCTCCAACGCCTCTGACACAGATCTTGGTCAATTAGAAACACTAGTTCAAAAGAGCAAACATATCATAACATATTGTGATGTACTTCATGTGTCACACTAAAATATTATAGAATCACAGAATGATGGGGGTTGGAAAGGACCTCTGGAGATCACCCAGTACAACCTCCTTGCCAGAGCAGGATCATCTCCAGCAGGCTGCACAGGACAGCATCCAGGTAGGTTCTAAATATCTCCAGAGATGAAGACTCCACAACCTCTCTAGGCAGCTTTTTTCATGACAATGTTTGTTGACTGAACTATGATTGGAAAATATATTTACTATTGGTGGTTTTGGATAGTTATTTGGTATGTTAGCAAGTGACTTGGTACAATGGAAGGCTGGTAGATGGGAAGGGTTCATTAGTCCTCAGAGATTGTACTGAGGCTCCTCAGTTCTTCATTATATGGATTTATGAATTCAGCTTAACTTGGATTTTGCTATTGAATAAACCACAAAACAATGTAAGTTGGAATGGGTGCTTGGAGACCATCTGGTCCATCCATCTGTCCAGACAGAGCCAGTTTCAAAGACAGACCAGGTTGCTTAGAGCTTTTTCCAGGTGAGTTTGAGTATCTATAGGGAGATTGAGATTCTATAAATTCTCTGGGCCTCCTCTTAAGCCCCTCATTGTGAGAAGGTTTTTTTCCTTATATCTGATTGGAATTTCTCTCATTCTCATTTGTGCCTGTTTTCCTTCTCATCCTTCTTCTGTGCACCTCCAAGAAGAGTGGGGGTCCATCTTCTCTAGAGCTACCATTAGGTAGTTGAGACCAGCAATGTCTTCTTAGCCATGTCTTCTCCAAGATGGACAAAGATGGTTCCTTCAGTCCCTGCTGAGATGGCTGGTCCCATGTTCTAAACTCTCCAGGTGTCCAAAAGAAAGAAACATGATGTACACTCTACAGGATCTTGAGGTGGTGTAGCCCACACATTGATTCATGCCCCACAGAGCACTGGAGTACCTTCAGAGTACCTTTGGAGTAGCTTTGAAGCAAAACTTCTGGTTCACTTTCCACCCAAGGAATCTAGTTTGCACACTAGGCACTACACAAATCCAAGATGCATGTTGGGCATTGTGTCCAATTCTAGCCATCCCATCCCCAAAAATGCAATAAAAATGAAAAAAAAAGATAAATATACAGTGTGAATGATCCACTGAAGTAGCTGGATCTGGTTTAAGACTCAGCTGGCTGATGGGGTTGACAGGATATGACTTTTCATAGTGAGAAAATAGACAACAGGGAGTATAACCACACAGCAGCTGTAGTGATGTAGAAGGGTGAACATAGAATCTTTATTTGCTTCTTCCCATGGCAGGAAAAGGAGGAATGATGAGCTGGGAGACTGAGAGCAGGTAAACAAAAAATGAATGCTCAGCTAAGGCGTGTTTGTGGGATTATCAACTGAGGGTGCTGTGGAGAGAAGATGCACAAGTTCAACTGAGTCATGGAAAAGTATTTAGCCAGGAGATCTTCAGCCTGAGGGTCCACAGGCAGCCTCTGACACTGGATTTCCCTAAACTGGTGTGTTTTCCATCAGCTGGAAGGGTGTATAGGGACATAACCAAGGTGCACTGACCTTATTTCTGTACAATTTATGCTCCTTGCTTAGAATCATAGAATCATTAGGATGTTAGGATGAAAAGGAACTTCAAACACCATCTAGTCCCACCTCCTGCAGTGAGCAGGGACATCTTCACCAGATCAGGTCACTCAGAGCCTCATCCAGCCTGACCTTGAATGTCTCCAGGGATGGGGCCTCCACCACCTCTCTGGGCACCCGGTGCCACTTTCATGTGGAAGAAATATCCAACCTAAATTTTCCCTTTTCTAGTTTAAAACCATCACCCCTCATCCTGTTGCTCCATGCTCTTGGGAACAGTTCTTCCCCAGCTTTCCTACAGGCACTTTTCAGGTCTTCCCTGATCCTTCTCTTCACCAGGCTGAACCAGCCCAGCTCTCCCAGCCTGGCTTCACAGCAGAGCTGCTCCAGCCCTTGGATCATTTTTGTGGCTCCTCTGGACACACTCCAACAGGTCCCTGTCCTTCTTGTGCTGAGGGCTCCAGAGCTGGACCCAGCACTGCAGGTGAGGTCTCCCCAGAGCAGAGCAGAGGGGCAGAATCCCCTCTCTGGATCTGCTGGCCACACTTCTGGTGATGCAGCCCAGGATGGGGTTGGCCTTCTGGGCTGCAGATGCACATTGGTGGCTTATGTCCAGCTTCTCATCTACAGGTACTTCCACGTGCTTTTCCTCAGGGCTGCTGTCCAGCACATCATCTCCTGACCTGTACGGATAATGGGAATTGTCCCAATCCAGGTGCAGGACCCTGCCCTTAGCTTTGTCGAACCTCATGAGGCTCACCTGGGCCTACTTCTCCATCCTGTCCAGGTCCCTCTGGATGGTACCCCATCCCTCCAGCACATTTAACCTCACCACTCAGCCTAGTGTCATCAACAGATGACATCCTAGGCATCCTTAGTGGCCACTGGCCACTAAGCCAATGGAAATTTGTTTCAGTTCCACATGTCCAGTCTGTGTTCTCATATTCTGTATTTATGGAGCAGGAAACAAGCAAACTGGGAGCGCAGAGGAGCACGCAGATGTTTTATATTGCAATGGACTCTGTTGCTCCTGAGCAGGAGCAGTTCAACGTATGTCCCAAGACACACACCACGGTGGCTTAACGTATCTTACACAAACTGGAGTGTCACAAGAGGTATTGCATGAGTCACCTGGGGGTTTCCAGAAGAAAAGCTTCGATAGGTTTGGAGAGAAACCCTGCTTTTTCACCAGGGATTAAAAAGCAACTTGGTTTTGATTGGATCAAAAGTCTCTCCACAAATGGTTAATTTTTGGATTGGCTCAGCCATGTACTTGCTGAGAAGAGGAAGCATCTCTCACCCCCCC
Source organism: Zapornia atra (assembly GCA_013400835.1). Taxonomy (NCBI): domain Eukaryota; kingdom Metazoa; phylum Chordata; class Aves; order Gruiformes; family Rallidae; genus Zapornia; species Zapornia atra. Next base: position 45,259 of record VZTU01021015.1, read on the forward strand.
CCTTAGGAAATGCATTATAAAAGAGGCTCTCAAACCCACAGCCAAAGTCCTCTGGAGGGAAGGGACCAAGAGCAGGTCTGATTTGGCTTCTGGGCTCACCTGATACCTGGTAATGTCTCAGTTCTTTTCACTCTTTCTTTCAAAGTCTGTTGTCTTTTCCTCAAAAAAACCCCAACCATCCAAACAAAAAAAAAACCCCTCCAAATCTCTGCATTATTAACCTGAATTTGTAGGTTGCTTAAAAAAAAATGGTTACTCTAAGTTTTCCAGAAATTGCACAGGTTGAAAAAGTTCAAATACATGCTAATATGTAGAATACTTTGATGAAAATGCTCTTACTAACTCCTAGGAAAAAATCTGGCTGTGCAGAATATATATTTTTATCTATGTCTGTATGCTAAGGACTTTATTTCATTCTCAGAATGGTTACTTGTTTCTCCTGGTATTTTCAAATACATAAAAATTCGCATAAACTTCTAATACTAATTTCAAAGCTTTTTTTTGGGGCCACCCTCTGCCCATTCTCTAACCCCGTTTGCCAGAAATACAACTTTTCAGCACAATGTCGTTTCTCTTCCCTGCTTAAGACAACATAATTTGTGATAGATCAGAAGACTCTCCAATGCAAAGATACATGACATTAACTGCCTCTTCTTTACCCATAACCCCCTCCTATCTTATCCCATTTTGCTGATATTAATATTTTGCTGAATTATGAACTCCTTCAATGAAGGCATTGCATGTTTGCTTTTCAAATTTCATTTGTCAGAGGTTAACTGATTTTGTTGGACTTTTCCATCCCAGAACTGTTGCCTGTAGACAAGGACTGAAGATTTTGAGAGAGTTTGTTTTAGTTGGGTTTTTTTCTTGATAAATTTTAACATTACAAAACATCTTTTTCAGAAGTTTCTAACTTTGGCTATACAATCTTAGTGTTGTTTATTTGTTAGATAAAACATTGAACTGATAATGAAGACATGATTGCATTTTGGCTAAGGACTATTTGTAAAATGTGAGAGAAATCCAAGCAATCAAGCTAGTGAAACTTAATGACCACATAGCAGTCATGATGTTGTATGGGTCTCACTGGTTATTTTTTAAAGTCTGGAGGAAAAGGCAATATAAATGCCACTTTAACACAGTATTTGTGCAGTTCAGAAGACTTCAGATCCCAGGGACTGCCCATCATACATCTTTCTGGGTCCTTTTCCCTACAGTGACACAGCAAATCTGCAGCCATGAAGATCCTTTACCTGCTCTTTTCTCTGCTCTTCTTGGCAATCCAGGTTTCTCCAGGTAAGATGCAAAAGAGAGGCTAGAAGGGGATTTTTGTGCACCTGAAGTAACTTCAGCACATTTTAAGTGCTGCTGGTTAAAACTGCTAGAAACTGAGCAGGAGTTAGTCACCTAGCTCAGTGCCCATGCTCCCCTATTAAAGCTCCTTCAAAAGTGAGGAAATTCTGAATGCTGAAGAAAAGTGATTTTTTTTCACTTCTGGTGTCTTCCTAAAAAGATCATGCTAAATGTTCTGGTGTTGTACACCTGAGATGGTGTCTGTGGTGGCCACGAGCTTTGGATAATAGCCCCCTTAGCAGAGCATATGCAGATGAAAATGAAGCCCAGACAACTGTTTTTGGGTAGGAGGCAGTATTAAAGCCTCTGGGACCATGGCCCTTTTCTGTAAGGTAAAGAACAATGAGTCAGGATGTTAGTATCCGTCTCCACCTGTACTTTTAAGGCCATACATTTAGGTGCACTGTGGGATAAGGATTGCACCTATGAAAAGCCTAGACCTCCTTTGCAATCTCACATCTTAAACAGCTTTTCACCACGGCCAAATCTGGGCAACAGTCCCTAAAGCAAGTTGGTGGTGAAGGCAGCTCAGCAAATGGGAAGCCCTGTCAGCATCACAGCCACGCTGCCTTGCCCTGCAGAATGAGAGGAGAAGAAATCTGGTGGTGTTATTGTTGCAGGCCTGTCTTCACCCCAGAGGGACATGTTTCTCTGTAGAAAAGGCTCGTGTCACTACGGAAGATGTCCCATCCATCTAGTCAGAGTTGGAAGCTGCTTTGGGTTCCGCTCCTGCTGCAAATTGTGAGTCTTGACATTCATCAATCTTATCTTTGGTATGAGCAGACAAATCTATTTTGCCCATGTCCTCAACCCCAAGATACTATCAAATGTTCAGCCTGGACATAAGGCAAAAACCCTACTGCACCGTGAAGACAGCCAAGTGTTGAAGTAAGCTGAGCTCCACGGTGCTCCTTCTCCTGAGATGCACCACGATCTGCCCCAGCAGGAAGGATAAAGCATGTGCATGGCTCCTGTGCAAGGCAAAATATCAGGGCTTAGTATTTGCAGAACTGGGATGCTGTGCTGTACGTGGAACAGGGGGGAATTCAGTACAGCTGCAGGGTGAACACGGGTCTCTGAGTGCCATCAAATGTGTGCAAGAAGTGCAACAGTAAAAAGAAAGCATCATATGAAAGGTGGCCTTCTGTTGTCACTTCAAAATTAATGCCATAGCAATAAGATAAAATATACAAAAGCAAATATAAAATATTAATTAAATGTATATTTTGTATAAATATAACTTTATACTTATACAAAATATAAATTAAATTTAAATATAAAGAAATATCAATTTAATTCCCTGCTTTTCCTGAAGCAATAGAAAAAACACTGTTCTTACAGGTGTGAGTGCACTGGGTGTTCCCAGCATGACTACACATGACATTTGGAAAGCATTTATACCCAAGAGGAAAATATGCATGGACTGAGAGTAAGTTGGGAGAGAAAGCAAGCAGAAAGACAATCTGAATCTTCTTTTTTTTTTTTTGTTTTTCCTTCTGTGCAGGCCATGGAATCTATAGAACTTCATGGACTGTCCACTCAAGAGTGATGAAGATGTTTTGTAAACCTAGGAATTTGCTTCTAACTCCCTCACTGCTAAATCCATCGGATCCTGCTACTGGGCTGCGTGCATCTCTTGTTTTTAATGCAAAAAAGCTTCATGATGTAGAGTAAATCCAAATGCATCCTGCACTGCTTCCCTTCCTTTTGAATAAATGGCTGTTGCTCAGCATTCACTGAATCATGGGTGTCTGTTGAGTGAGCTGAGGGTGGTGATCGTACACAGGTTTTGACACTGTGGTGGTTTGGCCCTGGCTGGAGGCCAGACACCCACCAAAGCTGCTCTATCACCCCCATTTTCAGCTGGACAGGGAAGAAAATAGATATTGAGAGGCTCAGGAGTGGAGATAAGGACGGGGAGAGATCATTCCACAATCAGTGTCACGGGCACAACAGACTCAACACAGAATAAAGGACAGAAAACTCTCTAATTGATGACACTGCCCTGCACCCCCAGTGACACCAGAGTCGGGTGATGAGAAGTGACAGCAGATCTTAGAGCACCTTCCCCCACCCCTCCCTTCTCAGCAGACTGAGCTTTAGTCAGGATTTCGCTCCCTTCTTCCCCCCCATTGTGGCACAGGGAGGGGCAGGGACTGGGGGACTGGGGGTTTCGGTCAGTTCCTCAT
>VZTU01021016.1:0-26976 GCA_013400835.1 Zapornia atra
AAATGCAGAAATTGGTCTATGAGCTTTGGGAACTTAATAAATTGTGGGGGAGTAGATTTTTCAAATATCACATTTTTGAGGAAAATCTTGCCAGTCCTCTGCAGTGTCTGAAAGTGAAAATAATGTCTTTTCTTTTACTGCAAGTTATTGTAACCACAAAAGGAAGGTTAGTGTGCAGTTCAATGGCATGGAAATCTAGCTTCCTCTAAGGAGAGAGAAAAATCAATTTGTCAAAAGCATTTCTAAGTATAGAAATGATCCAATTTCCTTTGTCATGCTACAATTAACATAATTAACTCAAAGTATTGAAAAAGTAAAAGCCAACAAAGAGAATTTTCTTAAGCATGAAGTTGAAGTTATTTTATTCTATTCCATAAAACCTGTTCTCTTTCTGTCAGTATGGTCAGAACTGACACAGCTTCTCTCAGACCACAGGTTTATTTAAAGTTTGTCAGATCAGTACTTTGGAACAAAGTTTTGCCTTCCAGACATTTTATTCAGACTGATCATGCAGTACACTTCAAGTGTAAATGGTATTACCATACTAACTACCACAATTCATGAGAAAGAGTGTTTAACAATCTTTAAAGTTACCTTAAAAAGAAACAAAAAAAATATAAGAAGTTTTAGTACTTGCTACAAAAAATTCAGTGTCTAAATAGGGAAAAGGAGAAAGCAGTTTGACTGGTATAGGTTGGGAAGGACTGGAAAGAGAGAGGAAAAAACCCAGTGTTTCTGGAGGCCAGCAAATGCCTGCAGAGATCAGGATGCACACACAACCGTCAGAACTTGGACTGGAGCCTAAAAATGTGTGCTTCCCAATGGAAATTCTTTTGTCCGGCAAACTGCTGTGAAACTACCAGGAGAGAATGTTCTGGGGAATGCAGGAGATAAGACTATTTTTAATAAAGCAGACTCAAAATGTAGATACTTCAGAGAGGAAAAACAAGAAGAGAAAGACCACTAAGCTCATAAAAGGCATGGACAGAAAGTTAGAAAAAGCTAGAACTGACAGAACACATTCCAATGACATACAGCCCCTTTGTGAAAATGCTTTATGATCCAGAATTTATTTAAACAATTAAACCTACAGACACAGCCCCACAGGAGTCCTGACTCCATGTAGTAACTGTACAGACCTGGACTGGAAATTAATTCAGTTTATATGTAAGCTTATGCGGTGTCTGTAGGATTTCTGGCTCATTTGTTGAAGAAATTAGAAGGCATATAATAGAAACAGTTTGGAAAATGGAGTTTTGAAAATAGAGAAAGACTCAGAATTAAGTAAACTGAATATCATTCCAGGTGAGTGAACTCTTACATATATCAAAGTAATTTACAATACATTTTTCATCAATGGGCAATAACTGCATTCATCTTCTAGATGCTGACACTGTCTGAAGGTGCATGTAGCATTCTCAGTAGCTCTGAAAACCTTAGCTGCACTTAAAACCAAGAGAGGCTGTATTTTAAATTTGTGCTATAAAAGTAACAAGTGTTATAAAAAATTATATGATAAGCTTCTGAAAAATAGATTGTTTGGGATTTTGACACAAACTGCTCTGTGCATTAGATTCCTATCTATAAAACTGAAATTACAATATCATTTTCAGAAGTGTGTAGTGAGGATGAATTAATTAGTGTCTGTGAGGCACTCAGTAAGGCCATATATAAAGAAAATATCTCACGATGAAATTAGTAACTCAAGGGAATGCAGAGCTAAGCTGAAGTGTGGTAAATAAAGACCTCAACCCCTACACTGAATGATAAGGATAAAAATGGAACTGAATACTTTCCATTCAGTGAATAGCACTCATTTTTCTCCTGAATGGAGCAGAGATCCTGTGGAAAAAAACTGCTATACAATCATGAGAAAGCCATTTGTAATTCATTACTCTGTTCTATATTTGATTCTGATTAATGTTTTCTTTTCCTTTTCACATGATTCTTCTTTTATTCCCATTTATAGTCCTTTTTCATGTGTTTTTTTTTTTCTAAACAGAACACAGTGTCAGCAAAATTGATTATAAGGAACTTTGCAACCTAACATGTTATCATGCCTTCACAATTAGGCACAGAAAATGCAGTCATTCACTGTGGTTTCATCTAAAAAAAAAAAAACCCAACCCAAAAAAACCCTGATGGGCAATTTTGATTGCAGGATTTGTCTCACGTCCTCCGTCAGCAGTGCCCAGTTACTGCAGTTTAATTGGCTATAAACTTAGGAGTACACTGCAGATGGAGAACTACACCATGGTTCTTCCACCCACTGACAGAGTGACCCAGTCCACAGCGTTATTCCAGCACAGGAATAACATCTGCCTGATGTTTTATTAGAAAAGAGAGCAGTCCAGAGGCAAGCGTGAACCATATGAGAGGCCACAACAATACTGTCAACATCTCTCATCTTGGTCACACATGCCTTAAAGCTTTAACTTGCACTTTACAATAAGCTGTGTAGAAAGCATGCCATTCATACCTGAGAACTCCTGAAAGACACTCACCAAATCCTGTCCACCACTACATTTATAGCTTGCTGTAGGACATGCCATTTTTGAAGCAGGCGAAACTCTTTCTGACCTCTACCAGCCTATCCCTCTCAGCTATCACTGAACAGGAAACATTAGCAATGCCAAGCCCTGCTCAATATGCTCCATCATCTCTGAGGAAAACATATCCTAGCTGTGTTTGTGTTCTCTTCAGCACCAACAGTGAAAATCCTGCTAAGTAGGCCAGCAAAACACATTACATTTCTGGAGAGAGAGGAAAGATGTGCAGAGATCCAGACTGCCAGCATGCAGGATGTAGTAGTTAATGTAAGTCAGAAGCATGGACAGGTTTAGAGTATATATCCTACATAAGCTGTCAATGATACTGGCCCGGCAGTTCCTGGATATCCTCACAGTAACCCAGAAATCAGACCAAGAGTGGAAACTAGGTCACAAAGGGAACACGTTTGGCCACTGCGATAGAGCAGCACTGCAAGCAAATTCTATCTTCAGATCATTTAACTATTTTTACACAAGCCCAGGTAACGTACCTGTTAACATACATTTATTTAATTTTATTTGTATATATGTATGTCTCTGGGGACTGCTGTGGTACAAAACTTGCACTATGGCTATCAAAGGACTATAGTTTTTCTTTAGTTGCTCATGTAGTTACCAGCTGCACACAAAGCTCTAGGTAATATAGTAATATATTATTCTTTTAAAAATTAAAATATCTTTATTTATATAAATGTTAATTAAACCACTTTCAGAAATCTAATTGATCTTACCAAAAAAGAAATAGCAGGACATTGCATGAAAATACATTTTGATTTCTTGATAAATTAAAAAAAGAAATCACCCTAAAGAAATGAGGCTTGTGTTCTGTTCTAACAGGTAAACTTCAAACTGCTTCTTTACTTACCAAACCCTCACTGGGCATAATGCTGGTGAGATGAACTACCTCAAGATGTGCTGACTGTGACACCAGAGAATCAGATGAGAGCGAAATGATGTGGTCACAAATCCCAGACAAGGTTTTACACTACAAAGAAAAACAAGTCAATATAATTCCTCATATCAAACCAAAATTACTAGTGAAGAAATTCTCACTGTTCTGAGAACTGAGGGTAAACAGATAATTTTATGTCTTAGCATCGTAAAAACTACAGGTATATGAAAAATCAAGAACAAGAGGTTAAAGGAACAGAAACTATCCAGAAGTGCCAAGAAAATGTACATGCTTGTATAGTTGTTCTGCTCTAAAAGTTTTACTGTGCACTGAGATCTGCATATCTGATATTCTCCACTCCAACTACATGGACTTAAAAAACTAAATCTGATGAACTTTCATCTTATCTGTCATTATTAATGTGTCATTATAAATACAGTGGAAGTCAAGTGAACTCTCTAAAGAATAAATGCCTTTTACACAAAATTAATAACCTATTTTGGCTAGCAAATAACGAGAGCAGCCCTGCCAACAGTGACAATGAGGTGAAATCTCCATTATACAACTTTGAAATGTTTTCCTTTGTTAAACATTACACTGGCAGAAAAGTGCCTTAGTTAATCCATTTCCTGAAGTAAGATTCTTACACATCTTTGAACATGCCCTTTAATTGATATTTTAGATCACTACAACTGCAATAATTTCATGTTAGCATGCCTTCTGGCTAATGATCTCAAAATCTTAATGCTGATCCACACAAACACCTCTGAAGGAGGAATTCCATTGCATAGATGGAAGCACTGACCTATGCATCAATGGCAAGCAGTAAGGCCAAGGATCAGACAGGAGCAGAACTGTACTCTCAGAGAATCTTCACGTGTAAAGATTTATTCCCAAATTTGCCTGTGTTGCCTAAAGCATTCCTTCAAAAAGACTATACCAAAAATATCTGAACCTAATCTGAAAGCATTCACTTAGAAGAATTTCAGAATGGTCTTGTGGTTGAAGTTGTGCTGTATGAATCTATTTTCCTTTGGGGACCATTCTCTCATTTTCCCTAATTATAGCAAATTTTAGTGAAATCCCTTACGGGAGGGTTTTATTTCAGGCATTTGCAAAACCATGAGGATTTCTAATATCTCATTTGACACTAATATCACAATGAATAAATTAACTGACTCATCTGGAAATCCTAGTACAGCTCTGGAGTACTGCATGAGGCATTGGTGGTTTGCATTGGCTGCAAGATGCAAAGCACCACGCTCAGGTATGCACAACTGCATCCAAAGGTCACCATTACCAGAGACTTTTCTAGCAGTTTCAGCTTTGTGGCAGAACCCCTGAACAAAATTTAGGACCTATCTTCTCCCACCAGAGATATAAAAACTGGCTTGCCCAAGAGATGTACTGTGTTGCTACTCCACATACAAACCAATGGTTGGCCCTGTGTGCAAGTATTTGCTTTCACCCTTTTTTTAAATTACTGTCTTATCAAAATCTTGCACTGATTTCGAACCAATGCCTTCTCTTATGCCTCAGCATTTGGGATCATAGGCACAGATTAGATGCAGACTAAATCCCATAGACAACACTTTCTACTTTCTGCTGTAATGCTTTAACTCGACAGTTGTCACATGTAAATATCACTAAATAAACTTTGGAACCAAGTAAACAACAAACAAGTTCTCATTTAAATTTATACTTATGATTCTTTAAGGTCCCCCTGTGATTCAGAAAGCTAAATAAAATGTACGTAAGATTTTAGCATCAGTAAATTATTTTTAAAAATTATATTGGAATGATTAAAAATATCCATTTGCTGTAAAAGTAGTTCAGCAGGTACCAGAGAAGCCTGATACCAGCTGTAAACAGCGCAAAGGCTTAATGACAGCTACTGAGCAGAATTAATTAATTCTGGTCAGGTAGCAGTTTTTGATAAAGCACTATCAATATGAGATAATACATTAACACATGCTCAAGTACTTTTTGGCATAAAAAATTAGACAGAACCAAAGTTTCATGTATTAGTTCCAAAGCCACAGGGAAGAAAAGTGCATACTCTCCAGATGGCGCAATACTACCGCACTTAAGAACATCTCCAACAAAGACGGGTTCTTCAAGAAGTTCAGTACCTGTTGCAGAGGAACTTTACTTAAAATTTTACAGGCTGCCCAACACTTAAACCGATTCATTACATTGCTCTCAACGGGCCCTGACAAGAACAGGATCTCTAGGAAACCACTAGCTCTTGAACAAGCCAGACAAGCTGATATGTCACAAAAAGTATTTTTAGTATGGCAGCCACTGCTGGGTCAGTACAATAAATAGAAATTAATAATCTGAAGTTACTGCTAAGAGAAAGAATGAATAGCAGGTTGCAATTTTTAATTATCATAGGTATCCTCTATGAGTCCTGAGATTGCAAAACCCCCCGAAAACCCCAAAACCTGACTCTCAGACATGCAGTGTAAGTGATCCTGAAGATCACACCTTCATAATTTATCTCTTCCCATAATATCTGAGTCTCAGAGTAGACACAGTATAGCTGGCGGACTAGCGAGGGAATGGAAACTCTGCTCCCGCAATCGCATCCTCTGAGCACACACTGCACTAAGACATCTATACCTCAGTGAATCTCTCCAGTAATCAATTAAGACAATCAATCATGGATCTTCATTTTACAAATATGTCTTTACTTTCCTAATATATTTCAGAAATTAAAACCCCAAAACCCACCATGTGGTGTTTTAGTAATAGATTTTACCTATTACAAAACTAAAATTTTTCTTGAACAGCTCAGAATCACAGAATCACAGAAAATATTTCTGGGAAAATGTAATTTTTTTCTGTGAAAATATGAAATATAAAGAATTTTTTCCTTATTCTTTTATTTTTAGAAATAAAGCGACCATTAAAAAAACTGAACCATTTACAAAGCTTATTTGTGAATTCAGTATCCCTGAAGTGACTTTAAGACACTGTGACAAAGATGGTGGTTCTCCTCACTTCACCCAGAGTTACAATGATGAATAGGTTGATTCTCAGAGCCTGGATGTTCTGGATCAGGCAGTTTCAGGTGATTTCACTCAGTCTAAGATGAGTTCCACTGCCTTGGGATCCAGGTTCTTTAAGGTTCATCACACTGAGCCTAGGGAATACTTAAAAAAAGAAACATTTCTCTCTTCTCATCTATCTTTTTGGGCTTCTGTTCAGAACAGGTAGAAAAGTCAAAAGTAACAGTCCTGCTAAAGATATGTTTCTAGTCACATGCAGAATTGAGAATTAAAAGATGTAATATATATGAGTGTGTGTGTGCGTGTATATATATACACAGTCCAAATTCCAGATGATGTCAGGTATTTTTAGAAGTTATTTTCAGAATCAGGTTTGCAATAGTAACCTTTTTTTTTTCTAAAAGTCACTGCATGCTTTCTGAATTTAACAGCACATCAATGTTTTACAACAAATTTTAATCCCCACTGGAAACAGAGTATGTGTAAAAGGCTTTTAGAAAACAAAGAAAAACAGAAAAGAGTCAGGCACTTGGTTAGAGCTTGTCAAAAGCTTATCTGAACTTGTAAATCCTTTGAGATTTCCCTTTCACCACAGGTTTAACTCTATCTCACTGTCAGTACAAGTTCTCAGTCCTGGTACCAGCAAAATATAAAGTATTTAGACTCAAAGGCTAATATCTAATCAAAGACTTTGTATAAGATTCTTCCATTCCCCTTTGCCATTAGATTTGGTTTTGAAAGCTGGAGGCACAGAGTGCTGAGGCTGACAAGCAGTGCAGCTAGAAATGCACCAGGTCTGATCAGCCCATTGCTGGAATTCCATGCCAGCAATCCCAGTAAGAGTATTACACTCGTATGAGTATTGCAAAGCTTCTGAAACAGACTAAGATCAATAATTATGTATTTGTAATTAACTGTAGGTATAACAGAGAGCATTACTCCAGGGGACTGTCTGGAAAGGTAGAGCGAGAGGGAGTATCTGACCTTGCCTGCTAAAATAAGCAGGCATAAGTAAGGGAATAGCAGAAGAAAGCTGATTATTAAGCCTTAAACTTGACAGAATTCCAGCTTAGGAAGGAGTGAAATGGCTTAGTAGGAACGGTTCTCAAGTGAATGACACCACCTTCCGTAAGCTTCCAATGTTCAGAGAAACTGGAAACACTGTCTTTGGTTAAAAAATATTTTATTAATGTTGTTTGGGTAGAGTTCCCTCATTTTTTACTGATGCAAAAAGACATTTTGAAGCTTAAATGTAAAGTATTTGGGTAGTCATTAAACTGGCTGGTAGGAGGCACAACTAACTTGCATTGATTTGGTTCCTGGGAGTCACAGCACATGTAGGCTGGTATCTCTCTCGCTGTCTTGAAAATAAATTGTAAATTTTTAACTATTTCATCTTATTTATGAAAACTCTAAGTTTCAGCAACTGATACAGTTCACCAGAAGTTGTGTCAAATAGAAGGAACTTTATTTTCCTGTGGTAGCTTAGCTTGGTGGTTTTTTTATTTATTTAAGTGGATGGGGTAGGATTAGAGAATACAAAATCAGAATAGTTAGGTTACTTACCACGTGAAGAATTTTATTTTCTGTTTCATACACTGTGCAATCCTGTGGTAAAATAAAAAGAAAACAAATTAATGCACATTATTTTAAATTTCCTACTGAGAAATAAAAGAATGCTTTATGTTGATAACTATCCCTTACAGGTGTACCTGTAAAGACAAATGATCTCTTGCGTTTGTAATGTCCAAGAGTTTACAATCTTAGGAAACTTGACTTCTCTTGTGGCTGGTTAAACCTCAGGGTTCTGTTCTTCCCTTTACAGTCATGGAAATCTAGTGCTCAATACTGGCAACTATATAAATGTAAGGCAGTGGGGACAGATTCATGGTAGTGAGACTAAAGGAATTGAAACTAATTAACCTGGCATGTCAGAAGTTCAGTGATGTGCAGTGAGACACACATTGCATGGGCTTAAATCAGGCAGAATGGTTCTTAGCTGTTCTGCAAGTTGTGTGGGGTGCAGTTGTGTCAGACCTATCATTAGGTAGGCTGTGTTACTATAAAGCATGGGAAGGAAGAGTAAATGGAGACTATTTTGACAACCTATACAGTGTTAAAGATGTTATATGTGGTGTGTGCTGCCAGTTTGGTTCACTCCATCCATTTTTTCAAGGCCCTGATTGTCTACACCATCCACAAACAAAGGACAAGAAACAGCAGTGGTCCCATCTCTTGAAAGAAGTCACAAAACTGGTCTAGATCTGGACTTTAGAAGGCCTAACACACCAAAAAGGGATGGGAAAGGACATGGGCTTGCTCACGTTGAGCACTGGTCCAGAGACATACAGGGCTTATCACTGCCTTAAGGCCTTCCAGAGAACAGACCAGTCCCAGCTTTCTGCTGCGCAACACTGCTATTAACCAATTAAAAATACACTTGAGAAACAATATTCCTGATCAACCTCTTTATTTGTTTGAGACTTGTAACTTCTGAAGCAGTCATTTTCCTATTTCAGTTATCCTTTTAAGAATAACAAATCATTATGTAACTTGAGTCATGACTCCCTTAGCTTGCATTTTGGTTTAGTGGCTAGAATATTACTTTTCCTTGATAAACAAAGCATGCAGATACCTAAAAGAGATGTGCTGCCTCTGCTGCTTTTTAAGGTTTTTAAGATTTTCTCAGTACAATCCTCTATAAAGGAAGACAGTCATGGCAAGACAGCATTTAGGGAAGTGTGCTGAGGCAGCTCTGCCCCACCCTTCCACTGCTGCTCAGGTCTCCAAACCACCAAATGGGCTCTCCAGTTGTATTTTTCAGTAAAATGTTAAAGGAAGCTACAGAAAGCTCAAGATTACCAGAGGTTAGGACAGACACCCCGAAAGACTTGGTCAGAGGCCAGGCACAGCTGGGCCCACAGCCCGGCTCCCTCAGCTCCAGAACCTTTGTCCACTCGCCTGAGGCGGGCAGCAGCCCGTTGCACTCCTGTACAGTGAGCACAGACCTACCTCACCTATTTTTCATTAAAAGGGTGCTTTTCTGTAATGATATCTGAGGAGGGGGAAATATTTTTGAGGTATCCCAACACCTTCCATGTTCAAAACACCCTGGCTCTGTGACAGGCAGGCGCTCCAGAGCCCTGTGAGGCAGGGTGTGAAGAGGCCTCTGCAAAACATACCGAGGACCAGGCAGGGTGGCGTCCTTGCCTTGCCAGGGGACTTGTTTATCATGGGAATCTTGTTTATAATGCTGTATATTTATATTTAAATGAATTAATGGTTAAGAACAGAAAAATTATGTTGGGAAATCCCTAAATGCTTCTCCTGATGCTCTCACATTGGGAAAAAAGCTCTCTACAATAAAGATCAGGATTTCAGGATATATTTTTAAGGATGAGGATATGACAAGTAAAAACACTGTCTTGTTAATTTGTCTCTTTTTTGAATATGTTTTAAGGTCAAATTTAACTTATTGGTATACCTAAAATGTCTCCTTAAATTGCTTAAGATTTCCTATAGTTCTCAATATTTCCTCTCTCCTGGAACTTAATATGCTGTCGATAACATCCCTGGCAGTATTGAAGGCCACGTTGAATGGGGCTTTGGGCAACCTGGGCTAGTAAAGGTGTCCCTGCCCACAGCAGGGGGATGGAACTGGATGGGCTTTGAGGTCCCTTCGAACACAAACTGGTCTGGGGTTCTACGAAATAATTCCAACATCCTCACTCCATTTACTCTTGAAGTAGATCAGCTTAGCCTGTGGTACTCAGAGAAATAGCAGATAATTGCTAGACCTCTGCTCCTCTTGTCCAGCAGCTCAGACCCTTGACTGCATCCCCAGATTCTGTGCCCAGCTCTGGAGCCTTCCTCCTTGGGTACTGCTTTAAGGACTTTGTCCCTCTGCCCAAATGAAGCTGCTGCAGAGTGGCTCGAGCCCATCCCAGCCACTCAGCCCTGGATATCAGCCTGGAGAACAGGTAAACATCACACCCAGAATCTTAAGAGGCACATATATTTTGGAGGATTGGCATTTTTGTAAAGAAATTAATTTCTAAGTGAATGTAGTTTAAAGAATATTGTTGCAGAACAAGAAAGTTAAAATCAGAAGATTGTGAGTGCCAAGGAACACAGAGAAGAATTTATATTAGCATTTCATGGTCAAGTATCCCTTTGATGTTTCTTCTGTATTCATACTGTTATTTTCTACAGCACACAAAAAAAGAATTCAATTAGTCAGTTTGGTTGGCAATGCCCAAGGCATTTTTTCCTACAAGTTTTACACACTTCAAACAGCACATCCACCATCTCCTTTTAACCCTCCAAGTACCACGAGAACCAAACAGTCACAGCAGGGCTTACAGCTTGACTTCAGAGCTAATGCTCCTTTTTAAATTATGCCTTTAATTTCTGTGCTAGAAATACAATATGAGCTTCATTCTGAACAAACTTAATTACTTCAGGTCAAAGAATAGAAGACTTATGTATAGTAAAACTGAAATTTTACTGTTTTGTAGAGCAGAATTAATGGTAGCTATACTTATGTTGCACATTCAAGATTACATTAGCATTTAAAATGTTAATGGCTTTGGGATTCCTTCCAAAATAGATGCATATTGACTTTTTTTTTTATTTAATGCATCAGACTAGTTTAACTGAGAGGTTAAAAGCACTTGTAATATTATACTAAAATGTTAAGATATGTAGGTCACAATATTCTTCTGATTTATTTTTCTCTGATACATAGCAATGCACCAGGGATCTCATTAAAAAAATAATAAATCTTCCAGGACTAACATTTATAGAATTCTGATCTATTTTTCTTAGAAAAGGAGTAATAGTTACAGTGGTATTCTTTCCACCTCCTCCATAAAGAAGATGGTAGGCTAAAAGGGTTTTTCTTAGAGTTTAAAAAAATATTTTAAAAAATTGAGTAGCTGCATTCTATTTCCCCTCTGCAAAATGATAAAATACAGAAATCACAAAAATAGTCACAGCAGCAGGATTAATTCAAGCCAGCTTTTGCACTACCAAGAATATCCCATATTTTGAAGGTACAGAACACCTCTGTAACTCTGATAAAGGAAAACTACTACTGACCTTTTGAATATTCATAAATAAGGAAAGGTTAGTAAGACTTGTGCTCACCTACAGTGTATTCATAATATTAGCCTACAATTCTGAAAGAAAAAATTCTAATACTACTGAAATTTGCAGATACCATAAAGAATGTTTTATGACAGGTCTTGAGGCCAGTTAATATATAAAAATACTAATACGTGTAAAATACTTAGTTCATTAACTCAGTACAATAAAACAGCATGAGTTAAGTCAACTACTGAAAAGGAGCAGAGACCCTATAGAGGGGCAGCTCGGAGGAGAGCTTAAAGCCTCATGGTGTTTGCCAGCTGAATGCCATTGCTCAGTATAACACTGCAGTGAAGATCTGTGGCAGTCTTTGAAACGTGGATGTGAGAAAAATCACATTTAAAAGTATATTGCATACATGAAATCAAACACTCCACTGGAATTAATCCATTAAAAAAAGAGATTGCTCTGAAATTAGGCAAATATACACCGGTAAATACACTAAAGTAACTTATTTTACTTGGTTTAATTAAGGTAATCTATATTTAGAAAACAGCGAACAGATGTTTGGTAACAACATGTTCTTTAGCAAATGCAAGCAAAACAGGATTGAGGGGCTGGAAGCTGAAGTCTGCAAAGTTCAAACTGAAAATAAACACCCACTTTTTTAATGGCAATTGCTGAATCACAGAGTAACTCAGGTGGAAGGGACCTCTGGAGGTTATCTAGTCTGACCACCTGCTCAGAAGAGAGCTCAATTCAAAGTTAGACCAGGTACAGGGAACTCCTCAGGAACACCAATTTGTATCAATTGCACAAGGAACTAGCTAGTTTTAAAAACAAATGCTTCATCTTAAACACAAAATATTTGACTAAACCCAGGGTTAAAATCTGTGGATAAGGCCTCTGAATTTCTCTCAGACATTTGCAATGCTCTGATCTAACATGTTTAGGGTTTTTTTTGCCCATTATCAGCACATTTCAATTGGGCACTGCGCCTCAAAAATCAGGATGTTTCTACAGCTTTCTGCAAAATGCTATTCTTTTATTGTTCCCCAACATGTTTTAGTGAAGGTGAGATTGTGAAAGAGAAAAAGACTGAGTAGGTAAAGTATAAAGCATAAATAGATGGGTATAAAACTTACCTAAAACTAGAGAATAAAGATCAATGTTCTTATAACCAGTGTGGGAAGATACAATTTACAGATAAACAAGTGACTGCTTATTCATTGTAGCATTCACATGCTACATAACTAGTAATACCCATCACTGTAGTTCATCTGAGATCTTAATTATGAATTAGGGTCTTATTTTCACACTCACACACAGAAAGAATATCACCTAAAAGCTAAAAAAAAAAAATCGACTTCCTCATTAGCCATAAGTCACTCAGATACATACAGTGCACCCTAGCAAGCAGATTTATAAGCAGTGTTTCAATCTAAAGTTACATGGTAATGCACCCTATTTAGAAGGAAGTTCACCCTGAGCAGCAGCTGAAGTTATGCACACAAAAAAATGTTCATTTTGCATAAAATAAGACTTCAGGTTGAAGACTTTCCTGACTTAACATGCCAAATGCAGAGCCTTGATGGCTACTTTTACACTGACTAAATTAAATATCTAATATTCCTATCATTCATAAAGCAAGGAGTATCTGCAAGGGTCTGAGGTGTAGGTTTCTATTAGCTGTGCCTTCCAATTCATATTTTAGCCTGCAGTTAAGACTGCAATTCTGGTTTAGGTGAGATATTTCTGCTTTCACACATTAAGATCAATTTTCCTCAGGTTTACTAAGAGCAAAGCTGTCTCCTGTGAATCATTTTATTTTATCTACTATTTCTGGTGCTAAGTTTAGTAAATTGTAAAAACAGATGTCTATCAAATAACCTGGGTCTGACAATAAGATAAGGAAAAGACAAAACTTGATCTGTAACTAACCTGAAGAACTAACTAAACATTTATCATCTTGGAATGTCTTGGAGTTTATGCTAAAAGACAGATTGTTTTTAAGTTGTCAAAAGAAGAACAGCTTTGGCAGTGGAGTTGAAGAAATGAAGAAAAAAAAAAGAACC
Organism: Zapornia atra; assembly: GCA_013400835.1. Taxonomy (NCBI): domain Eukaryota; kingdom Metazoa; phylum Chordata; class Aves; order Gruiformes; family Rallidae; genus Zapornia; species Zapornia atra. The sequence continues at coordinate 13,619 of VZTU01021016.1, forward strand.
AAACTATTGCTGGCAGAAGAGAACTGAATTTCATCTGCTGAAAGCAGTGAAATGAACAGAAATGGAGACAGAAATGCAAAATTGTAGTATTTTCACCTCGACCACAGGGAAAAAAAAATCTAACACACAAAGTGCAATATCAGCTGAAGGGTGGAATTAGAATCTGAACTTTTTATACTGTGGAGAAGTTCATTTTGCTTAGTCTGTAAATCAAAAATAGCCTAGTGCTATGAACACCTTGTAAGAGAAAACTTAATAGAAATACATAAATAATTAAAGGCCTACATAGGAATTTTTAAACCAAGGAAAGAGAAGAAGGATCATTGTTTTGCACTACAAAAATGCACAAAGGACAAAACTAAAAGGAATAAAGATTAATATTATAAATTAAAGATAATATTGTAAAATACAAAGACTATTCTTTATCAGCCTTGGTTCTTTATTCGAAGAGCTTAAATGAAATTTTAGAGGGGGATTTTAGAATTTTAGAATGCTACTACTAATCCTAAAATTGTAGGATTTTAGAATGTTTCTACTCCAGGAAAAGCCTTGTAAATAAAGTGATCGGTCTCTGTGAGGTTCCGTGGAAAACTGTGCCAGCACAGGGCAGAGGCAGGTAGTGGAGTTTATTGGAGGGCCACTTTGACATGCTTACAAAAGTACAGCTTTGGCTAAGCTTTCCTCTTGCTTTCCCCCCTACAAAACTTTCTTTGCTGGCTGCTTCATCCCAGTGCAGCCCTGCCTGTTCAGCCTCTCCACGTACTCCAGTAACATCAATATTTTTATCCACTCACAAGAGAAGCTACTGTAAATATTTGTAAAAGGAATTTCCACTCAATCTGTGTGTCACAACTTACTTTGGGGGCAGACAGTGTCAGAGACTATTATTACTTATATACTATGTAGCACTATAGAGCCAGGTAAATTTATATACCTGTGGACTATATTAGAATTAAGTAATGAATGCCAGCCATGGTAATACTTCTATCCTTATTTGTTCCATATTTGTTTTATTTAATGTTATGACTGTATCACATTAAGCACTGAACACTTTTTGTGCACCTGGCTCTCCTTTAAGGAAGATGTCACAGCACAGGTTCTGGATATATTTGGATATATCATAAGAACTTATGTCTGAAAGAGTTTTGATCATTCCTATTTTAATCTGTAATAAACTGTTAGCAGTAGTTCAGCTGCTCCCCACTGTGGCTTTATTCTTTTGTTTAACACTTATGTGGTGATAGATAATCTAACAGGAAATTTCCTACTCAAGAGCAAAGTGGATTATTTTTAACTTCACGCTGTTCTTCAATCTATCCAGGCAGATGAGGATAACCAAATCCTCATATGCCAAAATTGCAATTTTTAAGCAACAGCATGAAGAGGACTTGGAGTGGAAGATACACTCATACCTGTTGCACAATGGTTGTTAGTTCCAGGCACAGTTGAACAATGTTGTTTTTCAGCAGTGAGTATTCTGTCACGCTGACAAATGGAGACCTGTGACAAAGGAAGAAGAGCTTTGAGGATTATTAGTCCTGTTTGCAGTATAAACAGTTGTTAAACAGATTTATGGTCAGTGAATTTGTTTTCATAGAGGCAAATATAATCAGGTTGGCTAATTCTTCTATGGTTTAATCAAGAAAAAAGTCCCAAAATAATGAATATAGTTTCCAATAGTCTTTTGAGTCTTCAGGGACATTTAGAAGGCATATGTAATACAGAGATCAGTTCTACACCACAGAAATGTGAATCACCTAATCATGACAATCTCTAGCAGAAATGACACAGCTTTTGTAAAGCATGGCTTTGAAATGAGAAAGGCAGGAAGGCTGTCAACTGGATTTTGGCCAGATCATCAGGAGTTACTGGTTTTTAGAAAGTGGAGATAGGAGGTTCCAAATCATTGTTGCTCTAGTTTTCCTTTGTACAGCTCATTAAAAAGACATTATTTCTAGTATGACATCACACTTCAGCAGCAGTTAGCACCTTAACTCAGAGAGCAAAATAGCCTTAACTTAATCACTAGGACCTTCCTGCACACAATTTTCTTCAGGCTTTCCAAACTCTGGCTGAATATGACCCCATTTGAATTTATAAGAACTGACAAGGTCATAGCCCGGGAGAATACGACTGCTGGCATTAGGTTAGGAAGATGTCACCAGGATTATACAAATCCTTTAAAGGAGGGTGATTCACTCTCACTGTGATTTCTAAGGTGCCATTTCTACATTCAAGTGCATTCAGGTTCAAGAAAGCTATTTGTTGCTATAAGTCTAAAGAAAGAGAAACAAAACAAATGCTGGTTTATATTTTGTTTTCTATCTTTCCATAGCCAAAATTTTAACTACTCTTATTCAGAGAGATCCTTTTAATGAAATTCTCAATTTGTAAATGAAAAAAACCAACCCAAAACAGCCAACTAACCCAACAGTTGTTGATTGTTGAGCATTAACAAACAGCACAACTGGCGTAATAAATCAATCCTATGCTTTATTAAAAAAATCTAATAAGCAAATTTAATTTTTAGACTAAGAAGGTACTGTAATTTATTTTGAATCTTCTTAATTGATTTGCTCAGCTCCAGCTTTTTGGGGTCTTTTTGGGATAGTTCAAACTCCACAATCTTTTCTTCCTTACCCTTCTTTCTGAAATTACCGATGATGTTACCACTTTTGGCAGCGAGGTGTCAACATACAAAAGTATTCACTTTGCACAAAAAACTGTCAGACTGAAAAGAATCTAGAAAATTAACCAGAGAAAAGTGTAACACATCACCTCTGATATTTGATAAATCTCCAACCTAATATTTAGGGCTAGAATTCCAGAACGGCCATTTTCATGTTAGAATAAAGGAATATACAAGAAAAAGAAAAAAAAACCCTACAAAACCATGCTAAGAACTGTTCTTATGCAGAAAGGCTCAAGGAATAGTAAATTACCTGTCCAGCCAGGCTAGTAAGTTCTTGGCAGCACCAATCAAGTCAACTACAGAGGTAAGGAAATCGTTTGGCAGTCGTCTGGAGGCCCTGCCATCATAATGGCCACTCCTCCTTCTACCCGTTATAAAGTTCTGAAGATTTTTGGCCGAGGCATTCAACTTGTGAGACAGAGTCCTCAGGTTTTCAGTCTCCAAACCATAATTCTGAGGGGAAAGAAAATACACAATGAAGTGAAATAGTGTTTTGGCAGCTACGTGAACAAATCTGTGAGGTTATAAGCATTCTGGATTGGCTGAAGGGGTAGGATAATTATGGATGCCTGGCATTAGACTACACAAGAGGTTCCTCTGTATCTTGGAATAACTTCGCCTTAGCAGAACTTCCACTTATGCTGTGAATAAGGTATAAAATTTTATATGACCTTGGAGACAGGCTTTTACAGGAAAATTCCTTCCTGAACCCCGCTTCTGTTGGTGAGCTGCCCTCCAGTATGTGATGTAATGTGGGAACAGGCAAATCAAGTCAGAGCAATGATGTGGTACTCCTGTTTCCAATGACTGCGTAGGGAAGATTCTGAGCACAGTGCAGACATACACTGCCAGCTGTTATTGGTTCAGATACTTCAGACAGTGATGGTGTGTTCACGTTTAAGTTCTTATTTCTTCTAATACTGAAAGGGAGAGCGGTTTGAAAGTAAGTAAAGTTTGCCACACACAAGACCCTTTTCCCTTCATCCACATTCCTTCACCCCTGTCTCTGTCCTCTTACCACTAAGCCAATTCCCTTCTTACATGTAAGTAAAAAGCGCAAAGATATGTCAGCTCATATACATGAAATAATTCACTCAAATTCACATAGAAAGTCTCAGACAGACTGATTTCTTGCTGCCATGCCAGCATGAAGCATAGAAAAGAATCTAATGAGCATTTAAACCAAATCAACTTTCAGAATATGAATTGATTGCTCACTATTAATTTCAACTATGCATGTTACAGGGAATGAATGATCATGACTACCACGTGTTAATTTTTCTGCCTAAACTTCTTCCTCAAAACAGAGGATAAAGAACCACAAACACACCGCAACATATTGACTAATAACAAGCTCCTGAAAGGGAACTGTATGGGAGTCAAACAAAATACGAACAGATGCTTGGTAAGTTTTTCAGACCACTTAGAGCTGGTACTGAGGACCATGACTTCTCCGCACCAGCCTTTCTCCCTCTCAAAGTTTACTCTGAAAAATAAACCAAGCTCCCTGCCTCCAGCTAGAAGAGTAACCTGCGAGGGATGGAAATACTTTGCTATTTCAGTTTGCTGCAAAGAACTTCGATTTTAACATCATTTTAGATATCAGGGACAGAATTAGTTTCATTATTATATATATGTCATGCCTAAAGCATCACAATCAATGACATTAGGGAGCACCCATTTTAAGACTGAATAGTGAAATAAATGTAAGTTACATTGGTTTAGCTACAGATGTGAACAATTTTAATCTTTTTTCCAGAACAAATACTGTACAGTTAGCAACAATGTCACTAGAGGAATTCATTCTACTTTGGAAACATTTAGTTAGAAAGTTGTATTTGATATCAGTATGGCATCTGTTTAATATTTGTGGCTAATCTTTCTTTTATTAAAGCACAAAAGGAATTCCCTCCCTTGCTCTATTTTTCTCTCAACTTCTACTCATGCCAAGATGATAAGTGGACTCACTGTGATGCCTTTACCAGCAAGTAACCAGCTAGGCAGTGCTCCATTTCCCATTAGAAAGAGTTTGATTTTCCACGATCAACAACACATTTTAAGCATGATAAACCAAATCCTCCTGGTTTATTTCCAAGCCCGACCTTGCTTATCCCTGTGGAAGCAGAAAGAGCTTCTCGCAATAATCTATTATTCCATAAAAGCTTTGGGAACCTGCTGATTTATTCACAAGAAAAGCCAAGGAGGAAAGGAAACAGAATCTATAAAAGTTGGTACACTTGGAATTTTGAAGAAAACATGCTAGATACTAGTGGTGTGATCAACTGGAGCCATCTTCTCAAGGCAATGGAAAACACACAGACTTGAACAGAAAATGTGTTTGAGGAAATCTGCTTAGTGAGAGTTCTTTGTTTTATCTTAAAGTTTATTAATCTGCCAAAGGCTTCATCAATTAATATCAATATACAATTTAAAATACAGGAAAGAGTAGGTAAAATACGTCTGTAAAGATAATCAGGAGACAAAAGTTTTCAGCGCAGTAAAAGTGCAGATGCAAGTCAGTGGGTTAGCTGAGATTTAGCAAGACACAATGAAGAGAAGATAAAAACATTACAAAAGTGACAGTGAATCAATATCTCTGTAGCAAACAGAGACATTACTCGAAATTTAAGCTTGCCTCTAATCCAAGATCTTAGTTTTTAAATGAAGCAATCATAACCAGCTATAAATTGGGAATAAAGGGTGGCTAAAAACAATCTCTGGAAATATCTCCTCATCCTAATTTACTGCATCACAGCTCACCTCACGTCAGCAGTACGTGTCTCTCTCCACTGCCACATCCCACACAATCTGTTTGCCAGGCTGAGGCTCTGATGCCATGATGCCCCACAAGCCCCAGCAGAAAAGGAAGCTATGGCCTGTGCAGGCTTCCCTAGTCAACAGCCAAAGGATATGATATAAAGGAGATTCTTCCAGAGGAGGAAAGATCACATTTGTGGGCACATACACACAAATGTGAGCCACATCGGTGATGATTCAGTGAATGAAAACACGGATGGAAGAGTTGCAGTTTATGATAATGAGTGAGTAGGAGGGTAGCCTTGTTCTGTATACATGACACTGTGAGTTATCCCGATCTCTTCGGATTCCTGTAGGCATCTCATCTGCATGATGCTGAGATAATGATTTAGTCTGGCAGATTTGAGACTATCACAGCTACCATATCAGAGTTCAGCTTTCACAGCCATATATTCTGCTCTCTCTGTGTTACTACATGCTGTTCTTGGGAGACACACCATAGAAATGATGCTCCTGAGCCTGTAAAATTCTATCTCCCGGCAGGTGATTTCTTTCTCACACAGTAAATCCTGGATATAATTTTTGGTTTAAAAAGAATAAAATGTCTAAAAGGGACAAGAGGGTGCTGTTAGCATAGGCAGGATTATTTTTCATACCAGTAGAGGAAAAATAAACCCAAGCAAACCAACAGGGAAGGTGTTCTCCATTCCCTGGTTTTGTTTCATTTGCTTAAGGTTGTTGCACAGTCATTCGTACCAAATTACTTTATTAGTGGAAATGGATATACAAGTGTAAAGAACAAATACCAGCTATTAAAGCAACCCCAAGCACTGTCTGCCTAGAAGAACCACCCAGCCATGCAGTTTGTCAAATTATCAGCAATCTGGATCCTGAAACTGCTTAGCAGACCGAAGCTGACTGCACTCCATTTCAGTCAAACAGGGCTGACAGGTATATTGAAGAAAGGGGAACTGCTGGAAGGAGGGCTGGAGCAGCAGCAAATCTCCAACCCAGAAAGACACGACTGGTAAATCTATTAAATGTTTACTTAAGCTTCTTCACATAAAAGTGCTGTTCAAACACTAAGGAATTCTGTATATCCACCGAGTATAATATATGACCGCACTATCACCTGCACACGCATAAAAAAGAGTTACAGAGATTACCTGGCCCGTTCAGCGACAGAGCAGTTCAGTAGTATGTTTTAGGCTGGAGCTCAGCAATTCCTGCTGTCCTGTTCAATGACAGGGGTTGGAAAGGAGGATTTCAAGAGGTAGAAATGAAATGCAAATAGGAGATCAGTGGCAGACAAGCTTATTATAGAAGAATATCATTAGTAATAATGCCAAGATGAAGCAGTGCTTAAAGTGACACTTGTTAGTGAGATGTACAACTGTCTCAGGTTTAAGGCCAAGTCCTATTGCAGTCTGTAAAGCACAGTTTGCAATTTTAGGAATTTCATTCTATAAATCCCTGATTTTCACCCTATCAGTGAGGATTCCTGCCAGCCCCTAGCTCTCTGCTCTTCAGTTTGAGATGCCTGTTTCAGTCTTGCCAGCGATTAAGGTTATTGTAGGGTGGTGAGAGGGAAGAGACAGGACTAATCGCCTACGGGGCTTTTGCAGTTGATTTTTTTTAAGTACAGAAAAAACAGGTGGCTGTTGTCAGAACTGCTAGAATTCAGAAGACAGGAGAGAAAAACAGGTTTTTTGAACACCCTGAAATCCATTGCTTTTTTACTAACAAAGAGCGGAAGATATGGTGCAAGAGATACCTTGTTGAATACTCCATACAGGTGAAAATGCATTCTGAAATGTGAAAAAATAGGAAATCCAAAATGCTGAAAATAGCTAAAAACACTGTGACAATGAACCCTCCATTCTGCGCCTGTATTGTAATCCCAGGTAAGAACTTGAAGCATTATTACGTATCACTGAATCAAACTCCACTTGTTTTGTGCACACACGCTGGTGTGAAGTTCCATTTTTAAAAGAAAATAGAGTACGATTTTTATCTGTCTGACAATATAACTCCTGTGGGTTTTACATATTCAAAGAAGTGGAAAGAAAGAAAATATTCAGCTTTGGCTTAGGGTATTTTCATACCTTACTGCATGTGTGTAATATCATCATAAATTAGTATTTTATCTAATGAAATTATCTGTGAAAATTTTAACTGAGAGAAAATAGGCCAAATTGTAGCAAACATTAAGATAAAGACAAAAATTCAAGTAAAATGGAAAAAAAGATAAGCACGAATCAATTCTTTGCAAACACTAACACCTGAAGATCAAAAGCAGAGCAAGAAATACCTGCAGTGCAAGAATAAATTATTTCTGTGGAAAAAAAACAGAGCTCCATATAGAGGCCCTCATTCTTCTATGATGTGACATACAGAGGTAAAAAAATGGATGCACATTGAAATTTATTTGACAGGGGATGTAATCTTAGCTAAATAGTTTATATTGCATAAGTAATGACTTTAACTTACCTTAAACAGATTTATTTTTAATTATAGCAGCTTTTGTTGATGTTGTCATTCATGTAAGCAGTCAATATAATATGCATATAAATACGTATAGAAACGTGGAGGCATATACAGCTTTTTCTGTAGGTGGTGTTTTGAGAATGTTGATTTTCTCTGAACTGTAATGTTCAGAGAAATAAGAGCAGAGCAGTACGTCTGACCGAGGAGATGAAAGGAAACAACCCTGACTGAAATTCAAGCATCTCACATCAAATTCACCACATTAAGGTATTTAAAATACCACAGCCTAAGTACTGTGCTACGCTCCCATTTTTACATGTCACACAAACATAAAGAACCCCCAAAGTTTACCAGTTCTGTCCAAGCATAGCTGGCAGCCTGAGTTTCAGAGAGCAGCTCAGACCCTTTAATGCCCATGCAGTAGATGTGTCCCTAACACACGAGCAGGCTGTTCCTGCTCCCCCTTCCAGCACACCTGGACAGCAGCACATCTGGGCTCATGGCACGCTCCACTCCTCAGGGCTCAGTTTTCCCTGTTGCTTTAAGCTGACATATTTGTGAACTGCCAGAGAAAGATGCTGCCATGGCCTCTTCCCAAGTCCCAGCACCGTCATACAATAAGCAGGATTAGGAAAGCAATTCAAAAGCTCAATCTTCAGGCACATCTTCCCTACTACAGACCAGTTTACCACCCATTCTCAGATTATACATGCATTGACTTGAAGTTGATTCAGAACATCTGAGGCAGCTCTGCAGGGATGCTCTGCCCCATATCTGCTGGGAAAGCAGGTCTGGTCCCCTCCAGGCTGCCTGCTCACCCCCGCCAACCCTCCTGCTCCCCGTGGACACACACTCGCATGTTCTCTGTATAACACCACGAGACCTCTCCCCACCTGTCTCCCTGGGGCATGGATGTAGCATGGGGCACTGAGGTAACCAGGAAACAAAATTCCCCAAAGCGGCTCTGGGCATTCAGAATCTCCTTTGGGAAAAAACACGATGTGCCAGATGGGATCCCACAAGTCCCTGCTGGCTGCATGGCTGTGTATGCTTCTCCTGCACAGGCCGCAGCTCCGCAATGGAAATTACTGTGTTTGTGATAGCATGCAGTCATTTAGTGCTTCAGGACCAGAAACAGCCCAACACAGCCTCTTTAATAAAAGCAAAAATAGAAAGTAATCAAGCACTATGATTTTATCCTAAGCCATTCTTACACTTAAATAGAATGAAAACCATCAAAACCCTTTTAAATATATATGTATGTTTGCTTTTTGGACTATGTTTTTAAAGGTTAAGAGCCAAACAAAAACACGATAGAAACATTTTCTAAAACACTAACTTCTGTAAATGTTTCTTTGATATCATCAGGTAGATCTGTTCAAATTTAGTGGTGATATTTTTATGATACAGCTTAAAATGTGCATTATCAATAAGAAGTCAAAGCAAGTGAGGCGCTGCACTTCAGTTAGGCATACCAAGTTTTCCTCTTTAAAAGTAAGTTACAAGCTGAACATCCTTCAGATGAACAGCAGTTTGAAGCAAAATGGATTTTTCATGTAAATCAAAAGGCTCCTTCTTTTGAAGTTATCTGAACAAGTAAACAACTTTTAGTAAAACATTTAAAATGCTAAATCAAAAGAATGGATTAAACATTGGTTCAACAGAACATGACCCACTAAGTATTTATTACAGATTTTAGATGAAGCACTGGAAGATCTGGATTGCTATTTTGTGTGAATGGAGGTGATGTAAATTGAGCTAGAAGAATAAATTATACCTTATAATTAGTGTATTATACTTGGTAGTGTCAAAGTTCTGCTGGAGTGGGATGCAGATAGAAAATGCTTGCCTTGCAGGCTGCTACCAGCTACACCTTCGGCAAAACTACCACTTAGTTTTTGTGTAGAATCACAAAAATGGATGAGGCTAACAAGTCAGTTCCTTAATCATCTAATAGGCCATCCAGCAGTTCCATCTCTCTCCAACCCTAACCTGGGAGCAGTCTTGCATGGTGCCTAAAAATATCCGCCATTTAAAACCAGCTAGCAAAATCCACCAGGAATCATATGAATGGGTATAGGATTTCAGGTTTGGAGCCTGGAACAGAAAGCTTCACACATTTCCTGAATGGTGAATGTGGGACAATCGTTACAGCAGAAGTGAAGTTTTGACAACACTTGAAAGTTAAACAAAAAAATGAAACACTGAAAGTTTTATCAAGGAAACTGTCAGATGTAGTTCATACAGTGTCAGCCTTGTCACTGTGCAGTAGGCCTTTAATTGGGTAACGATCACAATCGCATACTCTGCAAGCAAAGGAAGCATCTGAACCGGAGGGAATTCCTCCCAGCATGACCTAGTTCTCAGAATGCCTCAGAAACCCCAGTTCTGCACAGTTTACTTTAGCTGTCTGCTGCAAATGTCTAGTGGAGTTACTATGTCCATTCCGGTTACTTTAGAGCAAGGAGATGCTGTGCTGCACAAACATACTCACAAACAAAAATGATACCTATTTTGATATTAATCAGGATCAGTTTCCCAAACTACAGAAGAAGCCTAGCTGCTAGTCAGTTTGCTTTGCTCTGCATTAGGGAGGAAAAAATAGAGAGATATGTGCTGCTTAAACTAAAACATTCAATGATTTATGTGTCCCAAAAATATAGAAAATCCTTGTCCCTGTTGTTTTGCAAACTATATATGCGTTAAGAAAAAATACATTCCATCTTAATGGCTGGGGAAGTGGAAGTAAAACATTACCCAGATTTGTTTCATTTTTTTTCTTTACAAGCTCTTCTGGTTCTAAATCGGTAAATTAGCAACACTATGTAATAAAAACAACCCTTCTCTCTATCTTTAATAACATTTGGCTATCAATTTACTAGGACAGTTAAACTGCAGTATTATAACCTAGTTTATGTGCACAGAACACAATGATATTTCATAAAAGGTAAGGAATTCATTAATAACTATGGTAATGCCATGCAAATATGAAACTTCATAATACAAATGAGAGTATATTATCTGAAACACCTCAAGTTTATATTTTTTCCTATGTGTAGCTTTCCTCCCCCTAGCACTCTCTTCCATTATAATTATCCCACCTTTCAGAGCAAATCATGTCACAGCTCTTTCTGGTCTCCTGAGTCTGTAATTTGGAACTTGTCACAGGGGTCATGAGCACTTCCTATACCTTCCCCTTATCTTGTAAATAGATACATTAAGTAGCACTGAGATTAAATATTTTAAGTTCATTTAAAAACTTGACATTTGCATTATATTTTTTACTTCCAGAGGCAGCTGTAGCATTTTATTGTAACTGAAACATGCAAATGCAATCAAGCTTAATTAAGGTGCCTTGAGAAGTATTTTATTGAAAAAACTGTGCATTTTTGATTTCAGATAAGAACCAGAACATGATAGGCTGGCCTTTAAATTGGACCCAGAAAGACAGTAAGACCAACTTCTGATTTTTTTTTTTTCAGAATGTGGTATTTAAATAAATTGTTAAATTTATGTTTAAGTGGTAAGAAAATTGAATGACCAGGCACCTGGTAAGGGGAACTGAGAGAAAAGCAGAAGGTGAGGTTATATTCCTGCAGATACCTCCTCTGGAACCACCAAAGATGTATGATTAGACCAGACCTTGGCATGACTATGGAAAAAGATGATAAGGGAAGGTCACAGAAACGGTATGCAGATTTGTTGTTCATGGCTCTCAGAAAGGTCATGATGATAATAAAACTCAACCCACCATATCCCAGGCCAAAACTGCACAGGATACTTGGGCCTCTTATGAAATGGTTAGGACGATCCAGAATTAACCACTGCTCTTACCTCCTGCCTAAACATTTTTTAAGTGACTTTTACACTGCTGCTCTTGCTATGGATCTCTGACCAAACTGTGTAATGCCTTCTTGATTTGCTTAATCCTAATGAGGCCACCTTGATTTAAATTCTATAATATCCAAATAGTCTAATTGAGTAAGCTGCAATAAATGGGAATATCTTAATGTTTATGTATGTGTATGTATCTGTGGAGAGAGGGAGAATGTTTTACTGCAGTACAAGTGTGTAAGCCACAAAAAGTTATAAGAAAATGAAATTCATTATGTACAGCACAGGCATTAAAAATATCCTACAACATTAAACAAATCAAATATACACGTATCTGTCAGACCCATCAGTGTGAGAAGTGTGCATTTACTTAATGCATTTTCAATTCTGTCTCACCAGTCGATGAAACAGCACATCATGGCACATCATCAGTGTAATTTTTAGTTCAGATCTGTGGAAACATGAATCTGCTATTCAATTATGTAGACTGCTTAGTGCCATAATAATGTTAAGTACAAAGAAAATGTATTTTTATGCAAATAAAAATGCCTCGATCGCAACATCTGGGCCCAGATGACTTGGGCCGCTTCAACATATTTCAACATGGGTTCACTCCAGCACAAGTTCACTCTGTAACACATCCAATTTTAATGATCATACAGCGTCTGAACTTGCTGGCCATGTTTAAGGAATAGTTTATATTCATTTTCTCCCACATATTTTTTCTGTTTTCTTCCCTTTATTTTCTCTATCCCTTGAAGGGATTTTATGTTTTAATTTCCAAAACCTTGTGTTCTTCACAGATTCAGATCACTCAGTCAGCAAGTACTATTTTTTTTCTTTTAAATAGCCTAAAAATCTATACCTTGCTATCTAATACATATATTTCTGTTTAAGAAATACTGTCTAAATTGTAAGCTAGACTGGAGGCGTGAAGCAGACACTATGGAACAATGGGAGGAAGAAAAGTTGTTTTATAATTAAACAAGATAGAGTTAAGCCAAACATTTGTATTTTCTAGATCAAAACACATGGCCTAAATGTAGCAGGTATTTGTTATATTGAAATTGTCTGACATGACAAACAGACTAGGACTAACACATTCAGGATCAGCTGGTTTAGATATTCTACATTTTGCTTGGAATCCTCTAACGCATTAAACCAGCTATTTGTCTATTTAATGCCCATTCTCACCAATGCTTTAAAAAAAGGAAACTTTTAAGAGAAGGGATTCCCTCTGGAAGGAAAACTCATGTCTAATGTCAGTTATGAAGTGGAACATGGTCATTTACACCTCTGAACTATCAATAGAATTATTTCTATGGAGGCAGTGAACCATCAGATTCAGAAATAGGAAAGATTGATCCCAACCTCAGAGTTTCTCTGAGAGGGAATGCTTTTACTGCTTTTCCTTTGAACTTCAACAGCATCCCCCTGAGCTGTTCGTAACTGTTTGCCCACTGCATTTCCAATTCACATTTTTTGCTCAACTCCATCTTCACAAAGAGTTTAGATCTAAACTCCCTGGAAGAGGAGTTTCAAATCCATTTCAAAATGCATTTCGTATTTTCGCATTTTTTGAGAAAAA
>VZTU01021016.1:27385-57392 GCA_013400835.1 Zapornia atra
GACAGCGTGACCTCTTCCATATGTGTGGGCAAACCAGACACATGGAACATGCTGACTGGCGATATTGTGGTAAACAAACAAAGCCAAAGGATAACCTAGTGGGTATTGCCTCCAAAAACTTCTTAAACCATGATCTGTCAACTTAAAAAGAATTATTACCAAATATCGCCCACATTAGTGAGTACCATTCCTGCAACTGTCGTTTCCCAGTGGGTGCCATGCTGCATGCCATGGCCAATACCCTGTTGTCTCCTTTAGACATACCTGAATTACACACATATTCTTCCTTAGAAGGGAACTAAGGAAGTTCCCTTCCTCCAGGGAACTGGACTGGCTTTATTTCAAAGACAAGATGTCTCAAGCCCTTTCCAGTACTCTCTGATCTCTATTCATGTGCTGCATCCTTCTCAGCAATATCTAACAAAGCAATATGTGTACAGCACACTGTACAATAGCCACAAACCTTTGGTATTTGTTACTAAAACCTTGTGACCAATTAAACTGCAATTTATTTCAGAACAATCACAGTTTTGGTTAAGCACCACCATCTGATCAAGGAAAGTTTCATTTTCTCACTTTTTTAAAGTACCTCTGAAAATGGAGATTACAGAGGATAAAAGATTCAGTACATAACACAATTAGAATTTTAAACAGTGGTGAATTATTCAGAGTTCAGAGAATAAATTATATGTTTTTTGGACATATGAAGTCAACACTGACAATTTCACTTAGGTCAGACTTTTAGCTTAAGTTCCTGCAGAACTGGTATTCCACGTAGAAGTTATATCAATTCAGGAAAGGTGTATTACATGCATTTGTAGCAATTCGGAGAGAAGCACACAAAAATTTGTAACAAGATTCTTTTCAATAGGCATTAATAAGAATGTGAAAAAAGTTATTTTATCTATTTTTATCACGAATTTGCTGAAGTCTGCTCAAGCAACTCAAAGTCAGCAACAATTACATGAATATGCGTATGCATACATATATATTTGCATGCATATGAAATTATCTATAACAATAACTGATCACAGATAATTACTCAGGAATTCAGGCACCTTATAGGAATAGCTGTTGTTCTAGAGAGTGGTATGAAAAACAAGTTATTGGGAATTTATGAAAGAAATTGCTCTTTGCATATGAGAAAAGCAATTTTTTGTAGTGAGAATGTCAGCATTCTTAACTTACACTGATGCGCTCCCTGTATTTCCTTCACACAGAGAGTCTCTGTGGTGCACACTTGCTACCAGTGCAATATAACATGCATTGCATCATTCAGTACAGATTTCAAATCAGGATCCTAAAGGGAAACAAATAAGCTATTGCTTTCTGCAAAGGAAAGATTTTGCAAATGAAACACATGAGCAATAAATAAAGTGTAACCCTTTCCAGTGTGTGGGGGAGGCAGGGAAGGGGGGAGAACTACAGCTTTAGAAGAAAATGAAAAGCTAATTTTCAGTGTCCATAAAATGGTTTATGCCTAATTATTTAAATGCAATATAAGTAGCAGTGCAATTATTTTTCATTAAAAGACTAGGAATTACTAATGTATTTCATGTGGATCATTAGAGACACAATAATTTCTTTGACATTTAAGACTTTGAACACACTAACAAACCAAGAACTCTTTGTATATCACTGCACTTTCAGGTTATTGTAAAGTTTAAATTTAATGTTAGTGGAATAATACTTGTTTTCATTTAATGGGGAAAATTTAATCTCTTCCTGCAATAACGTGGATTATACTTCCTTTATTTCCTGTACCCTCTTTAATCTAATATACCTTCCCCCTACTATTTAATGTAATTAAATAGGTCTGAATCAATGCTGGATTCAGCCAAAAAAACTGTCTGCCACTGCCTGCATATTCTAGTCCTCAGGTTTGCAGTGTTGGCAAACCACAAGCAGAAGTTACTGCAATGCTGGCAATAAAAGATCAGACTGGAAGAGATACCACTGAGCACCCCAGAATTTAGAACGTAAAACTACTGAGTTTATTTCTTGTACCAAAGGATGGTGTTTTAGTGTCCTTCTCATGAAATCACAGCATAATTACCAAGTTCTGTATTTTAATGCTTTATTCAGAGCACAAACGTTTCAAAATCCCATGATGGGAACAGGCCAACAGTTTCCAGGCAAGCTTATTGCAACAGTGATATGAAGCCAGATGTAAAATGTATTTAATCTGAAACCTACCTGCAATGACCTAATAAGTCTGTGTAACACACAGGACACCAGCAGACAAAACTGAAAAGTTACTGGTACTGGAACAACACCTTTTTAACCACTGCTGGTTTTCCCCTTCCTGTGCATGAAGAATTCAGACAAGGATAAAGACTAAGCTGCCAACATGAGTCTTGTTTTTACAAGTCAGTGCACACGTGGATGTCTGAGCACAGTAAATTAATGTGGATTTGCATCAACAACCAGTAATTATGTTTTATGTCAGCCAATAACGAGCAGAAGAAGGATGAACTCCTGCTGTCAGAGCTTCACTATATTTAATCACAGAAAGTCTTTAGCAGTTAGAAAATTTCATGCATATACCAAAAATTAACAAAGCAAACCTTAAACGTAGCCCACGAGATGTCTGACTCGATTGATAAATTGGGCCAGTGTTTCTGAACTGTCTGACTACAGCAACATTTCTATTGCTCTCAAAACCTGGGGTGCTCACCCAAACTCTCTGGGCTCAGTTACCTAAGCCACTTTTCATAGAAGTTCCACTGTACCCAACTTTGCTGGGGATGTTTACACGAATCCAGACATTTTGGCTCTATGGCTCTAAGAATGCCAACTTAATGTCCTGTTTTGCACAGAGGAAAGACACAGCTGCTGAGCGTCAAGCACGGCTCATAACATAACACTTCTGTGAACAGCACGTTCACTAGACAGTGTATTCTGTAGCCTGTGGCATTCTGTGTAAGAGCAGGGACTCTTAAAAAGAAGAGGCTAAGACAGCTGACCAGCTTTATACATGTGGTTTTGTATGACATCATTGCTACTAGTATTGTATATAATAGATGCTGTAACAAAGTGACAAAGTGATCTAAAAAGTTTAACCCAACTCCCATCAGTTCCCAAACTACAACTCGGAGCTTCATCTCTTCAAGGAAGACAGCACTTGGCTCCTATTCCCGTATTTACACTCTTGCAAATAATTAAATGCCCCTTTCCTCAAGGCTATGTGAAATCAGAAATCCATTTGCAGCTCAAAGCCCTCCCTCAAATATCATGCAGACATGGAAAAAAGAAAGGTGCAAAGCACTGTTTTATCTCAGAGCTTTATGTGTGTGGAAGCACTGAGGAGCATCTCTCACAAGATTTATTTTTGTGGAAAGTTTTAGTCAAATAAACTCTAACATTATTGAAAACACCATAGAAACCTAGTGAGGCATTTTATCATGCAGGACATGACTGTCACAAGCATTTTTCTTTTTAATTCCTTTAGAATAGAGAGAAAAGGATAGAAAAAAAAATGGGAGTTCTCTGCTGCACAGCTTATTCATGTGTCCTAGTGGGCTATTCCATACACCTCACACTGGAATTCTAGGGAAAGCAATAATTCATAAAAGTTAATTGGATATGTCAATTTTAATTGGTCCACAAAGGCTAGGTAAGCATTCTTAGGAAACCACAGGGTATAGCCACGTTGCTGCAGACAAATCAAGTACCCAAATCTTGGCTAGTCTGTGGCTCAGGACACAAGAGCTCACACAGAGCAATACAGAATATCGGAGCAAGGCAGGAGGGGAGTGAAGTTCAAAAGCAGAAGCTGGCCCTCCCGCTTTTCACTGTCCACTGGTTCTGGCAAACCAGACTACAATGCAATAAAGGATGCCTTCTGAAACACAAAGAAATCAAAGCAGAAGCAGCAATCAACAATTACTTCAGACTGTAACATGCAATGTTACAGCAGCTGGTTTCATCAGAAACAACCATGAAGTGAAACAGATTGTTACTATAAAGGTTTTTCTTTTATCACTGTGCAGGGAAAACATCCATTCCTTTATCCCTGGTAGTAATTGTGATCGCTGTCATCAACCTTCAAAAAACCAAACATCCAGAAGGGCTGAAATCAAACGAAAAATATTGTCTTCTAGATTTAAGCCTCAAAAGAAATCTAAATTATGTCAGAAATGGATGTACCATTACCATCCCCTAAACCAGGGGTAGGAGTATAGCCGCAAATTACAATGTATACCAACACTATTTGGATTGAATTTCAGCTGGTATTTTCCCTCCTGCCCCAGTCTACAGCATCAGACACATGTGGTTCGTCAGCACCATATCATTAGCCTACCTATTCATTTGCATAAATTTTGGCTAGTGCATTGACCTAATAAGTAGCAATACAATTTAATTGTACATTCTCTCTGCTGTTCTCTACCAGTGCTGTCAACATCTCATAATATGGCAAGGAAGAAAACATACACTGACAGAACAGCACCGAGTTTACTCAGACACATAACCAGACATGAAATACCAGAGTGGATTATTATAAATGGATTTTATAAATTCATAAATGGAAACACGTACAGTTGTTTTTCAGAACCATGCAGTAGTCCCTGTAGTAGTCTATTCATTCACCAGCCTAGCCTGCAATATGTCAGGATTCTCATTCTCCTCTACTTAAACAGATGCATTTTCAGAAGAAAATTACAAGTTTTGGAAGAGATTTAACACTTTGACTAGAACATGTTTCTCCCTATTTTGTGAAAAGGAGTTATTGTGTGACAAGATGAAGCCTTTCAACTACGTCAAAAGACAGGGAAAAAAAGTCTCTTTCCTCTCATTAGTCTGTTAACATTGTCTTGTTCTACAGGCAACTGATGTGCATAAATTCAAGGAATTAAAATAGGAGTCAATGTAGCACATTTGTATATTTCCTGATTATTTTTTTTAAACACAAATCCAGCCTTAAATTAGAAGAATACAGAAATACTTATAGCCTGAAGTAATTTATCTGCAGTTTGATAGCCTAATAGCACAAAGATTGGAGGCATTACTAGTGGAAAAGAATTAAATATGGTCTACTGGAGCTGACCTGGCCCGCAGTCCTCTCGTCGTTACTCTCTTCCCCATTTGGACATGTGTAGCTAGCTGAAATTTTAGTAAAATACAGCTGACCTCTGTTGTTCTACTACATACACCTCATCTTATGACCACAGATCCGAATATACACATTCGAATACCTGAATAAAATTGTTTCCAGTCTGGTTTTGATTACATCATATGCAGACAACATGGAACCAGAGGGTTCTGTCCCTTCATCAGAGGTTACGTGGTCTGACCGCTGAGGTGTGGTTGCTGTCTGAGACTTAGAAATTCATATAAGGTTTTTTAGAGCCCAAAGTTTAAGTTTCTAGTGCAACTTAACACACAAAACACAAATTCCTAACACTTGGGTTCTAAATTCCCTCTAAAGCAATCCTGTTCTTGAATACTTCTGAAAATATTACATGCTAAACTTTTATACCAACACTGGCAGTGCTGCTACACTACTCCAAAGTATTCTTACTGGGAAACAGTGTCCTACTATGGATCAATTGGTGTAGAGGTAGCGGACTTTAAAGGGAAAACTGAAAAAACATCAACAGAAAAATTACCCTCTGCCTTGTTCTCTACTTAACTCTTATGGATGCCTTTACATCTGGCAAGGGAACACTGGGTGGTTCCACAAAGAATTTCATTTGTGCTAGGTAATTGACACAAATAATATGTAATTACATCCAAGGTTCTCCGTTTTCAGCATACCAGGTGAGTGAGAGCTTGAATATCTTCAGTATGCCAAAGCTAATGTGCAGGCACGTGTGTAAAGTACCTGTAGGCAAAAGACCTCTAGGCTACTCTGAACTGTCTTGTTATGAACAAACTTATTCATTTTCCTTCAGTGTCCTGATCATAAAAGACTTTTTAAATGCAAAAAACTGTCGACTTTAAGGTGAGGAAAGCCAACAGACAACCCTTAGAATATTTTATCATAATAGTCTAAATTTTATCCAAACTGATAGATTTGAAAGGTTAAAAAAGGATGAAGCAGCTAAATAGACTATGTAAAATATGATACATCCTTTCTAATATGTGGAATAATTAACTAAGCCAATTGAATTGTGTTTATTCTATGGTTTGGCACAGGTAACAGAGCACTCACTGGACTGCCAGAAGTTGAACTTGTTTTTCCAACTGAGAAGAACAAAGCTCTCTGCATGCATATATGTTTGTGTAGGCAAAAACATCATATGTACCAGGTTATTACACAGAGGAGATGGAATATCTCTTCACCTCTCACTAAGAGAGATGGCATTCCTTTTCAAAGAAAGATTTCTTTCCATCTATTTAAGCATCTATAATAGAGATATAATGAAGATTTCGGTCTAGAATACTTACCTTTGAATAACCTTTGAAAATAAGTTTCTGACATTGAATGACTTGTTAAAAATGAACTTTGATTACATAACAGGTAAAGTAAGAAAAAATACTTCCTAATAAACTCACAGTACTGATAAACCAAAAAGTATATTAGTAGAACGAAAGACAAGAAGGATCTCAAACAAGGTCATTGTAGGTATGGCCATTAAAGAGAGATATTAATTTAAGCAAAACCTGAATAGCTTTAAATCCAGAAGAAGCAATCATCAATAGACACAAAGAGAGCTAAGAAAGACTGTCTGCTTCTTCCTCAACGTGGCATACTTCAAAATAAATTATCGCAAACTGCTTTCCATCTGACCAGCAAAATATTGCTGTAATTGTGTTGAGAGATGCAAAATAAAGAAATATATTAGAAAAATGTTAGGGGAAAAGGCATATTTTCTTGGTAGTCATGTCCCATATATGTTTTTTTTAGAAAGCAGCAAATACACAAGCAAATTAAGCTCACGCCAGTTGTTATAAACATGTTGACCCACAGGTGACACTTTTGCCTTCCAGCAGAAAAGCCCCTCATGCTTGGGTTGCTAGCTTTTGCAGTAACTGCAGAGAGAGAAATTTGTTAATCCTTATTTCTCCCTAAATGCTATCACAGCACAGTGCCTCGTTTCACTAGCTGAATGCCTAAGAATTAACAGTACTTTTAATTACTTTAGATACAATCTATATTTGAGCATGTTTTTCATTTTACATTCATTTTTCTTCCACTCATTATCGAAGTCTTTCTTCCCACTAGACTGTTTATATTTTAATTTGTGGGGGCTTTAAAAACACACTGACTCCAACACTGTCCTAATGAAATTAAATTTACTTTCAGAGATTTGAACAGCAACCCATATTGACCTCAGAAGTACTCCTTTTTATTCTTTCCAATGTATTTTACTGTCTATCAAAGAATTATTTTCCCCAGGCCCTGCTACTTCTTCAGAGTCAGCCAATGCCCTTGTGCAACTAGTTTTCCAATACATACCCAGATTAGTATTTCAGCTTTAATAAAATTACAGTCCAAATCCTAAATGGCCTCCACTTTTTAGTCCAGAGCTGTTATTTAGGTCACTTCAAATAAATAAATGTAAAGCAGCTTCTGACCACACTAATAAGAAAGGATTTTGATGTTTAAGATAGGATTTCCCCCTGTCCCCTGCCAGCCATCATTCCCAATTTTCTTCTTAATTAACAACACAGCGCAACAATGTTTTTCTAGAATGGTCAAAGAATCCAAGCTGAAAGTATGGCTCACCTATGACTTTTCCTTTCATAGCACATAAATTCAACCCCAAGCAATCCCAAGAAAGTGCCAGCATTTTCCCTCCTACAGTGAAGGATACTCTCACCTTTTGCACAACATTACCCTTTCAAAACCCAGATTATTCTAACATTCAAAACCATTACATTTTTAAGGCAAAATATTTATAATTCTCTATCACCATATTTCCACTTGTTATGCCAGGGTTTGTCAGATCTTTTATCTTCCCTTGTTTACAGTTCTTACATCTTCTCCCTTCCCACTGCAGCTCTTCTTCCTAGATTGTACAATCTTTCCTAGATTGGATTCTCTATGCAATGCCTAGTTAAAGCAAGCTCTGAATTCAGCTTTCTTTCAAAAGAAAAATTACAGTATCTGATTATACATATTAGTAATGTCACTTCTGATATTATTTAGAAATCATATGATGGTTTGAATCAATCAGGACACATTAGATTTTGTTTCAGGTTTGTTTCTGAAAAGCAGATATTAAACCATTTCAAGCGTAGATGTGTGATGGTAAACCTTCCCAGCCTTTAATATTTTGCATTTGGGTCTAGTTACTAGGTGGTTTAGGAGAGAAAAAGGGAGAAAAGTCACAGGAGCTGCCTCCTTTATTTTTTGTTTTCTCTTGCACTTAGAACCCTCTTTATGGATCAGCATTTAATTATGTATCTGCTGTGTAATGGTTTGCATCGCTGTGATAGAAGCAGAGGCATTGCTCTGATGTGTAGCCCCATCCAACCACTACTCCCCACCCCCAAAAAGCCAGTGGGCTGATGGCCAAGCCCTTAGGGAGTGCATATGGAAATATGGCATCACAACATGCACTTTCAGTGTGTTTCAAGAGCTTGAGCTCAGACAGTCAAATTTCTCTTGGTTTCCTGAAGCAACACAGCGGTTCTGCAGCTAAACTCATGACCAACGTGCAGCTGAATTCCTGATGCATCACTGAGCCTAAGCTTACCTGAGAGATTTCCACAGTACATTGGAGACGCTTCTGTTTAAAGCATTACACAACCCATCTAGCTAAGATGGAGAGGAACATCCTGCTAATACTGCCTGGAAGAAATAGGTCATGTAGCTTGGACACTGCCAATTGCCAAACAGAAATCAATTAAGAAATCCACGTACGGAAAAAAAAAAAAATCAATGTTCACTGACATGGCCCAGTGAGTGGATGATATGCAGAGTACAAAGTAGCACTGACATATATTGATATAAACAGGAATGCAGCTCTCCCTGATGCAGCTAGGAAGAAAACATAGTGTGCATAGCACAGCGGACACTCTGCCAGCATGGGACTGGGAATGCATCCCATGCTGAATAGTGCAAACGGAGGCAGAGAGGGAGAGCACAAACTATTGCTCCTGCTGCTGCCAGCTCTCACATGTGGAATGTTAGACCAGATCGTTGGAACTGATGTTTTCCCTTAATTCTCTTTATAACAAACTTTGGGGGGAAAAAAGCATATATCTATACAAATCTACAAAAACACTTACTCTGTACTCTATGTACACCACCTGTACGTACAGATGGACACACAATGCACTACCATATTGACAGGTTACTGATGGGGCTGTATTCTAGCTGCCCTGAAAAGGTATTAAGTTTGCTTGCAAGGTAACTCAGGAAATCAGGAGTAAAGTGACATGCTCCTCAAGACATTCCAATTCAAATAATTTCTTGTATGTTGGTTTCTGTTTAGTGGCATAAGAATAATACAGATACCCCCTTTATTTTTCATTACCTTTAAACTAAGAGCTTTCCTCTGATTTTATTTTTATACTAACTAGTCTAAAAACCCATTACAGTGATGAACTCCAATTAATAATTTTTGCTGATCACTTAACCAGTAGTCATGCTTCAGTGTGATAATCTATTAATGTTTTGAGATTTGGTACACAATAAGAATTCAACAGTAATACTTCAGAAGTGTCTTGCAGGTGTTTATAAAGGCAGTATCAGATCTCCTATCATTCAATTATTGTCATTATTTAAAAGAATTAAGAGAAATTCTTTATGATACCTCTTAGTTATAGATCAAAAAATTAAAAATTCTCATAAATTATTACAAATTAAAATAGGTATTTTACTTAATCTTGTAAAACTTTGACCCGTGATCCTTGCTCAGTAAGGAACCACAAGAATTGAAGACTGCGCTGTGCATAGTAGCAAGGCAGAAATGTCAGAAGCGAGAGAATACCCCTAAGAGCAAAGCTGCAGGCTGCAGACTCAGTCAGCAGAAAGCACACAGAATGGGCAGGGTGATGAAAATTTAGAAGTGAGGGGGTAAAAAAATAACAAGCAAAAAAGCAAGTATTTTAGAGACAGAGTGAGAAAGGAAGGGTAAGGGCTTAAAGGCATGAGGCTAAATAAATGATACCAGGAGCTGGAAAATCCCCATCCTGCTTTAAAAGAAAAAAATAAGGTCATGAGGTGGCACAGTAAGAGAAGAGCTGCACTACTGACCAGCAGCGGGGCCAGCATCTAAGAGGTACAGTTTCTTTGTTTAAAATAGAAAAAAATAATCAGCAAGGGTCATCCTAAGGGGCACACTTGACTGAAGGGCATTCTTTCTCTTGAGGGAACTTTGTGGGTCTGCCATTTCTGGCTGGTGTCAGGGCACAGGGATATGGAGGTTCCTTTGACACAGAAAATGACTTTTCAAAGGAAAAATTCCTGGGTTTAATTCGAAATGATTCCTAAACACAAAAGTTTATTGTGTTATGCAGCGTGTAACAGTTTACAGGTATGGCTACATCAAGGCCAAAAGCTTTTCCCTCATTTCACATATATGTTAGTTTGTAAGCCACGTTTAAGGGTATTGTGTAATCAGAGGTACTCGCTAGAAATGTATGTGAAAGGTACTTTCATCCTACTTTCTTCTTAGATCAAGTGCATTTTCCCCCACTTGTTTTCTATTTTACTGCCAACTGCCAGTTTCCCTGTTGGAGACAATTCATCTTATCAAGATCCCTCAGGATAACCTACTTTGTGCAAAAGCAGAACTCCTGATAAAAAGTAAAATACTGCAATCATGTAATTCACCTATATAATTTTAGCATTTTGCATTTTCAATATCCTTTCACCTATTCACCTACACAATGTTATTTTTTTTCTTAAGAATTAAGTTAATACATTACATTTTATTAGCTGGTAGGAATTAAATAACAGGAAAAAATAATTTTCTGACATCAAATACTTTGTTAAAAGGGTAACTGAATTAATAACCTGTTATATGAAAAAAACAGAGTTCTTCTAAATTTGGATGCTTTTATGTTCCTAAAAACCCCAGAACTTTAAATTGACACACATGTCTGTACTTTAGGTAAAATCAATCTCATCATTCCAGTGTCTTTAAGCTAATTTTAAACAATCTTCCAGTCTAATTAGCATTACCTTCTGGCTCCTTAGTACCATCCTTTTGAATGCTGGCATGGTTAAAACACTCAGGTCTACTTGGTTTAGTATAGTGTGGCAAATGTCAGTTAAATACAAGGGCATATGGCATATAATTACAGAAACATATGGATGCCAGTAGTGATAGTCAACAATATTTGAATGCAAGACCAAGAACGTTGGAGGAAGAGCAATAAAAGACCATCATACATAATCATAAAAAGGATATATATAGTTATGCTACAGCTGAAAGAAGCTTGTACGTGTCTGCCCTTTAATGAAGCAAAGCCACTGTGTCTGTACAAGCTGTAGTCTAGGTTATTTTAGCGTTGGATTGGAAATTTATAAACCCAGTTTATTAATATGAGTGATACAAGAAATCACTTACCAAAGCACATAGCAGATCAACTGCTTCCAGTATCAGTTCTTGGTGGCCAATGCGAGTGACTCCCAGTTCCTCAAGCTCTTGATGAGTGATGTGCAGCAGCTGTTCGCCATTGATCTTCTCTCTTTCAAAATTTTTGATGTATTGTTGGAGGCAATCATCAAGGCCTATTTAAAAAAAAAGCCAGCAACGCATATTCAGAGAAGCGAGATGAACAATCATAATCCTGTAATTCACAAATAGAGGAATTTCATGGGAATACAAGTGTAATTCCTTGTTTGGATCTCTTATGGAAAATGTGAAAAAAATTATAATTTACAAAGTATACCATACACTACTAAAAGGTTACATTACTGACATTTCTTTCAACCTTTTCATATACTTTAATACTAATTTAAAACTTCACAGCATTTATTAGGGTCACAGCAGGAAAGACAAAGCAGCATAGAGTAACATTATAGAAAACCTTTTTCTTCTTACTGCATGAAGACCTAAATATAAGCTTTGCTTATGTTTAAGAACGTATTCTTCCTGGTATTCCTCCTTTGGGACTATTCCCATGTATACAGTGAGGCTATTACTGATTGGGAAGATTGGTTTTTGGTTTTGGTAACCCTGTTACACCCAGTGCCAATTTATTGTTTTTTCCAAATCAAACCACCCAACTTTCTGAAGCTCAATGCCACACAAATGGTTTTGCTACAAAACCCTACATTAGTAATGTAATTTTACCCATGCACAAAGAATTATTCAATTTCTCCTTGAAACTTGATATGGTAACAATAACAGATTCGGTGGCTGCTATATTCTGTTTCTCAGAACAGGAAAGGGTCTGATTAACAACAGAAGCTGAAATATTTTTTCATCCCTCCAAATCTGTTTGCAAACCACACGTGCTTCAAGTTTTCACCTGGAACAATTAGTCGAACACAAGGCTCTGCTACTAGAAGCTGTGCAAGGTTATGCCATTCCCTCAAGGACTCTCTTTAGAATTGTGCTAGATTCAATGGGAATCTGATATGGATATCACTTTCTGGAGGCCTAAAACATTTAGCTGAGACACCAAGACTGTGACAACACAAGAATTAAATAAAACAGTATTAAATATTTGTCTTCTGTTCCATAAATACAAGGGAATATATTGCAGTTTTCTTCAGTTATCTTTCAAAATTATTCAATTAATTACTCTGTAAACTGATGGACCTGAGTTACATTATAGTGCTCATTTATCATCTCCCAAGTAACATGCACAGCTTTATAGTCACTTTTACATCTATCCCATAGAAATTAGATTAGTGACTCAAAATGTCATGTTTTATGTTGTTATTTGTAAGTAGGAGATAGCTCAAATTTTGGTGGGTTTTTTTGGGGGGGGGTGGGGTGAGGGGTGGTTCCTGTTTAGTTGGTTCACTTCTGGGGCATTTTTTAAGCTCAAATCAGCAGTCTGTAACTGAGACCTAAGCCTTTCCACTGTTCTGGAATGGTCTGCAAACAGGAGACTATCTCTACATCTGTCCATGGCTCTAAATGATTTAATGAATGTTTTTATGTAGGCATATTTCAGTTTGGGCTGCTGGAAAGAGATCACTAAGTTCTGCAGTTAGCATTTAACATCCGAAATTCAGAGCCATTACACATTGCTGTTCCCTCCTTGCTCTAGAACATTTGTTTGAAACAATTTCAGAGCAATTTCCCAAACCCTTGTGTTTCAGATTTGCTTTTAGGTAATATTTGCCAATACCCATCAGAAAAAGTCACTGATCAGTGAAACTGATACTAGAAATTAAATTTTTTTGAACAAAAGCGAAGCAGGTTAATTTAAAAATTTGGTATCATTGGCCACAAATCAGCATTTGTGGTATTCAGACAGATATAGAGAATACCCAATGCATGTGACATCCTATGTAAACAGTTTGGCCAGATGTATTAAAAGTGTCTTTGTGCCAGAGAGAATGTATGACAGAAGAGCAAAATGGGAAATTTGTATTATTCATACTGTTCTGTAATAGCTCCCCAGGGCATCTTTAGAAGGCGTTTACTTAATGGTGCAAACAGCATGGCAGTTGACAACAGAATACAGAAATATATCATTAAAGGACCAGGCTGTCGCGTAGCATGACAGCAGCTAATAAATACACACACAAAAGGAATATTTGTCCAGCACTCCCTGATTTTCTCTCTCTTGGAGCCAGGTGTTTTACTCCATTGCTCCTTCTCTTGCCATGCAGAGTTCTGTGCTTGAAAAGTCTGAGGCATTACAGGGCAGGACTTCGGCCAGCTGTAGCATCATTCCTTATTAGCATGGCTATAATTGTTTTTAGCATGAAAATACTGAAGTCGCAATTAGGATGAGTACAGAATGAGATCATTTTGACTCACCAAACCGAATGGAATATTTATTTCCTCAAGCCACTTAGGCCTCATTAGTGCTCTTTATGCAATTTTCTCAATGCAATTTCTGTTTACAGAGAAGACTCGCAACAGTTAAGATTCATAACCACAAAGTAGTAAAGGGCATTAACCCTGTTTTCGATGTAAGCAAATAAAATTAAATCATTATTCCCAAGTTGCGCAGTGTCAGAGCTGGGCAAAAAACACAGAGGCTTGCAGATCTGTTACCACACATTCTTTGGTTTTGGGGTACACTTTGTAACTAGCCACCACATCCTTCAGTGCACAATAAATTCAAGGAATTAATAACAATGAAGATTTATGTTTATTTTAAAGCTGAGGCTTAACAACGAGGAGAAAGCTGCTATATTTTCCATTTTTAGTTGAAAGAAAGTTTATTCCTTCCAGGCAGACCAGGAAAATTTTATCTCTGTATTCAAAGAGCAGAAGAAAAACAAACACCTCTGATATGTTGGCTGCAAATTATAATTTTGCAAATAAGGACCCCAGTAAATTGCTTGAATCAAGGAAATATGAAAAAAAAAATAGAGGCAGAGAAAAGGCAGGGAGAAAGGACAGGAAAAGAGAAGTCAGATTGCTTTAAAGAATTTATTTTCTGAACTGCACAATTAAGAAAAAAAGGGTCATTAAAACAATAAGCAAACCAACACATTATAAAGGATTTCTCTGTAGAGATACCTAAATCAGATTTAAACTACTAACTCGTAGCCCACATTACAAGAGAGATGCTACATATTGTGGGCCCACTGAGATTAAAACGAAGCTTTCCATTGATGTCAACAAACATTAGGTTTGTTTTACATTAAAAGCACAAACACAGTTGCTGCATTGTATAGAAATCCGTCCTTTTCTCTCCTGAACAGTAGAGAGATACTGAAAAAAATGCCTACAAAAATAAAGGAAGGAAAGGCAGAGGTTGTTGCCTTCTCTGCAGGAAGTCAAATTATGCAGACAGGGCAGGGGAGGGATCTGGTGGCAATGACTTTGTCGGGTGTGAGCCATCACAAAAGAAAAGTAATTTCTAAGTTTAAAAAGTCTGTAATTTCCAAATTTTCATAAATCTCTCCATTAATTACTCCTTTTCCATGCATTTTGATAGATCTTTTTACTTATTGTAAATTGGGCTGGTTTTATAATCTATCCTAGAAATTCCAGAGCAAGTGATGGTTTTGTTCATATTCCCAGAGGAAACCAGACGGCAGCTGGCTACAGCAGCAGAAGAGCGGCTGTGAAATGGAGGGGTTACAGGGAGGGCAGACAGGAAAGGTCCTTGCCAGTTCAGCCTGTCACAAACACGACTGCTCTCACAGGGCGATTCATCTGACAGAAGAGGGTATATGAAATGATACGCTCCGTTACAAAAATGCAACGTTGCTTTTCGGGGTTAGGATGGACGAGAAGGAGCAGCTCAGGGTAAATGCAGTTACCACTCCTGCCTTCTGCCGCTTCGCACTGACACAGGGAAGGGTTGGAGTCTGCTCATAGCCCATTTAGCAAAGAAGCCAAACCAGTTGGCTTAAAGGTCTGAGAAAGTATTGAATGTTTTTCATAATTAAAATATATATTTGAAATAAAAAAGCACACAGGGGATTACTGACGTCACAACAGCAAGTGTGAGGTATAGATGTAAGTGTCAGTGGGATCTGGGTCTAAAGGACAAAACCTGAAAGTCAAGGGAAGGACTTTGGTTTGCTCAGGAGGATTTCACTTTGGTCTGCCAAGAGCAAATCTGTATTCCTATTAATGTCTCTCATTTGACTAATAAAAGCTATACAACAATCATATCTCTGTTGTTGCAGAACTGACTCGTGAAAAATCAATAAATCAAAGTGAAATGGGGACAAAATCAATTTTCAAATGTTGTTGTGCTAGATGTTGGAGGAAATCCACTGAAGCTGCTGTGTCCTTCAGTGAAGATAAATGCAAATGGTGGCAGTGCTCGTTTGTAAGGCAGATATCCTGTATAATAGGAGCACAGTGCACAACAGAAACACGCCTGCACCAGCATCTCAGGAGTGTGAGCTGAGTTGCAAGCCATCAGGGTCATTGGGTAATTCAAAAGCAAACTGATTGTACAGAAACCACTTCTGGATGACAAGGATAAAAAAAACAAAAGGACAGAAACACTGCAAAGGGAGCAGGAAAGGTAAATGACAACCACAAACTCTGTGCACTTTGAGAGGAACACTGCTGAAGTAGGTTTGGAACCACCGGAAAAAAGGTTGTTGTTTGATTCCTTCTGGGCTTTGCCAGCAACTTTGCACATGACCTTCCAAAGAAAAAGGGCTACACCTGACACACCTCATCTGATTCCACCCGTGGCTTCTCCTCCTAGGCAAAGTCCAGAAAATTAGCTATGTGCCATTAACAAAAATGGAAAATTAATTTCTGTGCTGGAAGTTATCTAATTAATTGAGGAAGCCAGCACAAACTTGCGCTCCTGTCACAACCTCCAGGTCACATACATGGATCTGCTTAAATACAGCCAGTATCTAACAGCACCTACAGGCTCAGGCCAAGCAGAAGTTACAGACCTCAGAAAAGCTGGGGTTTGTTTTATTTCAAAACAAGTGGCATTTTCTAAATAAAGCAATATTTAGCAGCTAGCTAGAAAGATCTGGAAGAAATGGACTGGGTGGCTAACGGAGAGATGCAGGGGGAGAATGCATGCCTTCTCCTAAATGTAATTTTATTGAATACACGCATCAATTCATGGGTGTTCTTGATCAAAACCCCCTTTGATTTCTCACTTTGGGCTTAGGCACAGCTGATCTTTTCCAATTCTTATATAACATATAACAATGAAAATCACCAGGCGGGTATTTTTTGTGAATGACTTTAAAAGCTTTTTAAGAATTATTCAGTCCAAATAAAGAAGAGGCATAATCCTCAGGACTGTGTTCACACTAAGCTGACTCTCAAATATCAGCTAGTTCTTCTTAAGCCCTTTCAGGATGGAAAAAAACCCCACCTGTTTAGAACTCATGGAGAAAAGGGTCTTCATATTGTCACGATAGAGAAAGAGACAAAGGGGCTGTGTTTGAAAACACCAGGCTTGGAGCATTTCAGACCTAAGCTGTCCTGAAGTTTAGGGTCTATCAAAAAACTAGAGAATCTCATACAGTATTTTGCATCTTCAAGTCAACTCATTACATAACTAATCTATAGCAATATAATAGCTAAATTATGAAATTTCATAAAAAAGCTGTATTAAAACCCCTAGTGACTGTTCCAAAATGAATGCGCCAACACAGAAATAAGAAAGAATTAAGATTATTCTGGAAAAAAAAAGAAAATCCTTTAATTCTGGCATTATCTGACCTTTAAGTACTTGACTGTGCAAGTATAATACGTGTAAATGTTGCTTCCCGGATGAGTTTCCTCTGCGTCACCATCACATTCACTCAGATACAGATGGATGTTTTAGATGCAAATACTGGCAGATTCTGTTACTTGGATTTACAGATCCATCATCTGCATGAAGAGGAACTAGGGCGGGATGAGTGCTCTGAATGGACGCTTCCCAGACACTGACTGACACCAAAAGTGTTCACTTCCAGTCCAGGCTTCAAAGAGGATTGAACTGAGTGGGAAATAAACTCTTCTGCTTGACTCAGACCTCTTGCTAACACTGCACATCCACAAGCTCCTTCCCTTGCTCCTATTCCCCTCTCCTGACAGGGCCATGCTCCATATCTGCCCATTGCTGCCCTCCACAGACACGCTCGGGCACCAGCATCCAGTCAGCACTGCTTGGGCTCTTGTCCAGCCCAAAGGGATCTCCCAAGCTTGGCCTATCATTTGGAAGGCTCCCTTCTCCTCAGTCTCTCCCAACCCCATCCTCCAGCTACATCCCACACACCAGCCAACATCACTGGCCCAATAGTGCTGGAAATTCTCCTAATTCTTGTCACAAAACTCTCATTGTCTCCTCCCTGTACATCTTCAACTCCCTTAATTTACTGCCAGCTTCCCTTTCCAGTTGTCACATTTTCTCCTTCCACACTGTCCCAATCCTGCATTTTCCATGAGTGATTCAGGCATCTTGCTCTCCTCTGTTCCAGCAGGGAAGCTGGAGGGAGCTAGAAGCTCTCCTCTCCTGAGAACACATCAGACCTTCACTTGAAACAGATCTCAGTCACAAATGCCTTCTGTAAAATGGACACAATTCTCAAAAAATTTAAAAGAAAAAAAGTGTGCTGTATGTGCCAAAAAAGTGAATACCATTTTTTTACCCCTTCCAAAGTGTTGTCCTGTGCATAAGGACAAACATCACAGCAACTTCACTGACAGTATGTCTGAGACAAAGCATCCTCACATATTCTATCCCATAGGTAAACCCAGTGCGAATACTACATCATCACTGAAGCTTTACTTCTTTTTTCTTATCATGGCCAAAGCAAAGGGCTTTCCCATGACCTCAGCATCTATAGCTGCAAGCTCTTTTCAGCAGCATTTTTCCAAGATAATTATATTATCAAGACAAAAGCCATGCTGAAATTATTAATATTTTAAGAGTTCAGAGCATCTGAGAAGGTTTTGGAAGGGGATGTGTCAGGCAATATTAATAACAAATGAACAAACTGCTGCACTTATAAAATTTGATTTAATGATATGCTGTCACCTTTAAATTGACATTCTGATATATGAATTAAATGACTTAATACAGTTCTGCCTTCATTACCTATGACTGAATAATAGGAAGCAAAGACATTTCTAACTGTTTCCTCATCACTGACAGGAGGTGTTGAGCTGTGGGATTATCACGGAAGTAATAAGAAGCATTTTCATGAAGTTTGCTGGAATTAGACTTGACCATAAAGATGTTTCTGGAAGGAAAGTGTCACACTCAAAGACCATATCACATTTTTCAGACACAAGAGTGTGCTCCTTACTGTCACATTTCACAACAGTCAACCTCGAGATGTGTCACTGATGCTGTTACTGATGAATTTCCCATAGAAGTGATAACAGAAGCCTCTTTATTAGCTCCCTGTGCTAATAAAAATTTAAGTCTTTCCTTAGCCTCATTAATTTTCTCCTTGATAAAGATATAACAGCCTCGAGTCATCTGCGAAGCAGCATGGCTGAAGAATGACCTGGAAGTGCTAACAAGCCTCTAAAAGCCAGCACACTCGTACCTCCCCTTTACTTATGACAGGCTTCCACATTCCAGTGTGCTTAAGAGGAGAACGCTTGGGTGCTGGATCTGCCAAGTTATGTTTAGTTTGAAAGAGGAATGCTTTGGCCAAATACAAGGGAAGTGCTTCTCTCATTGCCTGCACTGCACTCCTGTAGCACACTGCTTCACTGTATTGAGAGAGTTTGATGAGAAGCTCTTCTGGCAGTAGTGCAGGTCCCAACTCAGAGCAGTACCTTTGTACGTCCTGCTCCTCGTACTTTGTACAACTGTGTGTGGCTGTGTAGTAAATCAGGTCAGAAACTGCTCTGTGTTAACTTCGCTCCTTTTTATTACCAGCTATTTTTAACTGGCACAAGTGACATAGAATACACCAGTGGAGGAAGGAGCAGATGCTTAAGCTGGCACTACTACTAACATACACACTGTTCAAGCTACACCATAAGAAAGCCACATTTGGTAATTCTTTACTTCGTTTTCTCACTCATTTGCTGAGATGGCCAAAGGATCATCATCCCAGCCACTGTTCCAGACATACAGAAATCCCTGTTGACACGTCTAAAATCACTTAGAATTAGCTAAAAGGACAATATAAATTGACAAGGCAAAACAGAGATTCAGAATTAGATAAAAATTTTAGATACTGCTTGGATTTATAGTCAAGCCAAAACATAGAACAAGCATAACTAAATCCTCAAATCTCTTTACCCATTCATGAAGGAGCAAATATCTCTCTATGTACCAGAATACCTCTGGTGAGGACTGAACATCACTAAGATCAGTAGCAACAGAGAAATAACCTCTACTCTGCACAGACAAGGGATAGTATTGCTTAGAAGCACAGAATTGATGCTATCAGGTTCTGTATTCCTCTTTTTTGCAATAATTGCCAAAGGTTGCCCTCATGTCCCCAGATGGGAGGGCAGTGGTGTCAGTGATTCAGGGACCCTGCTCTAGTTCCCTATTGCCAAGATATTTCTGCAGTAACCATTAACCCACTGCCAGAGATGAGGGGGAAGAAACCACCACATAACAAAGCCAAAAGAGACAAACCAAACAAAAAGCCACAACAAAAACGAACCATTCATAGGCAGAAAGAAAAATATTAGAACATCAAGTATAATTTCCTTCACTAGAGCCTAAGCATATTGAGGTGAGCTTTTCAGACCCGTTGCCTCAGTTTCAGAAATTCTAATAAGGAAGAAACAGCATTAACTGTGTTCTCATGTACAAGCACTGATCTTAAAAGCAAGAGTGCTAGAATAAATAAATATAAGTGAAAGCTCCTTTCTCCAGCTTCCGAGGATTTATCCACCTTGCACTCCCCACAGGACAGTCTTGATCACAGGTTGACCTTCAAAAATCTGGTTTGATACCCTACAAAACCAAACAAGTTCTTGTAGAAGTAACTTAGAGATATGTCCCACTTGTCCCCATCTTGAATGCAAAGAAAAAATACCGAAGAGAGAGAGAGAGAGCAAGTCTGTTGAGCTGATCAATAGAGAAAAAAAGTAACTTGTCAGACAATATTATTATAATCATAAGGCAGATATTTAAAGTCAGGTGAAACGAATCCTGCCCTAAAAGTATCTCTGATGAGCTTGCAGTTGGACTCTATGCTAAATTTAGTTCATAATCACATTTAAAAACGTCCAGGCATAGTGTCACAGTTGCTTAGAATGGTGATTTTCCTGCCAAAAATACACATAAGAAATTGAAGTTTTCCAAGGCAAATATATGTCAACAAAGCGTTGTCAACAAAGTAAACTTGATACAGGATAGCCAGAATCCTGAGACCACATTCTCTGCTTAGAGAGCTGAGGGGTGGAAAGAGAACTGACACAGAAGAATCAAAACGTGCTACAGATGTTTCAGTGCCAAAAGACATATAATTCTTGTTTCAATGTCACTGACATATTTTAATGTAAATCCTAAACATGACACAAACAGCCTGATCCAGATCAGGCATTTGTAGCAAACAGACAGAAATTAAGATTTCCGCTCTCAACACAATTTCTTCAGCAATTATGAGTCTGTGACCTGAATTAAACAGTAAAGAACCTGCTTCCAGAGCACTACAAGTTAAGAAAAGCCTAGGATTTGATTTTTTTTTTTCCCAAGGATATTCAGTAGCTTTTTGGTAGCACCTCTTGGTCAACTACTTGGCACAAGCTGTGGATCTGGGCTTCCACCAACATCTGTCTCTCTCATTCCTTTCCTTCAAGGAAGCACAGAGGATGCAATGCACAGCACCACAGCTCTTGTTTACACTGTCCTGTTGACTCTACAAATCTGGATGATCTTAAATTAGGTTCTTTACTTAAGCAGTTTGGAGGAATTAACTTTAGCAATTGGTGATTAGCTCAGTTAAAGCCAGGGAATTATCAGGAATTGTTGATTAATTCCCAGGAGGAAAGGAAATTCTCCAAATAAGAATGAATATTTTTATCGATACAAACTGTGTGAAACTAGCAGAACTAGGGAAATGGGGAGAAGCCACAAAAAAAATTAAAATGAAAAATCTTATTGAGGAAAGAAGCTTTCCTCTTTCCTTACATACACCCATTTTCATTCCACATATTTACGTTACATCATGATGCCGGAGTTGTTATAGTTGATGTTGAGCAGAAACAGAGCTAAAGTTTTTATTTGCTCCCATTTTCATGCAGTATCAGATTAAGATAGATTAAGTCTCTGGCTTCAACTACATGATGAAAAATATTACTACATCTTAAATCACTATTATTTTTTGTTTTAATTCTAAATGTTTTGCTATTTGATCTGGCCATAGCTTATCCAAGATTAAATACTTCTATGAAGTGACATGAAACTGGCAAGAATTTTATCATATCTAAAGAAATAAGCCAAAAGTCCATGAATAAAATATGATTAGAGCTCAATGTATAAAAAACCTTTAATCCACCCAACAAAGCAATGCAGTTATTGGTAATTCAGTACAAAAAAGTAAAATAAGTGATTACAAAACATTTCCAACCCATAGGATACAACTTGCTCATATGTTTGAGATATTAATTTTTAATATGCTTAAAATGATTAAATCTTCTACATGCCAGCATGCAAAAAAAAGGAACATAGGGCAGGATTAGTGTCTAAAATTTAAATCTTTGACAAGGAAGCCCCAAACTGGAAGTATGGTAGAGTTCCCACCTCGTCTGAACACAGAGCCCACTACCACAGAGGATTGCACGGGAGAACTAAAACAGTTCTCAGACCACTCCTAGCTATTTTTATTGTTCTTAAATAAACAGTTAAAGCTGTTTTCACGAGGCACAAGACAAGGAGTAAGAGATACACAATAGTAATGTACCAGTAATAAGAGCTGTCCATAAAACCTCTAAATAGAGCTGCTGGTGAAAAGGTAAATGTATTAACTCACTAACAACCCAGACCCAACCGCCCAGAGCGCTGCACTGTATTAGCTGAGCGGGATAAATTAATTCTTCAATGTCAGCAAAAGCAGCACAATATGAAATAAGGTTTCTGGGGACATTCCTCATGGCTTCTCAGGGAGCAGGCTGCTGCATTGCTCTAGCAACCGTTCCCGGTGAAGTCTCAAAAAAGAAAAGTCTCTTCTGGCTGACTCTGGTTTATTTTTCATATCTGCCAGAGAACTACACATGGAAAGATATTAGAGGTCAGTCAGCTCCTTAAGTCATATTTAGGATGTGTTTGCTTCTGTCACTTGCTTTGCTTTCCTACTATACCTTTACCATAGTCACAGGCATGAGGCTGTGACAGACAGACATGCTTTAGACATTTTCTGGTCTAAATAACACGGGTAGGACCAACTTATGCAAAGAGGAGCACAAAACAATAAGTTACTAGGAAAAGTGAGTATACAAATAGATTAATGAACTACATGTTAATGAGGGTGGAGGATCACTGACACAGGTTGCTCAGACAGGTGGTGAAGGCCCCATCCCTGGACATATTCAAGGTCAGGCTTGACGGGGCTCTGAGTGACCTGATCCAGTGAAGATGTCCCTGTTTACTGCAAGGGGGTTGGACTATATGGCCTTTAAAGGTCCCTTCCAACCTAACACATTGTATGATCCTGTGTTTCTAAAATAAACTTGCTGTGACAGGAAAAAAATAGGGAAGTAATCAGATAATATAAAAGAATGGAAGAGTGAACTAGATGCAAGTCATTTATGAAACGTTATCTCTAAATCATTAGGTGATTAGCTTTTCTAAATCACCATTTATCTGAACTTCTAGAAATGGCATGAAGACAGCCTCAGTTCTAGGGATATTCCTAATTGTCAGTGAAAAAGCATTGTGTCACCTGTTGCTCCTGTTGTTTTTTCCTGCAACAACCCATGGTAAATTAGCAGGTAAATCTGGCCCCTCCAATCTCTCTCAACAAATGAAGAAAAAGCTCCTGGATCCAAGAGGTTGCCCTGCCCTACTATTATTTTAGCAAAATAATAATAAAAACCCCCACTTATTTTTAGGTTATACAACTTAAATTGTAAAGGAAACGTAACAGAGGAGTTTATCCCACAAATAATGAAGCACTCACACTTAATATAAGGTCACAGGAGAGGTGTTGCAGGCTCAGGAAAGTGCTGGATGAGCAGGGATCCGTGGAGGAGTTTGTTACACAACCGGCCCACGGCATATTCAATCAAAAGAGCAGGCAAAGAGCAAATGTAACTTGGTTGTTAATTCTACAGACCACAGCAAAATTTCAGGCTGCTTCATCAGTGCGAGGATTTAGCAAAAAGCATGTTACAGTTTGCTGCTCTACTCTCTGGAAATGGAAGCCCAGGACACCTGTTTTAAGAGGATTGGACAGGTAAAGTGTGGCACTTCCAGCTCCGCTTTCGCCAGAAGCATGGATGTATTTTCATGGTGTAAGGGGATTTGATTAGGACTTTTAGTGACTGTCAGGCTGTACTGTCATGCTTTTCCAGGTGGTGCACAGCTTTGGCTCAATGAATCTAAGAAAAAACAAACCAGCCCACTCCCCAAACCCCCATGACCAGCAGAAACCATTCCTACCATACTGAACCATATGTCCAAAAAGCAAAACAAGTACATGAAAAGAATTCTGGAAGTGGATTCAGTTGTGTGAAATTATTTCAGGCTGCAGTATTCACATTGCACTACTTTAGAAAAAAAACAACAAACCCACACACATTTTTTATTTTTATCTTTTAAAAATTAAAAGCTAAGTGCATTATTCCCCTGAAGCAAGCATAAACTATGGATAATGTTCAATTTGAAAAAGCATGTCATTATTTTAGGTATCGGACATTTAAGGTATTGAATGATTCTCACTTTTAAATGCCTTTAAGATACCTACTTTTGATAAGACCTCTCTCATCACGTCCCTGGTCTCTACAATTAAGAATTTAGAGAGGTTTAAAGAAAACAGAAGAAGGGGTCGGTTTGATCTCAAACACAGTTGCTGTTTTAAGATTCAGTTTGGTTTTCTGCTTTACTATCCTTTTGTCAGCTACACCACATTTGAGAATGTAACTGGTTAAGTAACTTGGTAATGTCCACTGAGAGTCCTATTCACAGTGCTGCTTTTCCCTGAAAATATATAAACGAACTTGGAAAAATTCAAATGATGACGACCTTTAAT
This sequence comes from Zapornia atra, assembly GCA_013400835.1. Taxonomy (NCBI): domain Eukaryota; kingdom Metazoa; phylum Chordata; class Aves; order Gruiformes; family Rallidae; genus Zapornia; species Zapornia atra. Next base: position 52,017 of record VZTU01021016.1, read on the forward strand.
ACACATCTAACAATGCTGTTTGCTCACTATGATCAATTTGCAAATCCTAACTTATATAAATCAGGTACCTGCAAACATGCAAAAAGTGATTTACAAAAATGGAACGTCCTTGACTGACTTTAATAAATTTCAGGGACAAGATGAAAAATTAGTATTTCCTCTAGAGGGCTTCAGGGTCTATATTATTTCACAAGTCATCCAAGTTATATTGCTCCAAGTGACTGCACTACTAAGGGTCAGAAAGGCTCACTACCACTCTGATAGCTCCTGCTTTGGGGAAAAATACAAATCCCAATTAGTTAAGTGCAAAGATAACATTGTGATGGTCCTATTCATGGCTAGAGTTACACATCCTGATGCTACTATAAGAAGTGAGAGGGGGACTGATTATTTTTACTAGAAATATTAAAGTTAATCAATTTTCACTCTATGTTTTCTTGGACTATTGTTCCCTATGGGGAACCATTCCAGATTATTTTAATACTCTGCTAATATTAATTAAGAATGTTAAAAGACAGTCTAAAGCAGTGCATACATGAAACCCATATACTAAATAAATGTTCTTTAAATCTGTATTGTGATAATCTTACTAACCAAGTTCCTGACCCATTTTTTATTAATGTATAAATTTCTTTAACTAAAGTTTGGGACTTCAAATTTAATCATCTTACTGGCTCAATGCTTCCAGGTCTGCCAGCAGAAATCCTAGCCCTGATCAGTCAGGATACTGGCATTGTGCTATATTCTTTGTTTCTCTCTTAATTTGTAAAACATCTACCTTACTACTTAAACACTATGTTATTCCCTACCTCTTAGCAGCTCTTACTTTTCAAGTGTCTGTGTCAGCTATACTTCTAAAGATGAAATATTTCTTATCTTTTCAGATATAAAAATGTCACTAAAGTTGCAGTTCCATCATGGGCTTAAGCCAATTTCAGTCCATGCTGCTGCCAGGAGGCAACATCCTCCCCCCATCATTTTATATTGGCATTAGTAATTTTATGGCAGTGCAGGCTGTTTCAGCAAGCTGAAGGTGAAGCATACAGAAGGTGAAGGGAAGCTCAACCTTTTCTGTCAACAGTCTGTGAAACAACTTAGGTTTGAAAATTCAGCAGCTAAAACAGTCATTTCTGCTCTTCTCTCCCTCTTGCTGCTACCTCCAAATGTCTTTGTGGCTGCATGTTGAGCTGAAATGGGGAAATGATCCATCTGAACAATAGCCCAGGAAAAAAAATGAGAGGAGAAAGGTTATTGCTTGGCAGGTGAATAATCTGCAATCCAGTTTACAATACAGGCACAGAAACCAGAGCAAGGATTCCCAGGAGACATGGCAAGGAGGAGTTGCAGGGGCACAGGAAGCACAGAGGTAGAAGCAAAGGGATGGAGAAACAACCTATTAAAGCAGCACTGTCTGATTGGCTACATCCATATAAAAAGAGCTTGAAAAGGAAAGATTGCTCTATGACAGGGAGAGGAAAAGGAAAGATTCACTATGACTTAATATAACAAAATTTTAAATACATTACACAGAGCACAATAAATGAGTCCTTTTCCAACAGACACAATTTGGTTTAGTTCCAAGTGTCTCTGATGGGGCAGTTGGTCCTTTTTATGTAAGTACAGTGAACAAAAGGAGAAGGAAAGCAAAGACAATGCCAACGAAGCCGTAAGATGGTAGGCAGCTAATTTCAATATGTTGCATTAGGAATTAAGAAATCATCAGTAAAATCCTTGACAACTACAGGAAATCTGAAGTTGTATCTTATGTTTAACTTCATAACTGAAACAGCAGTCAGACCATATAACTCACCAAATCAAGCACATTTTCTTTTAAAATAGAAATCTAATTAGACTTATCTCCAGTTTGATATTTGTCAGGTAATTGCAGTGCGTGGAAATCATAGTATGAATCATAGAATTCCCACTGAAAGATCCCCTTTACAGAAAAAACATTACTGCGTCCATGGCTGTGTGCAAAATATTTTTTTAATGAATTCTGGTCTGATCTCTGAGGGTCCTGTTCTTGGTACCACTCATTATTTTATATAGGAAGCACTACAGTGATGATTTGTGAGTGTGGCCTCGATCCAACAAAGAACTTAAGTGCCTTGCCTCACTTCCCTGTCCATTGCTAAAGCCTCCAATTGATTTGCACAGGGATATTCACATGATTCAACTCAAACTTAAGTGCCTCGCTGGAGCAGAGCCAGAGCACAATGAACTTTGCAAGACTGAGCCCACGATGGCCAAAGTTTTGGAGATGATCCCACTCCATTTCACAGATCGAAATTCACATCTCTGTGGGAGGACATCACACAGAGAATTTACACCTCACTTCAAACTTCCTCCATTTTGCAAAAACCCTCTACAAGAACTAACATCTCCAATGATACTGGTATACATGTGTGCTAATTTCCTCCATACAGATGCATTTTTGTAGCACATTTACCTTTTCCAGGACATACAATTGCACCACTCTTGATGTCTCTTCCTCTCTAGGACAGGCAGTGACATGACTTAACACTGACTTGCAATGGAATTATATCCCTTTCAATACTAGTAGGTTTTTGGTTCCAGAAAAGGAGATAACCACTAAACAAAAACTCTCATTCTGTCTCATCATCTACATGTTGTCTTCCTCTGTCATAACCCCTTCTACTTTAAGAAACTTTTTATAAACCCCATTAAAATTGTACAGAAATACCAGTTTAATCAAGGACGTACTATGTAACCTTTTAGAGACTCAAAGCCATGCCTTTTCAGTTGACTGAGGGGAAAAAAAAATCAGGAGTCAGTAAGTATGAGAACACTGGGCACATTCAAAGTGAAGATACTGATCATGAGAAGATGATGAAAAAAATTCCACCAGAACCACAACCAATGGGCTGGGTCAGTTCTGAAGGAGTGCATGCAGCTAGGAACCAAGAGAACTGGAAGTGGTCAGCGTTGCATTTTCCAGTGCTCTACCAAGGAACATGAATGCAAGAAGCAGAGCTGAAAGAAATTATTATTTCCATTTTGCCTGGACAAACCTCTTTGCAAGGCCAGGTTGGTATGTACATTGTGGCTGAATAAAAACCAGAGATTTGCCTGTGTGTATGGAAGAACAACAGGTCACAATAAAGTTTCTTTCTCAAGGACTGAACTAAAAAATCCTTGGAGACCAGAATGATAACTGATGGTACTTAAATGGATGTTCTCTGAATCAATTTTATTATTAGCACATTCAGACTTTCAAAAAGCAAGTGCTCAGCTACAGCCACCTCTCCTTTTAGAGCCAGAAGGACATCATTTTATGAGTAGCAATGGTTGTTGCCACCGAACAGCCACATAAATAGCACTAGAGGCTTTGGGAATGTGAAGTTCTAGCACAAAACCAATCTTGTAAGTTGAGTCTTAGAGCACCAGAAAGTGTCATCTCCTCAAGGTCACCACTGTTTTGTGTATAAGCTGAGACAGAGAGTCCATTGAGCTATACACTGATATTTTAGATGAGGATTGAACATGCCATATGGACATGGCTAGGGCAAAAAGATGATCTTTTTGCTTTTTTTTGCTACCATGTCTGGTAGTCTGTGACATGTAGGTATGTGAGTCATAACAATGTCTCATCAAACCCTAAATTCTGTTGGCATGATCTTGTGAGTAATATCTCTATAGCACTGACTTTATTGAAGACAAAGGGTAAAGTAACTCTTGGCTGAAAACAACTTGTAATGAGTTTATTTTGCATATCAGGGAATTTCATGTTTCTTTCTGAAACAGGTTGTTATATCTTGCTACTACAAACTTGGCAGTTGTGCCATACTTTGGATATACTGTGAACACATTTTGATTTGACTCTGGCAGGCTCCCAGTTAAGCTGAATTACAATGAATGCCAACACATTACAGTCTCAGTAAACACAAGTCACAGTTTCTTAGGCAAACGGCCATATGCCGTGTTCTCACACTAGTCATTTTTAACCCAAAGAGCTGAATTTAGCCATTGCTTAGGAAGGGAAAAAGTCAGCAGGACTCCTCCTGTACTTAAAGCTGAGTTTGTCTCAGTGTTGGAGAAGGATCTACGTGAAACTGCTCTGTACAGCGATACCAACTCGAGGAAGGTAATTCCAAGGACTAGAAACAGTGGTGACAGCAGGAAGGCTGCAGCTACTGTTCTTTCTATTTTTCTCTTCGTTCACTTGGGTTGTGGGACTGAATATCAGCTTCTGTGATCATGCACATGTTTCAAAGCTACTCCAAACCACTCATCGCTGCTGCACGGAGACATCTAAGCATGCCAGTTTAAGGAGGGTTTGAGTAAGATCCCTTTGAGAATATAAGGATTTATTTTAGAGATAACCTTATAATTTTAGTTAAAAATGTATGAAGATGAACCAAGCTGGGTAGGGGCATTGCCAGAATTCAGACCTCAGTTAAGGATATATTCTATGGAAATAGAATGACATGGAATTTCAGCCACCTAAATATGTAGCACCGCAAGCTTCTTAGAAAACTATTTCTGTTCTAAGTCTAATATTGATCAAAATATTCCCAATACTTCATCATTTCAAGACAAAACTCTGATAACTCTGAGTACAGTGAACAGAAAGTTCTTTTGTCCATCTTTTGAAACCCACCAGAAATGACAACTCCTATTGAAGCCTTTCCAACAGACAAAACACAATGGGAAAGCTCAAATTCACCTAAAAGAGGAAAAAAACCAACCCACCTTCTAGACTGGAATGCACTTTCACAGTTACAGTCACCTTCCTGGGGAAAAAGGTGGTGGTGCTGGTCTCCAGCTCTCTCTCACCTACATATTCCAAGCCTGTCCTGCATTGCTAAGGTGCACTGTGAGTGGTAAGAGCTCACCAGCACGAGTGAGAATAAGAATTTTAACCCTGTTACAAAGCTGTACATTGCCAGGATAAGGACAGAACTGCCGCTATCCGTGGTGGCACAGTGTGAGGTCAGCTGAAGCTGACGGGGAACCTGCACCACTGATGCACAGATGCTAAATTTGCAACCTGCTTTCCAGAGATGCTCCAAGATTAGTGCTGTCATCTTAACTTACTTCTGTGCTCCTTGAGGATTTGTATAAACCTAAAATCTGTATTATTACTATACATATCATTATATGTATTATTAATAATGCCGTATCCTTATATAGTACTTTTTTCCTTAGGAAAGCTCAGAGTTCATTATAAATACCTATTTCACAGGTAGAAAGCTGAATCAGAGAGTTACAAAGCGATTTTCATTTTCAAGAGCAGTGGGAGATTTAGGAATAGGCCCTGTGTCTTTTCACAGTTTTCATGCATGGGCTTAATTAGCTGGGAAAAATTAGAATCTTCCCTGGCCAGAAGCAAGAGGGTGCCCACACACTACCCAG
>VZTU01021016.1:57489-69095 GCA_013400835.1 Zapornia atra
CCTTTTTTTTAATAGTTAAATATTTGCAATAAGCACCATTCAAGCCACATTTTCCTCCAACACATTTTAGTTCACAAGTGTTCAAAATAAATGCAACCAAGTATTGTAAATGAGACATGGAAAATTATATCCACTTGGTCTACCACATCTTTATCACATTCTTCATGCCAAAAAATTCAAATGACTATGTATTATGTATTCACACATTCTGTCGCTTGCTCTTTAACTCTACTTGTTTTCCCACACATCTCTTGTTCATTTTGCAAATGCTCTCTTAACATCCTTGTCTTTTTTCTTTTAGTCCTCTCTACTTCCATTTCTTAAGCTCAGTACCTCTGGTTTTAGACTAACCTTCTCCTGTTTATTCCACTTGCATCCTGCAATGCCAGCTCCAACTCCTATTTCCTAACCTGCAATTTCTGGTACCATTTCTACTAATGTGCAGCTGAGTGGCTGCTGAGAGCACAGTAATGATGCACACGTATTACAATTTGCAGCCAATCTGTTTTTGCAGTCCACTCTATTCCCTTCTAAACAATTTTAATTCTCCTCTGCACATACATGGCATTCCCATTTTTCTCACCACAAAACAGCATGCCAATACTATGTCAAAATTCATTTCCTTCAAAAGCCTTATTAACAAATTAATAAAACAAAAATATTTTGTATTTCTCCTAAATTTACCTGTGCTTTAGCATAAAAATTTTCTCAGCCCTTGGTTTTCAATTATATTAGTCCAAAGCATTCTCATAATCCTCCTACAACCATTTCTCTTACTGCAGCAAATCTGCAGGACTCCGTATCTCTGTGTGGTTCAAATATCTGATCACTGGATGGGTCAATAGAAGAGTCAGTTTTCAACTGCAGCAAAATAATCTCTGAGAAATTTCAGGAGGAAGCACAACTATGACCTCTCAAAAAGATATGAAGCATTTCACCATTGTTTCTATGACTGAAAAGCAAAATGGACTGCAACATGAGCAAACTCTAGTTGCTACCTCATTTCAGTAAGCAGAACAGGTATAAGCTGCTTCTTCAGCTATAGTGCCTCCTTAACCATGCACTTTGATGAGAGAGAGCTCATTTTCAAATTGCTATACTCAACCCTAGTGCAAAGCAAGTTCAGTCTTTTCAGAAGTACAAGCAAGAACATGACGGTTGACGAGCAAGGTCACAGTAATATGTTTAAGAGCATCAGACCTCAGCTGAAAAGCTCTTCATTCCTTGCTTGTCTTCTAGGACGATTTGCAAGGTTTCACCCTGCTTGCCTCACAAGCACTGAATGGTAAAAAATGTGACCAAGGGCTGCTTAGAAATTTGTAACCAAATTTCTTTTAGATGCCCCTGGGTTTGCTGCTATACCTTGAACTTAAAGGTAGAAACTGATTAAAAGTTCCTTAAGATTTACCCTTACCTCCCAGTTTCATTTTATAAAGTCTAGTTCTCTCACATGTGCACAAATACCTTTTCTCCTTCATTCTTACTCCCATTATCCTTTTAATTATTCTATCCTTTTTGATCTCAAGCATGCTCTACTTCTCTCTCTTGAAAAACCATCAAGTTTCTCTGGGAATCCACCTCCAAACTCTTTAGGGCTCTTCCCCCACTTTCCCTTCCAAGGTACACTTACCTTCGCATGGCACGTTTGCTCATCTTTCTGCACACATTTCCCTTCTGCTGGCTTTTAAAAATTGGCTTCTTTCACATTCCATCAAAACTACTGTCTTTCATTTTCATAGTCATAGCAGGCAGAGTGTGTTCATGAAACACATTAACAAAAACTTCAAAGACACTGTCAATAAAAAGACTGAAACACCGTCTGAACAGGACTGCATGAGGTTGAGAACTAGACCACTAGAAATTGAATGAAATACAGTAATACAACAGGTCACACCGACTGGGAACCATTAACAGATTACTGCTACTGTGTAGAGTGTTGTCAGCTGGAGGAGAGGGGGGAGGAAAGGGAAAAACCCAAGTACTCTAGTGACTGAGGGATTACTTCCAGACAGCAATGGGACAAGGCTCTGAGGAAGGGAAATACAAATCTCAAGTGACTTGGGAGATACAGTTACAATATTATAATTTACTCATACTAAAATTAGTCAAAGATGTGCAGTGATTTCCTTTTCTATCATAAACCTGTCAAAGTTTACTTAACAATCAGCTTTATTACTGCTAAACAAAACCAGGGGTCTCAGACTTTGCCACAGGTACAAAGCACATGGAGTGTACTCCAAAACCTAATTTTATATTTGGGGTTTTATTTTAAGAGTCTGGAAAGCCATACTGGATTCTTTTTAAGCCCAGAGGCTACAAGATGTGCTACCTTTCCCCATTTTATTTGCGTGTTCTAATACCTCTTTCTCCAAACAATAGTAGTATTTAAAGTGGGCAAGTCAGAGAAAGGGATGCATCTTACTGTCCCATCACTGACAGAACAGTTAGCTGCAGAATCATGCTTAACTTTTTCTAAAAGGACACAAAATTTCATTCCTTATTTTAAAAGTTCTAAAAGCTCAAAATTGAATCAGTACAGCAACTTTATCAGCAGCAGTCAAAAATTACAGGTATTGTTTCTAGGTGTATTCGTGCATCCTGCTCTATCAGCATTTTTCACTTTGCCATTTTCTGGAGAAAAATTAAATGAGAATATCTAGGGTGCTCTCACTTTCTGCTCAGCTGCAATCCTGATTTTAATTCAATTCGAATTTCATTTATCAGAAATTGCTGGGTTTACATTTAAGAAGCTTCTTTAGAAAAATCACAATGAGGAATTGTAGCACCGAGGACATGATGACAGCGTTTCAAGTGTTACTGATCAACAGCTTTTTCTTTATGACAGACCTATACACAAGAAAATAATAAAGTGGAGTTGTATACAAGAAGTAAGGTGTCCCATAGGGACAGTCCTCTTTTCTGGCTACATCTGCTCATACAAGCTTTCATAAGAATTATCCTTTGCCTTGTCAAATTTCAAGTGCCTTAGGAGATGTTTAATTCACTGCCACCAAATTTAGCATATATGCAGCTACCAGTGTAAGTCGCTAGCATAATTTCTGGGTTAACCAGGCATTTTTCACATCACATTTTTACAGTGCAATATTGAGCATCATCACATTTATAAATCTTCACAAATTATCAGAAGTATCACATTTTTCTAGCAAGTTTGCAGTGCCTGTTTTATAACACAAAACAATCTGCTATTACCTCGGATTTTTTTTAATATACTTTTTTCAGGCCTGTGAAGTTGTGTGCAGGACTATTAAAATTATAAATATCACAAATACATTAACAAAAGAAGATCTAAAAGTGCAAAACTGCTCAGGAGTGCAATTTTGCCACGGAAGGAAAAACATTGTGAGGTTTCAGAGTGTAAAGAATGAGAATTCAAGGAAATAACCAAGAATTTGAAGGTGTTTGGGTTTTATTGCTTTTAAAAAGTGTTAGCAGCAACATAAAAGTGGCTTCAAAATTTAGTGTTTGGGTTTTTTTTTCCCTCCCAACAAACTTGTTGATCCTGAGGTCTTGTACAGTAGAAAATTGTGTGTACACAAAACACTTGTAGATTTGGCTGCTGGATTAACTTTGGCTGCTTGTGGAGTTTTTTGCCCCCTCACATGATATGTTAAAATCATAGCTGATATTTCTAACTGTAAGATAAAGCAGAATGTCCAGAGGAATTTTGGAAAGAGTGAATCAAAGGACTAGAATTTTGAGGCCATTATGAAGCACTACTCAGAGAGCCAACCACTGCACATCTACGACATTCTGCTGTTAGAAAGATGGAATGGTCATTAACACTCATGTGTTATTACAGCAGTCATAACAGATTAGTTTCATTGGCAATATTGCCTTCTTATAAACTCTGATCAGATACATCAAAAAGGCTGAAATGTTCTTTTACTACACACATCCTGAATTCTTTCTTTTTCTTCTAAAACCTCCCAGTCATTCACAGGCATCATGCAAGAATCCTGTAACAGCAAATCAAATTGGAGAACTTTGCCAAAAGGTGTTCAAAGAGATTTTAATTTTTACATATTTTTAAAGCCCAGTCATCTCCCAGAAACTGCTTCACAACATAACCACTGCCACTGCAGAAGCCAGCGGTGTTGCCACACCTGGCATTGTTACAGTACAATTTCCATCAATACACACATTTTTCACCTATCAAAACCATGAGAAGTTACACACTAGAAATTTCAAATATATGTATACCTTGAGAAATAAAGTTTGAATATAAGGTTTTATGTAAGGTTACAGCTCCTCTACCTGAAAACAGTAAGAGATAGGAAATAATTTAAAATTTCAGGGTCCCTTTTCTCCTTTTGCATTTCTCATGATGAGGGAAACAAATTTATACCCCTAGTTGGTGAATTCTAACACTCAGCTGCAGTTCAACCTGGTCTATAAAGATGACTCTTGCTGTGCTAAGAAGGGAAGAACAACCTATTATATCCAATTTAGGGGTCAGCCTTCAGCTAGTAGTCTACGTCTCTCTCCTGGTAGCCAGCAGATGATGTTAACCAACATAGCACAAAACTCAGGAAATCATGTGGGTTATAGTCCAAAAATCTGAAACTTCATAATTTAGTCCTAGCCTTCACTTCCTCTTTTTAATGAGTACTTATCCACAAAAGGATTTCTCTTCCTTATACCCTCCCAAATATTTTGATAACTTCTAAAGAATAGAAGTGTTCTGAAAATGTATGTGCAATACCATCAATGGAAGATACCTTTACCTGCACACTCACCAACTCCAATAAAGAACTCAGAGATATAAGAGGCATGAGCCCATTTATTAAAGTCATACCTATCCTTCCCAATGTATTCATGTAGCTCTTAACAGCAGTTTCAGCTGCAGTTTCCTAGCAGAGAAATCAGATTTATGTCTCCAGTATACCACAGTTGTGTGATCTGAATCTTTAAAAGGGTTTACCTCACTTGCAGTCTTCTACCCCTCTGGTACTAGGAATTATTTGAATAAAAGATTATACATCAACTATTGTGCGTTTGGGGCTTTGTTGTGTCTTGTGGGCATTTTGTTTACTTAGCTTTTCAAATTTTTAGAACTATTTTAGTGAAACCACCTGTAACAATTTCTTACTGTCCACCAATTTATTATATAAACTGTCCACTAACACTTCCATTTCAGACAATGCTCCAGCCATATCCTCCTGATCTCCTCTAGTAAGGAGTTATTCGGTTTACATTATATTTTCAACTCAGCAGACAAAAGACAAATGATATTATGTGTAATACAGTTTAACAGAGGAGCATATAATGCTCAGATTAGGCAATTACTTGTGAAACAGTTCTGATGAATGCTGCACTTAAACTCAATCATGCCCTTTTTAAAAAAAAATATTTTTCCTGTACAGCCACAACTTCCTAAATGGATGTAGATATCAATATACTGAAATAAATCATTAGGAGACAAATTAAACTTGTTATCAAAATGCAACTCTATTGTTAACAGATGAAAAATGAGTGGATCAAATGACTGCATCAGGAAAATCTAATAACAGCTCATCTGTGACCTGTCATCTCCTGTCACAGCACTTAATTCATAGCAACGTACACTCACCAATTATTTCATACCTGCACACATTTTTGTATCTCTAAAGTAATTTCAGGGTTTAGCTGTACAACTTAATTTCTGAATTAGTGGTTTCCAGGGAATGTGCTGTCAGAGCAGTAGGTTGAAAAGAAAGAAAGAGGGAAGAGGGAATATGGGAACCTTCTTGGCAAAGCATAAGATACTCCTAAGGTTTGAATATGAAAAGAGAGGGGTAAAAGGAAAGCCTAAAATTCAGTCAAGATGTTCTCACGTATAAGCTGAGCTAATCTTGTAATTCTTTGTTCTACTGACAGAACTAAGAGAGAGGCAGGAGACAGAGGGACCAAAGCAAGAGCACACAAGTTCTCAGCATTATCAATCTCGGCTGTTGAAAGGTTTCTAAAGACTTTTTGCTTTAAATAGCAGGAGACCCATACACCTCATACCAGTACTTGATTGACTTGCTCTCTATCTCCAGGGAACACATACCTTTACTAAATGGGTCCTGCTTTTCAGCGGTCTCCAGAAATTTGGGGTTTCCAGAAAGCAAGGAAAGAATCCTGTTTTTAAACAGAAATTTTACAAATGAAAGAATTGAACTTTTTTGCTTACTATCTCTCAGGTTTTACAGGTAACATTTGGAAGCAATACAAAACATAGCAGAGTGTGGAAACTCAGTCAAAGGCTGAAGCCTGGGACATAATCATAGCATACTGGCTTCAGAGGCTTATGACTTTGCTTCTCTGTTAGCCCAGGTAACACGTGAGAAGTAAAGGTCTGTACAGATACAGAAACACCCCAAAATGCTCCATATCCATAGCTCAAAATGTCCATGTTCAGTTAAAATTAAATCTCTGAGAGACTTTATTTCTATACCATGATTTCCCTTGACAGGATACTCAGCTTTTTTGAGGTAGATTCTGTAGCTGGGTGACATGGCAATCAAAACAGGAAAGGGTGACATCAGTAGCAGGCTGTATTACACCTTCACTTGAGAAGAATTACAGTAGATGTTAAGACAAAGACACTGTAGGTCATGGCATCTGGAAAGAGGGTAAGAGAAAACCCCACCCTAAGTTCCTTTCCTCCATAAACCAAATATGAAGATTAGACAGAAGCAACATCTTACAGTGCAGGGAGCAGTACAGCAAAGTAAAACTTCAGAGGGAAAAGTCTGCCACTGATTCGAACCTGGGATAATCCTTAAAATGTTGGCTTAAAAATATGCTTTTCTAAAAAGGAGAAAGCACCTTAAACACCCTTTTTCTCCTTGACTGGCATTTCTATGAATCACAGTACTGTGAAGAAAACATGGATTTGTCAGTTATACGCATCGCTTTCCTGCTGCGTTGTGATGACTTTCAATGGCTCATCTGAACTGTCAGCCATTCTCTAATCTTCAGGCCTTTAAAATAAAACTACCCAAGTGCTACAAAGCTATAGCTTCTTCCTCACTCAGATCTGTACTTCAGTGTTATTTTTCTTTTCCCCAGGCAGAGTGTCAGAGAGCAGCAAGTGCTGACTGCTCCTTAAGGGAAGGTGAACTGGGAGCCAAGGTCAACCCAGCACTGGTCGCATGCTGGTCCCAGCATCCAAATGCAATGGGCAGAACTAGATGCAAGGTCCATCAACAGTCACACATGAGACAAGTCATGAAACAGGTCCTTGGAGGCCAGATGAAAACACAAGTAGCAGGATGAGAGGCAAGGTTGCAATGTACATCACCCACTGTGTACAGCCTGGAGACAAGTGACCTAGAGCACAGGCCCAAGGCCCACCCAGGGAGCAGGGCTGGACACCAGCAGACCTACAACATAGCTGGGCAGGGACTGAAGAGCAAAGGCTGGGCTTCTACAACAGTCCTGGGCAGACAGAGGGGTGGAAGCCCTGGATGAGGTGATCAGGGAGCTCAAGTTCCATGAGCACCCCCTGGGCTTTGACATTAGGGAGCAACAGTCAAGGCTAGCGCTGTTGTAGTCTATTGGCCGATGCCTTTAAAACTGGCATTCAGTACCAGATTAATTATACTGATTTAAGAAGTTATTGAGGAAAAGGCACAGTTTACTGGGAAAGAAGGAACACTACCTGCAGTATATTGCAAACTTAGCACTCAGAGCAACATGGCATCTGACCTAGGGATAGTATTTTGATGTAGCCATGATGATCTGAGGATCACCTCAGTATACCTTTGCTGGAAGCTTTGAATTTGCCAAGCAACTGCTAGCATAAAAACAAATTAGTAATGTGAAAATTCATGCCATCAGGATGAGAAATGCTCTCCTCCTTGGAAGATTTATGGATATATAAAATAGTGTTTCTGATAATATGCTAATAGATAGAAACATCACTTTGTTGAACCACAGCTAATAGCTGATATATAAAAGGAGGCAACTGGCAAATCCAAAGAGAATCACCACCCAGTGGCAAGTAAAATATACAGGTATCAATGGGATAATAAATTCTCAGATACCATCTGGGAGAGCCCTGCAGCCATCACACCATGATCCAAAGTAATATTAATGTGAGTGAACTCTTCATAGGAAGATTATCCTCATCTTCCTGTAAAATACACAGTATTCTGTGGGAAAAGCTCCAATGTCTTCTCTATTCAGCTTTCCATCACAGTCTCCTATTGGTAACTTCTGCAAGTCAGAACCACCTAGAAGTCTAGAAAAGGCTTTTGCTTTCTCAGGTGGAAAAAAGGGAAACTGCAAAAATCTTTTAATTCATGGGTCAGTATAACCCTGAATTTGTTCTTTTTTATGAAAATTAAAAAATACACAAGTCAAAACTGGTTCAGCAAGAGAGGGCATAAAATTCTGCAAATGCATGAATCTTTAAAAGGTATGTCTTCCTGTTTTACACTTTTGTGATCTGTAATATTAAAAAGCATTTACAGCTTCCCAACATTTTTTCACTTCAGTGATTTAATTTTTAAACCCTCACAAAAAGTGCCTCCCAAGTACAGGTCCTGCAGCTGAAAATATGGAAGAGTATGAAGGCCACTATTTTTTGATGTATATTATTTTCATAGTGTTATTTTAGACTAAGTATTACTTAAAATGACATTTCATATCTTTAAATTTATTGTAGAAATACCAGCCAGTAATTGCTTTTACCAACAGACTAAAAGAAGTCATTAGTATGATTTCAGTTCTGTAATCAACACACACTCTCAGCCACACAATTCAGTCTGACTCATTCCCTGCACAGACTCTAATTAACTTCCAAAGGAAAGCCAGGGGATTCCTGTTCGAGTAATAATGCTATTGAGACATTATGCAAAACTTCACCTCTAGGAAACGATCTTGTCTAACCATGATTGCATCTCAACAACAATGCAGAAAGCTTTCTAATTTGGTCGTGAAGAGAATATAATCAATCTGTCAGCAAGGGTGAGGGAAGAATAATTTTCTTTTCTTTTAAAATGAAAGCATATCCAGAAAAATTATTGAGAAAATACCAGAGATAAAACTGGATTTTATATTATATCCTATACACTTTGAACTATGTTGTGTGATACGCAGTTATCAAAATTGGAACACTTCCAGGGATCCAGGGGCAGCCACAGTTTCTCTGGGCATCCTGTGCCAAGGCCTCCCCACTGTCACCAGGAAGAATTCCTTCCTTGTATCTAAACTAAACCTCTTCTCCTTCAGTTTAAGACCATTACCCCTTGTCATTCTATGCCCCGTAATAAGTACTAAGGCGACACTGAAATTCATCTTTAAAAGGGAGAAGTAGGCCAAAGGATGTCTAATTTCAGTTATTATATGTCTGTCTTAATTTTTTTGCTCTTTGAACTACACAAGAGACACTGTAGTCCCTTCTCCCTTCCCTATCCAGTATTTAAACGTCATCTGCTTCTGCAGCAGAGTAGAAATCCTCATTTTCATGTTGCAAGCCAATCTTGAACCCCATTTAATTAATTTCTTGTATTATTATAATCTTATCAGTCTTTTTTTTTCATTGCTTCCTCTGAACTTTAGTTTTCTGTGTCCTCATTATTCACATCCATCGGCAGGTGATTAATTTTTGACATGCAATTACTACGATTTCTTTCTGTCCTTCATTAAAAATTACTGTTGGTATTAAATATAAGGTCACTGCAAATAAAATGGACAGATTAGCGAAAGATGGGTAAAAATGTAAATAACAATGACGTTTGTGCTGTACAATTGCCCTAGCTGAATCGTTAATAAGTTTGACCTGTTCCAAGAAGTGCATTTTTTAAATGCCCAAATACATTTTACACATTGAGGAATGAAGACTCTAGGGCACGATTTCAGAATGGGAGCACACATCAGGGAAATCAGATACTCTGAAAAAAAGACTTGAAATGGTCCAGTAACTTAATATGAGCCCCAGGATATAATGCTATGGTGAAAGACAGAACTTGAACCTTAGAGAAATATGTAGCAATGCACAGTCAGAAATAGGGGACGGATTTTACACCAGGATGTACCATGGGTGAAGTGGTACTTAAATACTGCACCAAATTTCAATGCCTACAATTTTAGTATGTTAAAAAAATGCAAAGAATAAGTGGTACAGGGTTTAGAGAAACATCATAAGATAATCTCCTCAATTCATTTAACCCATATAAATAAAAAGACCTAAGTGATACAGCCACAATTTATTAACCACCAGTTTAAGGAAAGAAAATATCAGGAACTGAAGCACTTTCATTTTAGCAGTGAAAGACTGGTTGAAAGTTAAAGCCAGAGAAAAAAATGGAAATTAGGTGCTTCAGAAAACAAACAGAACACTGAAAACCCATCAGTGAGTGTTATTAAACAGAAGAACAAGCACCCTGGACAAGTGATGGATAACCTGTCTTAATGTTTTCAAATGTACCTTTCTAGAAAATCTTGGTTATTAAAATAAGTTACTAAGCACAGTGCCAACGGGTACCAGATTTTATCTAGCATACAAACTCTACCAGTCATCTGGATTTGTTATTTCATCAGCTGCCCTTTTCCTAATTTATTTATAACATAATTATTATTTTATTGCCATTATTACTATTTTAAGATACTATGTGTAGTCACCAGTTTCAGTTTTTCTCGCTGCAGACCTCCAAGAAGATTACTGCAAGCCTTAGGGAAAAAAAATAATGAGAAAACAAAGAGTGGGATAAAACCTAAAAGAAAATGGAGAATATACCAGACACATAAGAGAGCCAAAAAGTCATTGCTGTGCCCTCACCAGTGCTCCAGAGGTTCTGTGGGGTTCTAGTTTTATTTTGATGAACATTATTTTACCCAAGAATATTTACTTTTTCCTCCCCTAACTTAATACTCAATATACAATCTGCTTTCAGTACTTCTTTTCCACATCAATAAAATCTTGCCTTTGGTGGTGGGCTCTGAACTGTGCCAAACACACAGCACACTAAGGTAGATAGGTAAACCCTGCAGGAGTCTTAAATGCCAAAAAGCAGCTTTTTGGCTCAAAAAGGGGGACACTAGAGGGACTGTAATACTCCACCATATTTTTCACCACCAACTCAAATGCCAGAATAAGTATTTGGACTCCAAGCAACGTGGTTATGCTGTTTACATACAACCAGACTATGGGGTTCTAGCATCCATGTAGATAATGCTCCTGGTCGTGTATTTCATACGGTTACAGGGATAAGCAATCCCAACAACCCAGCTTTTATTTAATAAACTCTGATTTATTTTTGAAGAAACAAATGAAAAAAGAAAGAAAGGAAAAAAACCACAATACAAGACTGAGGTTTTATAAATCACTGTAGCATTAAAACGTGTGTATGGAGTTAAGATTCTCAGTATTATGATAATAATATTCTCTTTGTTATTTTCCCATATAACCTGGAATTATTCTAAGATCCTTGGAACATTTTTTCTCCCACTTAAACAAGACTCCCTTGAGACTGAAGTGATGAACAATTGTTTCAAGAGCCCAGAATAAAGAATCAGATTTTATGGGGTTTTTGTTTGGTTGTTGTTTGGGGGTATGCGTGATTAGTTTTGGTTTAGGTTTTCTGTTGCATGGGTGGTTTTGTGGGTTTTTTTTT
>VZTU01021020.1:0-11529 GCA_013400835.1 Zapornia atra
CTAGTTTAAAGCTGTATTAATGAACCCTGCCAACTTCTTTGAGAGTATCCTTCTGCCCCTTGGGAATAAGTGCTCCCCATCCCTAGAAAACAAGGCTGGTGATACTCGAGCCAGCCCATTGTCAAAGAACCCAAAATTCTGTTTCTCACACCATGTTCTGAGCCAGGTATAATTTCCTGGCTCTTCTCATTCCATCCCTCCTCATTTCCTGTAGTAGGAATGATGGAAAAAAATACCTGTGCTCCAGATCCTCACACCATGTGTCCCAGGGCCCTTAAATCCTTTTTAATGGTCCTCATTTTTCTTTTATGTATTTCATTACTACCTATTTGGAAAATTAAAAGTGGATAATAGTCCGTGTGCCTGACCAAGGTTGGGACTCGCTTTGTTAAGTCCCTAACTGAAGCTCCCTTAAGGCAGCAGACTTCCCTATGTAGAGGGTCCGGCCTACAGATCGGGCCCTCAGTTCCCTCCAGAAGGGAGTCCCCTAAGACAATGACCCATCTTTTCTTCTTAACAGAGGCTGTTTTGATGGTTTGCTTAGGGGGTCTTCTCCTGGGGAACAGTACCTTCCTTCCTCTGCCCACCAAGCAGCCGGGCTGGTCTTAGCTCTCCTGTTTGCCTGCCTGCTCTGTGTGAGTGGGCAGCAACCCCTTTTAAGGCTATGGGGAGGTGGGGGTGGGGGCATGTGACATCAAGGGGAGGGCGAGTTTGGGCGAGCTTCTGGGTTTTTGCTGCGGGTTGGGTGAGCTGCACGGGTTGCCTTGATCTTGGGAACCCCTCTGTACAGCCTGATCTCTTGCTCAGCCCCTGAGCTTACCTCAGTGGTCGCTGTCGCCACTGCTCGTCGCCTCAACAACACTCTCAGCTTGGTGTCATCAGCAATTTGCTGAAGGTGCACTCAATCCCACTGTCAATATCATTAATAAAGATTATTAAACAGCACCAGTCCCAGCACAGACCCTTGAGGAACACTGCTTGTCACTGCCTTCCTTCTAGTCTTGGAGCTACTGGCCACCACCCTGTGGATGCGACTGTCCAGCTAATTCCTTATCCACTAAAGGAATCCACCCATCAAGCCCATATCTCTCCAACTCTCTCCAACTTGGAAAGAAGGGTGTGGTGGGGGACCATGTCAAAGGCCTTGCAGAAATCCAGATAGATGACATCCATAGCTCTTCCTTTGTCCACTGATGCAGTTATTCACTTGCAGAAAGCCACTAGATTGGTCAGGTAGGACTTGCCCCTAGTAAAGCCATGCTGGCTGTCGCGAATCACCTCCCTGTCCTCCATGTGCCTCAGCATAGCTTCTGGGAAGACCTGTTCCATGATATTCCCAGGCACAGAGGTGAGGCTGACAGGTCAGTAGTTCCCAGGGTCCTCCTTTCTACTCTTTTTGAAAATGGCTGTGATGTTTCCTCTCTTCCCATCACTAGGGACTTCACCTCACTGCCATGACTTTTCAAGTATCATGGATTTGTGCTGCCAGATTAAACCATTATGTCACATTACTTAATCCCACGCCATCTGATGGTTTTACAAATAAAGCTATGACTCAATCATCTGAGTACTCATCAGAGTACTGACACAGCTTTAAATTTTCCAGCAAGTGAAGTTAATGGGACAACTGACATTTTAAAATGTATCTTTAAATATCTCACTGAACAAGAAAAGCTTGCTTCCTTATCAGCACTGAAACAGAGCTTGCCAAAACTGAAGTAAAAAGAACCAAACACGGAAGATGGGAACATATATTGTCTGGTGGGAATAATTGGGGATATTCTCACACACACACACAAAAAGATTATAACAGGGAGCAAATTCTCTAGTAACATATAGAGCCTCATTGGATGAAGATAGTGTATCATAGTCTATCAGCACCATGAGGTGATAGCAGGAATTTTGGTTTTAATGTCTTTCACCATAAAGAATCATTTAATAGGAAGGTGAAGAGAGAAAACATCAAATTTCTATCCTGTCTTGTGTGGCAAAACTTCTTGCTGCATTTCTGTGATAAAGGAGGTGAGTTTTCTCCAAAACTTTAAACACACTTAAACAGCTTTATTTGACTCCTATAATTGCTTTCTGCAGCCTTTGTATTTAGAGTGACAATGATATTTGAGGTTTGGTTTTGTTATCTGTTTAACTAGAAGTTTTACTGAAAGTCTTTGAGAAAAGTTGCATTGTTTATATTTTGACAAATCCTATTTCAGTTAATTCTGAGTGCATTTCACTCATCTGCCATAATTATCAGCTCAGACTTCACAGTCCAGTGAACACTGGTGGGAGCCACACTGACAGTTTCCTGATGTCAATTTATGTCTGCTTCCCTACATCAGTGTACTTCCAAGAAAGGAAGATTAATTTCAAGTGTAAACGCTGACCTGAGACAGGCCTGGGTAAAGCTTTGTTTTTTCATTTGGAACTGCTGATCCATTGAACACAATTTCCTGTAGGAAAAGGTTAGTTTCAACAACTATTTGTTTCATATCCAAATACAGGAAAAGACCATGCAGATAACTTTGAATTGAAGTTTTGGTTTAAACATTCTAATTGATTTCTACTCTTTACTTTTGTGAAACAGAAAACCATAAAACAATTAAGAAATATTTCACCATTGGTATTTCTGCTGGGATTTTGAGGTTCCATTCCAAATCAGGATGGGAAGAATTTTCACATTCCTGTGGGATAGAAAAACAGTTTTTTCTCTCCACCTGCTCCCCTCCCCGCACCACCCCGCCAGTCTCATGCAATCACTGAAGATTGGAGAGATTTTTTGATGAAGCATATTAAACAGAATGAGTTTATGCTGTTGACTTAGTAATGGTTAAGTGGAGACATATAAATTATTTGTAGGACGAATAAAACTGTGAATAAATGACTGAGGGTACTTGGAGGACTTGCAATTATATAGCAGTGGGATGGCATTAATAAACTAAAAAATTAGTTAGATGATAACATTCCTTAGTGAGATTTATTAACTTTTTTTAATAGCTACACACGAAGTATCTTGCCTGTCAGAGATCAAAAGCAGCCAAAGAGAATGATCTAATACGACTTTCACATTGCTGTATCTGTTGACTACGTTTTCCTAGTTCTTGTTCAGCAACTTTTGTCTTTCAGGGCACATCTGTGCAGTGTCAGATGAAATAATAATTTTCAGCAGCGCTGCCTGAGGTACCAAGGCATCAGATATTCTGGCAAATGCAGCATAGAAAAGTGAAAATAAATGTACAAAATAAGCTGCTGACCTCTGAGGGTTGAGAAAGATCTGATTATTCTGAGAAAACCTGACAAAATAACCAAGATCAAAAGCAATCAAAGCAAAAAATCCCAGGAGAAAAAACTATTAGTCAAACTTTTATAAAGGCTTTGCTACATGAAAAATTTTAGCTGAGCTCAGCAGTTTAGTCATTTTAAGGGAAGTTTTTGTGTCTTATCTCCAATTCAAGTGAGCCACTTTGAAATCATTTAAGCTTTGGATTAGGCATCTGTAACAATTTTAGCAGAAAAAAATGCCAGATTTTAGATAGCAGTTATATTTTTTAGGTTGGTAGGATATAGATAGAAGAGTAAGGTTGCCAGCAGAATCTAATTTACAGTAATTTCATGGCATATGTATTTAACAAATAACCTGTTCCAGTTTCTTCAGCATGACCTGGTAAAGGCCAAAAACTAGAAAAATATCATGACATGACAAGCATGGTTTAAAGGGGAAAGACATAACAAATGGTAGGTTTTGAATTCTTACACAAAATCTGTACTGGAAGAACAGAAAGTCCTGTCTGTATTCATGCTGGAGATTATTTTTGGAATAGTCCACAAAACCTAGCACCCCCTTCATACACCCCCATGAAAACCTTCAAAGATGGCAACATTAAGTGTTTTTCACAGAGCTGCTTCCAACCCAGGCCACCTTACAAGGAAAAATGAATGAACTGGCAAGTGGTACAAAAAAATTTCCCCTCAAGATGACTCAGTTGATATGCTGGGGAAAAAAAAAAACAACCCACACTTCTTGCACTTTGTTCTCAGGGGATGAGATATGGGTTGTGCTAGAAGTTTGTCTCTGACTCCTCAGAGAAATTCTGCAAGCAACCATGTCCAACAAGTGTATATCTGAGGCTCTCTTCTTGTGCTTGCTCTTTAAAAAATTTGTGTGAGCTCCAGAACAGCCATTTTCTAAATGCTATCCTATCTAAATGCTATCCTAGACTCAGCTGGAAATAATACATTTTCAAGTTAGAATTGTTCCCTTATGCTGATTTTTGGGCATTACTGAGATGCTCCAGATTTTCATTAATGCACTCCTAACATGCATGTAGTGATCAGGTCATCCTGGCTACAGCTATGGTTATCAGACAAATCACAGTAAATGACAATTTGTACGTACTATGTACTTCCTAAAATATACACAGAATAGAAATTTTAAATGGATAAAGATGAATGTTGATTTTTAAAATATATTTTATTTTACTACTTAACGGTACAAAAATTCTTTTCTTTCCACACAATGATGACGTGTCTTGCACACACCCTGAGGTGTGCACACTCCACTTCAGAGACCACTGATCTAAACCCCAGGTTGCATGAGTGTCCTTTGTTCAGGAATAGTTCAGGACCAGGGAAGTGATTGTGGCCCTGCCCTCAGCGCTGGTGAGGCCACAGCATAAATACTGTGTTCAGTTTTTGCCCCTTAGTACAAGAAGGACATTTTGCTGCGGGAGCATATCCACAGAAGGGCAATGAAGCTGGTAAAGGTCTGGAGCACAATTCTTATTAGGAGAGGCTGAGGGAACTGGGGCTGTTCAGCCTGGAGAAAAGGAGGCTGAGAGGAGACCTTATTGCTCTCTACAGCTACATCAAAGGAGGATGTAGTGAGGTGGCTGTTAGTCTCTTCTCCCTAATAACTAGTGATAAGACTAGTTAAAGGAAATGGCCTCAGGGTGTGTCAGGGGAGGTTTAAATTGTATGTTAAGAAAAATTTCTTCACTGAAAGAGTGGTCAGGCATTGAAACAGACTACCCAGAGAGGTGGTGGATTCACCATCCCTGGAGGTGTTAAAAAAATGTGTGGTACTTTAGGTTATGGTTTAGTAGACTTGTTGGTATTGGGTTGATGGTTGGACTTAACGATCTTTTCTAACTGTAGTCTGTGATTCTATGATTCTTTTCCCAGAGGAAGTATTTTTTTCCTTTTGATTCTTTGATTTACTAAATGCTGAATTAATGATGCATTTTCTAGAGCTGGAAGTCTTAATGGTTTCTTGAATATACTGATAAATAATAATAACTGAATAAATATATTGAGTGGAATGAAATATTGCTATTAGCTTGAAATGGAAATAGCATAATCTAGGAGAAAACTGTCAGGACCCTGAGGACTCTAACATGTCCTAAGGCCCTGACCAGCCTCACCTGAGACACTCACCCACACCCTCTCTCCATGGGCCCAGGAGTCTCATTTCAACTCACACATGGGCCCTCAGGCCTTACAGAAGCTCTTTGTTAAATCCCTTATTCTTGTGAAAAAAACCTAAGTAATTTCTAGCTAAATTTATGGTTTGTGACATCCTTCCTAACCTTCCCCCAAACAGCGTTGTCCTTTTCCTTTTCACCTCTTGGAGAATTATAATGTGGGACAGGATGCAATTTGTACTATATTCTCCTACAGTTCTAAACTAAGAACTGTTAACAGATCTAGCAGCATCGACAGTACTCTTCTATTTTCAGCCCTGAGCATCCAATAGACTGAATAGTAAGACAGGGCCTATATAACATTAAGGAAAACAAGTTGTGGACCATTACGTAAAAATATTATGCAATTTCCTAATATCTTCTTTGGCTTCCTGAATGACTGGGAAACAAGACAAAGAAGTGGTTACTTACTATCCCTTAGTTGTCCTGCTTTGATTTTCGCAGGTGGTACAGGTGGCCAATAGAAGCTTCTGTGCAAGGCATTTAAAGACAATCCCTGAGCTACTTGGATTGTGAGGTGTGTAACCAGCTATAATGATTAAATAAATAATAGAATCTCCTGAGTTGGAAGGCACCCATTAGGATCATTGAGTCCAACTCCTGGCTCCACATAGGCCAGCCAAGTCAGAGCATGTGACAGTGCATTGTGCAGACACCTCTTGAACTCAGTCAAGCTCAGTGCTGTGACCACTTCCCTGGGGAGCCTGTTCCTTCCTAACACCCAACCTAAATCTGCACTGTCACAGCTTCATACTGTTCAGCAGGTACCATTCATACCAGTCAGAAGGAAGTACTGCCTTTGGAGTGCCACTCAGGATAACAGTGCCAGCAGCTGTTAAGCTATTTTATATCTCTTAATTCCTTACTTCTGGCCAGTGTATTGAAATAATAATAACAGCAACAACTCACATGGATAGAGTCTGCATGGAACAGCAAAGGCTGTATCACATCTATTGAAAAGATAGAGCACTTTGTAGCTTCTTGTTGGCCTGTTTTAATCATTTCAGGCAGATATGCTGCAAACTCTTCCGCCTGTTCCTACTGAGTCAAATTATGAATCATTTTGCATAGGGCCTCCTGTTCAACTGTACCAACAACCAGAGTTCTTCATCAGTTGCCAAAAATGAGCTGTTTTGCTTGGGTAAGTTTCTGCCAAATCCCAGGCACAGCTGTCTTTTTATCTTTCATAAAAAAACTATTGAGGTTTGAGTTTTGAAAAGGTGTTGGGTGCATGATCCATTTCAGTATTTCTCAAAATCCTATTAGATGCCTGTTGGGCATCCTGGACCATTTAAAAGGCTTTTGATAATCTGCCCATAAACAGTTTAGCAGTTTGCAAGAATTTTGAAAATAGAAAGGATGCAGTAGATCAAATTTTTGATGGGACTTAGATGTTTATCTGGATTTTCGAATGCATAGATGTGACTGGGTAGGCTCTGAAAATATAAATCTAGATTGCTGAAGACCATGGTCTTTAGGGTGGTGTTTGTTACTTAACAATTTTCCCAAAACTCTGAAAAAAATCCAGGTTAATGTAACTCTAAGTGTTCTCATAAAATGTCCAGATTCTAACCTTTAAATAAGGCTTTATGCATATCTTATATGAACACATTAATAATATTTTATAAATATAATGTATTGTTTATAGATAGACATCAATATTATATAAAATAACTGATAAAATATAAAGTGAATTAACATTAAAATAATGATGTATTGGAGCTTTCACAACAACTTTATATTTGAGTATTTCTTTCACTAAGCACTTCCTACTTTCTACACTAAATACTCTATTTGAGAAGTATTTCTTTCACTAAACAGCCAATGGACTAATAACACTAGTACCTTAATTACTGAATAAAGCCAGGTTCAATGCCATGAATGATTTACAGAAATTTGCTAAATAAAAATATAAATATGCACACAAACTTTCTCATACATGAAACTTTGATTAAATCAGTCATAAGTAACTTTATCTTTACATGAACAGGTGACATTGTACTTGTTATTGAAATCATGAAGGATCATATCGTATTGTCTATATTTGGTTTATTTTCATGTTTTCAATTTTGAGCATAGCAGGATTTGTACATGCTCATTTTTATGGTATGTATTTTGAAATCTGTAATTAAAAAATAAAGTGAAGCTACAAATTTTGATATTTGCATAATACTTTGAATGTTCCTAGCATCCCTGTGGTATCTGTCATATGCAGGACCCTGGTTGCATATGCACTGGTTGCATAGTTTTGTCTATGTCTTCCCAGAGAGTGTGCAAGTCCCCTCTAGAATGGCACACACTGGCCTAGTCAGATCCATTCAGACTTCCAGGAGACAGGGTGGTCAGTGTTCATTGCTGACAAATCCTACAGTGCATACTGCAGCCCCAATTCCGTTTTATGTCTAAGCAGTGGTGTTTTGGCTTTGCCTCTTGATTTTCAGTCTTTGGTTGACAGGGGTCTACAGGAAAAATGTTGGCATTCTGAACCTTTTGGTATCTCAGATGCTGGGATGGGTGTGGAGCTCAGCCCTTCGGCAGGCTGCTGTCATGCTTGGCCTGAAGGTCCTTTTGCTCTCCATTGCTGTTAGCTTCTCTTGCTCCTTCTGTCATGACCATCCTCCATCTCAGCATGGCCCTGCACTACCATGTGGACAGAAACCTTGTGAAATTCAGCAGGGATGGATAGCAAGTCCTACCCCTTGCATGCACAAACCCCTTTCAATGCCACAGGATTCAGACTGCATATTTGAGGAGCTACTCTGTGTAAAATGCCCTGAAAAATCTCCAGGATAGAAGGGGCTGGATGACTTTCCTTGTAAGGTGAGGCTGAGGGACCAAGACTGGTTCAGTCTGGGGAAGACGTGACTTCAAGGGATATGACAGAAGCCCAGCCAGGGCCTATGGGGATGTCATGGAGCAGATGGGGACAGGTTCTTCATGGTGGTACAGAGCAGGAGAATGTGAGACAACAGGCATTGTTTGAAAAAAGAGAGCTTCTGAGTGGATACAAAGAAATGGGTTTTGCCAAGAGGAGAAACAGGCACTGAATCAGGTTGCTCACAGTCTCTGTTCTTGGATGTTCTCCAAATGTGACTGGGTGAGCCTGAAGCAACCCAATTTCAGCTCAGAGATGAACTTGCTGTGAGCAGGAGGATGGATATGAGATCTTTCCAGTCCAAAATGCTCTGTCATATTATCTCCCATTGCTGCCTTGTTTGGGCAATGTACCCTTGTAATCAGTGTTAGAAAGAGAGGAACATCATGCCTCTAAATGTAAAAAGCGTGGGAATTATGTCAACTTCAGAAAAGAGAAAGGTAAGCCTAAATATTGTGGTGTTGAAAGGGGATACTAGGGTTGGGCAATGAACAAAAAAAATTAAGAAGAGTAGGGGCACACGGACAAGGAGAAAGTAAATGGAAATGATACTCTTATCATTGGGGTGAAGAAATGAGTGAAGTGAGAAGCAAATCGGTTCAGGGAAACAAATCTGTAGCTAATGAGAATGAGAAGATGCTAGGCATTATGAAACACTTCATATTTCAGAGATGAGAGCTTCATTATCAGTTTGTCTTGAAGCTTTTCCCAAATATATATAAGGGCCCTATAGTTGTCACTTTCAAGATCCAGAGTTTATGTTGATTCCTAATTTTGTCTATCCTTAGGGAATAAATAGCTCTCTGACTTTCAGATTTTTATTTCAGGACAATGGGAACCACCATCCTGAATCTTAGTAATTAACGGTAGTATCTCTGGTTCAGAAAGCTGATAGAGTTCCCAGCTTTGTTATTCTCAGAGGGTTGTATTGTCTAGCAAAAGGACAAGACAATATACAATACATTATCTCTGAAAGAATGAAGTCTGGGAATGTAAAAAAAACCAGACGATGGGTCTGTTTATTCTTTAAACATTACAAAAAGGGAAAAAGAAAAGGGAGGTAGTATTTTAAGTATCACTGTTTATATTAATATATTTACATTAGAACATTGGAATTGGATATTGCTTTGTGAAAGCATCTGATTTTAACATTAGCTTGGGGTTATCTGTGTGACTGGATATTCAGTTGTGGTGGTTTGACCCTGCCTGAAGGCTAGACACCCACCAAAGTTGCTCTATCACTCCCCTTTTCAGCTGGACAGGGAGGAAATATATATTGACAGGCTTAGGAGTTGAGATAAGGACAGGGAGAGATCATTCTGCAATTAGTGTCACGGGCAAAACAGACTCAACACGGAATAAAGGAAAGAAAACTCTCATTTATGACACTACACTACACACAAGGTGACACCAGAGTTGGACAATGAGAAGTACAACCAGATCTTAAAGCACCTCCCTCCACCCCTCCCTTCTTAGCAGACTTAACTTTATTAATGATTTCTCTCCCTTCTGCCCCACAGGATGGCACTGGAAGGGCCATTAAAGACACCAACATATATGGAAGAAGAAAATGTCTATGTATATCTATAAACAAACAAACATCAAATTTCTGGTTTTCAGAAGGCCTGTCAGAAACCTATATTCATTTCATGTTATCCTTTAGCTGAGGTAATGCCATGCTGAACACAATACTCTTCTCCAGGCTAATCACAAGCAATGTTCTCCTAGCACATAATTGTTGTTTCTGGAAGCTCTGTTACATAAAAACCTAAATGTGGACTATGTGGGATAATTTCAAATTGCAACCTAGCAGTTTTGCCAGGATCTGTGAAATATCCACTTTTTTTTTTCCTCTTTCTTTGATGGTCAATTGACTCTCAGAAACTAACTTCGCAACTTGGAGAGTTATAAAGCAGGTGTGTTTAGTGCAGTGCTGAGTGCAAGGGGGCTAGTACCTCCTAACTTGTGCATTGTTTCAACAAACAGTTGGATATTTATTGCACAAAGTCATGCATACTTAAGAGTTCCAAGGAAAGGTTGGGTTATTCAAAGCAGTTCGGAGAATTCATTATCATGTCTCATCCTTCTGGCGCAGGTGTGCTGCTATCTGGTGGTCTTTGGGGGTCTTCTGGAGGAAGGCTTGTAGTCTTCCTCACAGTGTACTCTTCACCTTTGGTATGGAATGCTGAGTTGTCTGGCCTCCAAATTGCAGAACTGGATCTAACTAGATGGTTACTTCACAAAGACAATCAAGTCCCTCTCTTGTATGCAGGCTGTTCCTGTTGTATTATACATTGTGGATACAGCTCAAGGCTGCCTCCTTATTTTGGCTAGACTTTAGTTCCAGGCCTCAACATTTGTTGAGCTACACAAGATTGCACTAACTGTGTTTAACTGTTGATTCTCTGAATCAGTCCCTCTAGGTTATGAAGGTGCTCTGTGCCTTCATGATGACATAGCCTCACCAAATTTAGAACAATTTATAGCCATATGTACTTGCCACCTTAACACTTCAGCATTTGTGTGAGTTATGTCCTCTAGGGCTTGTTCAAAACTTTGAGGATACCAAGAGGAGCATAAAAATCTTCAGGTTGTCCTTGGTTTATGTGAGGTCACTCAGGAAAATAGCCGATTACTTTCATGTTTGTAGGCACTGACTTAAATTTCTAGCAAATTTCTCTCCTGTTCCACAGCCTGCCTTCCTGTCTATAAAACCCTGGCATTTCTGGGCACAGGATTCACACAACCAGGGAAGGCTTGTAAATAGCATTCTCTCTTCACTGTGTGCTACTGCCCACTCCCTTTTTTCTCCTCTGCAGGTATGAGATTGCTTGCAAGAAGCACCATTTGCATCCAACTGAGTACTCATTTTGCAAAAGCACTAAAAGATCTACAATTTACTACAGAGACTGGCTGTGCTGAAGTATTTGTATGCAGCTTATATTCTGAAGCCATTATCTTCTCTGTGGCTGAGTCGTGTAAGACTCCATTTACAGAGTTCTTCCACCACAACTGTATTGATGTACGGAAATAGACTCTATAACTTGAAAGTTATAAAGTAGGTGTTATAAATTATTTGGTCCCAAACAGGTTTTTAACCAAATTGAACAATTTATTAAACGAATAAAAATAAGCAAACGGTGCTGAGGTGCATAGTCGGCACTGGGTGTGCCGGGA
>VZTU01021022.1:0-15673 GCA_013400835.1 Zapornia atra
TGCTGTTTCTTACAGACTGTCAAATAGCTCACAACAAATTGTAAACAACTTCTTCATTTTTAAAAGTTCCCAAATCAATCCTTATTTTCTCTAACATATTCTTATTTATAATTATTCATAAAGTTGGTCAATAATTCTTAGTTCGTAACCTATCCACAAGTTTTACAGCAAGTTTTCACTGGCTTAAGTTCAACCACTCTGTTGGGTTGTTACCAAATCGGCAGCACAATTGTTTATAAGTGCACTTCCACCAACAACCAGGTACCTGGTAACAGACCATACAGTGACAATCCTGATTCAAAATATAGTATCTCATGGAAGCAATTAAGCTAAGAGTATATCACATTTTAACCAAAGTGCAACATTGCAATAGGTGGAATTACCCCTACAATGCCTGAGAGCAAGGGATTTTAATTTGACACTGCTTAAACATGAGTACGACTGACTTTCAGAAGTTCAGTGTTCAGAAACAGTGGCGATAACCATCTATTGCCATCCCACCCACGAAGAAGGTGCAAACCAATCCTCTTCAACCTCAAATTATGTGTGGTAAGTTTGAGGTTTTGGGGTTTCTTTAATATAGAAAAAGCTTCTGCTTTTCTTTTTATTTTTTAGACTATACTAGGTCTCAGTTTTCACTGAAGTCCAAGAAATAAGAAATTACTTATAAAAAAATCATGCTAGTATCCTACAAGTCAGGATATGGGGAATAATTTTTTTTCAATATGGCAAGACTTCGTAATGTTTAAGAACCATCAATATGTTTTATTCTGCTGCATGGAGTCTGTATTTTCTCTTTTTAGGTCACAAAATTCAGATTAGGTTTTGGAGAAGGCACAGATACCCTCAGCAACCTTAATTGATAATTCTCAGAATCTTGTTTATGAATATTTACATAAAATACAGGAAAAAAACCTGTTTAGAAGTACACATCATTGAAAACTAGTAGATATGGATATTTTTCCGAGCTCTGTAACTAATTAAAGACCACTGAAATAAGATGCTTTATTTATTGTTAACTTGGGTAGACTAAAAATTTGTGTTTCTGTCATCACCTAAGGACAGCTTTATGTACCTTGTAAAAGGCATTAAACATACATTCTTCTTCTGGTGCATTTAATTTTCTCTGAAGCATTGTAAAATCTCAGCAGTCTCTACTATGTAACAGTTTGAACTGACTGGTGTCCTCCTCCCCAACTAAACATGGGGAACAATTAGAGGCCTGGGATAGCCAAGAACCAAGTTGGAGTAAAATAGGAGTTGTCTCTGTGCCTTGGATAGACTGAAGCAGTAGCAAGAGTGGTCTGATGGTCAGGAAAAGTGGCCTGATGGTCAGGAAAAGTGGCCTGACCATTATCATCAAGAGACTGCTACTGAGAAGTTAATCACTGTTTACCCTGTTGTCAAACCTTCAAAAACACTTTGGTTCAAATAACAACTATAAGATTGGTGCATGATTTGCTGTTGTTTCTTCTATCCAGACAGATTTTCTAATCTGTGGTCAAGAACAAAATATTTATAGTATCTACATTTACTTTAAGCAAAGAAACCTTGAAACATGGACCAGCTCTGTAACAAAGGTAGAACACGTCTGAATAGAGGACTGTTAAGCAATGCCAGTTTCCATTAACTGTGAACATGATACATCGCATTTTACAGCACATGACATTTGATAATACATCAAAGAATTTTTAACAACAAAAAGATATGAACCTAAAAGAAAGAAATATGTACAGGTACATTTTGAAAAAACTACCTAAGATCATGTCAAGCTTTTATTGTGCAACATCTGAAACTCAGGCACAGTGGAACAGCAGGTGCAGTTTTTGGTTTACTTAAGACATGCAGATTACATGTTAGAACAACGCAGGGGACTCAAACCTTCTAAGCATCATGTCATAGCGAAACAAAGACGATTCAAGAAGCAACAGACTCAAGGAATTGATCTCTATTATGCATCTTTATAACTCAATTGTAAGTCTTTAGCAAAAGACTTTCTGTTTTCCTTTTTAAAAATGAAAAAAATAGAGCGGCACACAAAAATGGTCTGACAAGGAATTGGTGTAATCATCTCACTGCTGTTAATTTGCCAGAATCAAAAATATCTCCTACAATTCAAGAAATTCTGGACCTGTATCAGAACTACATTGCAACAACAGTGTTACTGTTTCAGATGATACACACTTGTGATAATTAACTGTTCAGCAAGACTACAGAGATTACTTCTGCTCATTACTCAAGAGGAGAGAGGTCAATATTTGCCTGAAGTTATCATGCTGTTTGGCCTTGAATACTGTGAGATCATCCTATGGCTTGTAAGGAAAAAGACAGCAGATTTGCTTTGTAAATTAAAATAGGCCTAGATAAAACCTTGTAATACCACATTTTGCTTTGAACTTTATCAGGATTTTGATTTGAAAAAATGAAAAAAGCTGTGAAAACATCATCATCAGTCTTGCAAAATTAACATCAGTTTAACTAAAGAGCTAAATTGAGCAATGCCTCAGTGCCCTAAAGATGAGATGATACAACCTTTTGCATAAGAAGCTTCAGGGAAGAATTGCCTTCAGACTTCTTACTACAATTTATCACACAACTTATCTAGAAGGAAGTGAGGTGGAATTGGTATTTACTTCTACTATTGCCCTTCTATGTTTAGGCCAAACCAATAAGCCAAGAATGATGAGGGGATCACACTGCACGTGATCTAACAGTTGTCAAATGAAAGATGAGTGTTACATCTATATGCCCACAAAACCTAAACTCTAGGACTAAAATAAAGGATACAAAAGACACAGAGTTGGGAAAGCTCAAAGATGAGGAAGAAAAAAAAAAAGGAAAGTGGTAGTGAAGGATTTCAACTAGGCATTTATAAATGGGTCACAATATGCTTCAGGACAAAGAAAAAAGTTCATAATTAAGTGATTTGCACCTTAAAAAGCTTCACTTCAAGAGAAATTACAGAAGCTATTCAGAAATTCATGTCAGAAAATATTCAGAAAATAGTTCAAAAAGTAGAAGTATTTGCATTGTGGGATACTGATTGCATATGGTTAGGAACATGTGCACCCACAAAGATGTGCATGCAGTTTCTTTTAAAGGTAGTGCTAGATCCAGCATTTTGCAGGCTAGTGGCCAGACGGTCCAGAACCCCACACAATAACCAGCTTGCATCTCTGGTTTTGCATGCCTCTCATCTTGCTCAGGTCAGAATACCACCTTGAAAGAATTTTCTTCAGTAAAAAGTTAAGCAGTCCACACAGTCTTTCATGTTTGTAATCTGTGAGATGGCAGTAAAAGATATATAAATTATTCATTTCTAATAAAGATATTTCTCTACTATCTCCAGGTCGAATACTAAAGGTTAAACTTAATATTTGAGTTATACATGCTTTGTATGTATGAAATAGTGAAAACACTATTCTGCATCTTTAAAAACAAATTTTTTGGTGCTGTTTTCATTTATTGCAGTAGATAGATATTAATTGCTTTTCTTCTAAAAGGTTAGCAAATGCACCAAATTTAAAAGCATTGAAGAGCTCGGTGACAAATAAAAAATAAGACTTATGTTGGGAAAAAACCTAAATAAACAAAAAAGGCATTTCATAAATCTCTACCATGTTAATTCAGAAATAATGGAATATTTCTTCAAGAGCACATGTTACAGAGCTATGTCTTGTCAGCACCACTGTGCCCTCAGCTAAATGTACAGAAGCTTATACTCCTAATAACGCTCTACTGACAAGATATAAAAATTCAAAGCATATTCCAGAAAAGCTTTAAGGGCTCCTAAAATACAATCCTCTCTTAACCAATTTTATGAATGGCAATTTCTCTTCTTTACATACTCTGTTGACTTTTGTTCCTGCAGTTCATACAACAGGTTGTCAGATTCATCACAAACAGATAAACATACATTGAACCCAAAGTACTTTCCACCTATGGAGAGAGACAGAAATTAAGGAGCAGACATCTGACCTATTTTTGGTGAAGCTGTATGGCAGAGCCCTTTAAAAACATCAAATCATTCCTATGCTCTCTTCTTTCTCCATTCCTTAAAAAAAAAAAAGCCTTTCTAGTATGCATTAAAAAAAAAAACCCACAAACAACCTCAGCTCTTTTTTTGTCAATGGACTAAACTAAACATGCTATCAGAACATTTCCAAAACCTTACATTATGCCATGCCATTTACACTGCCATTCACAGAACTCTGTACATCACATTTAATTAGCAAGAAAGATCACAGAGAAACATTAACTTTAAATTGCTTTCAGGGGTAATTAGAAAGCATGGCAGCTCTCTTCTCAATACATTAAAAGAATATTTTAATCCACTTCTATGAAAAATAATAAAACCAATGAATGAATTAACATTTTGGTAACATTTCAAAAATTATAAGAAATCTCCTAGATAGAAAATTAAAATCCTTCAGTCCACCTAAGGCTTCTCTAGGTTACTGTAATTATCTCTGTTCACAGCACCTTAGTAGTAAAAAAAATTCTCTTTATTGTCATTCTGCATTAGGTTCTGGTGATCCGTAAACTACCAGAGTACTGCATTATGTTGTATTTTATTTTGGCATGACACAGGCTTGCCTTATCATACCAATGGAATTTTCAGCTCTCAACAGTTAAAGGAGAATATGTGCAATTATTCAAGCAAATGTTGTCTGCTAGCTTAAATACTCACCAGCCTGGTACAAAAGAAGCAAATTAATTAACTTCTACAATAAGTTTTTATTTCCATGACATTAAGAGCCAGAGGGTTGGGGTTTTTTGCTGCTGTTCTTAAACAATAGCAGGACATTTAATATTGGTATACTTGGTAACTGCAAACTTTGTCTACATTTGACCTCTGACATCTGCTGCATCCTACCTCAAACTGACTGTGAAGATGATGTTCATTTTATTAACTGTGAAGTGGCTTTGAGTAGTGTGATATTAAAAATTATGTCTCTTCAATGAGTGAGGGGAAAAAAAAATAGAAGTTTTCATCAAGGAACAACTGGACAAGTGTTGCCCTGCAAGTTTTCCTACACAGCCTGTGTGGACTAATAGGGATGAAGGCACTTCTTTATTCCTTACTCCACTTGTCCAGCTTTACTGCTTCTAACACAACACATAAACTGGTTGACTGGCTTTCCTACTGCTTCTAGGGAGTTCTGAAATGTGCTTTGGTCACACATTTTCCCTTGTCAGACAAGTCCAACTGAACCATATAATGGTAGGTGGTCACCAACTATGGTTAGGACTCGAAACGGGGCAGGGTTATGAAAACAAAGTGTCAGATTATCTCCCCCCTTTCATCTCTCCTTCCACTTAAGAGGTGTGCACTATAGGTACAGTTCAGTCTTACAGGTTGAGCCTGGGGTAAAACAAAAGGCTATTTCCTCTTATGTACTGTTAAATGCTCATGGTCACGGGAGCTGGAAGATAATTCCACTGAGGACCAGTGTCCCACTGATTAATAGATACCATGAATTTCCACACTCATTTCCTTGTTTCTGTAACTGCATCACTGAGTACCAGGTTGCAGTATCTGCTGGCACCATGGCAGAATTTATTAAACAGCCCCAGTGTCATGGTTTAACCCAGCAAACAGCTAAAACCACCACACAGACACTACCTCCCTACTGGGATTGGGAAAGAATAAAAGAGGAAAAGGTATAACTCATGGGTTAAATACAGTTTCATAGGACAGAAAACAAACATTATAATTTAATAATAATAATAATCTTTTAAAAAACTGAAACCAAGTGTATAGCACAACTGCTCATCACCCAGAGCCAACGCTCAGCTAGTTCCCAAGCTGAAAGACCTCCTGGCCAGCTCCCCCAGCTATACATTGAGCATGGAATCATATGGTATGGAATAGCCTGTTGGCCAGTTTGGGTCTGCTGTTCGGGCTTTGCTCCATCCCAGGTTCTTGGGTACCCCCCTCCCTCTAGTTGTCAGGGTAGTATGGAAAGCTGAGAAGTCCTTGACTGCTTAGCAACAACTGAAATATTAGAGTGTTATGAACATTATTCTCATCTTAAATCCAAAACACAGCATTACACCAGCTGCTAGGAAGAAAATTCCTCTATCCCAGCCAGAATCATGACACCTGGCATTCTTCCCAGAGAGGTATTTTGTGGATGCTAGTATATAGATGAAAAAAACCAACATTCTTTTAGACTGCCCAAGTTCTATATACGCAAAGGTTACCTTTAAACATTCACACCTCCAAGATATAAACACCAATAAAGGTTAATAACAACCAAGAGTTTAAGTGAGGACAATGATTGCCAGGGAAACTGGCTGTCTAGATAACAAGCACGAGCTCAATTGTTTTCAACTACTTCAGTACACTCAGCAGATGGACTGCAAAAAAAAAAAATCACCTACATTCTCTTTTTTATTGCCTATTGCATCTGCATGTATTCAGTTATCTCTGGTACAAATTCTTTCCAACAGATGACTTGGGTCTACTAAGCTTGAAACTCACACCTACCATGATCTCAGATATGTACTTCCTTAGAAAACTAACATTTTGTACCAAGAACTTTAAAAGCATTAACTTCAGCAAGATTTAACAGACACTGACTTAGCTGACCACTGAAGACTAGCTTAATGCTACTAATGATTCAAATAACCAACTGTTATTTGTTTCACTTTTTAAAAATTTTATCAATGCTTGCACAGCAAAATTTAGGAAGTTCTCAAGAAAAATACACATAATGAAATTATGCAATCAATTCCTGCTCTCCAAAATCATTATCTGGAAATGGTTTAGTAAGATACCATCATAAGAGTGAGACTCATTGTCCTCTGATTTTCATCTTTATAGCCCAAGGAGGAATACTGGCAACTACATGGCATTAGCTATGGTCCAATAGCTAGACACACACACATAATTCATTTAACAGAAAACCAATTAACACAGTCAAATTTTGCTTTAGTATCATGTTTTGCTATTCAAATAAAACCCATTGTTATTAAAGTCAAACAGAGAGTGACACATGATTTATGAAAAATAGTGCATCTCCCATTGTGTAGCCTAGAAGCATACATTTTTGAGTACTTGGAGACTAACTGAAGTGCTTTTAAAAGATTTAGCAACCTTATTCTCTGATGAAATCTCAAGGGATGACATGGATAAACAACAGAAGAGATGATTTATCTCTATTCAGAGTGAAAAACGTGGGGCTTCTGAATGGTCCAATGTCACAAATGAGAACAATGTCATAAATGGAAGTATATCATTTAATTTGCCTGTTTTGTAAAATAATGCCTTCTTTCAACCAAAAGTTACACCACATCTACAATGGTAAAATGTCTTTAGATCAGCCCATGAAAGGAGTTGCACAATTTCAGAGCATTATCAATACTGTTTTCCACTCTTTCTGTAAATAGTCACATTCTTTACAAAGGATAGTCAAAAGGTAACAAATATTATTCATAAGGAGAGACTTCAACATTGCATAACTGATGAAAATTTCTCTTCCTTAAGAAATCATGATGATATGAAGAAGAATAAACTTCATTTCTGTATCTACAGCACTTAAGGTGTTGCTAAAAGGACAAGATAGTTGCATAGAGCTTACTGAGTTACTGAAGTTACATTCTGGGAAACGCGCTTTCTTATTTATGAATGCTATATTTAGCTACTTAATAGAGAATAATTTCAAGGGCTTAAAGTTTAAAGGTGAGAGGTGAAGCAGTATGTTGGGCAGTAAAGATAATGCCAGCTTTCTGGAACTAGTTTAGGGAAAAGGCTGTTCTGTTGTCTAGCCTACCCAGAAGTTGCTCTTGTCAGTTTTGAGCTACAAAAAACAGTGTAATGGAGTCCACAGGACTGTTGCTTAGAAGTACAGTATAGTTCCAAACAACATTTTTAGTAAAGTTAATTCACACTTTTGCCTGAATGAGCCATAGGCACCATATGTATTTTTGTTACAGCCAGCCTCCACTTCTACTGAGTCATTCACACGAAGAAAAAAATAAAAAGCACAGCCACACCACCAACCAACAATTTCACTATATCTATGAAAGCTGACTACTTTTTGCATGTGCTGGGATGTCTGCAGTTTCCCCACCGTCGATGAGCAATTGAAATTTTGCCTCCAGCAGCATCACAGCTTTGCCCCAGCTGGAAGCTGAGCACTATGCAGCCACTCGCTCATTCCTCCCCCATAAGGGGAGGGGGAGCAGAATGGGAAAAAAAAACCCTAAGCCATGTGTTGAGATAAAGACAGTTTAATATCATTGTGAAAGGAAGAGATTAATAAAAATAAAAAATACCAATGACAACAACAATAATAATACTACTACAAGTGACACAAATAGAAACAATCTGACAGCCAGTCTCTTTCCAAGAAGTGAATCTGCTGCCCAGCTAGCCACCCCAGTTTTATATATAGGCATCATGATGTTATATGGTATAGAATATCCCTTTAGCCAGTCTGGGTCAGCTGTCCTAGGCTGCACACTCCCAGGTTTTTTGTGCATGAGAAACAAAGAAGCTGAAAAGTTCCTGACTTCGTGTGGAAACAACTACCTAACAACTGAAAACATTATTCTCATACTAAATCCAAAACACAGCAGTATATCAACTACTAGAAAGAAACCAGGACAACCAGTCACTTAGCAAAACCTTTCAAATGGAAGGACAAAGTTGGTGAGAAAAGGACACAATGCTATAAGGCTGCTGAAGACATTACATAAGCATCCGTACAGATTTTAGCTGTCCAGACATAGAAGGAGAATTTGACACAGCATGATCTGGTATCATCTTTTTGTCCATAGAATTTCTAGGGAAAGATTATACACACTACAACTGCCCCCTCCCTTTCTAAATACAAGAGAGGGAGACAACAGGAACAACTTCACATGGAGAATTCTCCCACTACTTTTGGTCTTGGTGGATCAAGCCACTGTAAGTCCCTATGTCCTCAAATTTACCAAGGTGAAACAGGCCCTTTGCATGTAAAACTGGTACAAACAGAAGCTGGCTAACTGGCAGCTGCTATACATGTGGAAAATATACTAGATTCAACCTTTGGCATTTGCAATCTCACAAAAAGCTGTTAAGTGTCAGTTTATTCATAGAAAGGAAGTACCATTACAAGATACCTTCTGCAGTGTCATCAATGCAGACCTGTGGAGGCTACTTCTGAAGTCAGAATAAATCTGTGTGACCAAAACCAAGAAATTAATTCCTTGCCCTATCCTTTTATTTTTCAAAGTGTTTCCAACTCATCTTTCACACTTTTCTTCAGTCAAATGATGTTTGTAACACTTAAGCCTCTAGACCCCAAAAATATTTTGTCGTCATTTTATTCATGCCCTTAAAAGGGGGAGCAGAGATACCTGTCCCACCTACTCAATTTACATTATCAGTATACACATATCAGATGTTCACGTTCTCTGAACAGCTAGACAAGTCCTCAGAAGCTTTCAGATAGAAAGAATCACCACCTGGAAGTGGTTCAAGTATAACCACTCCTATTTTAGAGATAAGTAACTGTGACAGATGCCCCCTTCTAAACAGAGTGATAAGCCCCCTCTTGAACTCTTTTCCTAGTGCCTCAGATTTAGGATTGGCTGTTCAGTATATCTTTATATCAGCCCTTTAAAAAAAAATACATAAATTAAATGGAAATTTTTCTAAAAGTTATTCAATAGCTTGTACATGTAGTTGAAACAGCAGGTTTGCACAGTAAAGAATTAGTCTGTTTCTGTGCAATTATGTCTTTAACCAAATTTGTGTCATAACAACTTGTTCTCTTGGAAAACTGATTAAAATTAGCAGATAAACAAGATACAATATATTCAGACAACTGACAATACACCAAACTTTTTTCAGCTAGAAGAAAGAAATAATTCTTACATAGGCCAACATTAAATATTTTTTATCAACTAGGATCATATTTTGAAGCACCCAGGTTTCAGAACAGCATGCCCATATTGGAAAAACAATCACCAGGTGTCTGAATTAATTGCCAGATCAATTCTGAGGAAAGCATCCAACAGACAGTCACAGGTGTTGCTCTAGGATAAAAGATCTACAAATTAATTGAACTCTTACTGAAAAATAATGACAATCTCAGACTTGTTAAGCAGGCACTGGTGTAAAATTTTGTTTGCTTTTCTTTAAAAAATAAACAGGCCTAACTATAAGTTCTAGCTCCAGCTGAAACCCAAAAGAATACAACTTTGAAAAATGCTACAGAGTACTTTAGAAAGCTCCACACATTCATCAGTATCTTCTCTTAAATATTTTAAATGCTCATTGCAAGTTTTGATCTGTGACTGGAAAAGTGTACATTTTCAAATTTAAGGGGGGAAAAAACCAAATACCTCCACAAATGAAGTATCAATAGACTGCACAGATTAAAAAATATGACTCTGCAGCAATTTAGGCTCTGTTAAAAGGTAAGAGTCATCACAAAATTTGAGAAACCTAGAAAGAATTTCAAATCCAATACAAAGTCTAAGACCACAAAGAAAGATTCAGAGAATCATTGTAACAGTCTGTTATTGATATCAAGGGCACACAAGGCTTTTCCAATACTTTTTCCTTATTTAATCTTCTGGATTCCTATGCATGCTCTCTTGCATTCAAGCCAGAAGAAAATGAACAACTTAAAGTCCTTGAGATAGGGAAGAATCTAACTTCTGTGCTCTGACAGTTGCTAACACACTGCAAAGTCCATAGGGAAAATTTTTTTTAACAGAACTGATCACCTTCATTCAGGAAGAACTCAGCAGAAATGAGAGCATTCATACAATTCCCAAAACTCAGCTCTGGAACAGTATGGAACCAAAAATAAACACATAGTGTTTTTTCCATCAGAACTGAATCATATAAAACAATACCAAAAGGAAAAGGACTAGAAACATGTTTCTAGTAGTGTTATGTTCTAATCTCCACCATGACCAAAATACATGCAAAAGATCAGTGAAGCCATTGACTGAACTCTTAATTGCAAACATGGATTTGAAAAGCTACATTTTTTTTTAAATTTCTGTACAATCAGCATATTGAATAATGGTAAATTATTGCTTAATATTCATAAACATTCAGTGTCATGGCAAGTACACTCTAATACAGTTTAGACTTTCCTCCATAGAACTTTTGAACAAACTGCTTTTGTCACAATATTCAAAGCAAACAAGAAGTTTCCAAGGTATGTTCTTTGAAGTAACACTAATCTGGTAACTTGATTTTGATGTTTACACACAGGCATGACATTGATTTATTTGGAGGACAGCAAGAGCTCAAAAACTGTTAGTTGTAATTATTTTGTGTGAGGAGTATTTTGCAGGCTATCTTCCACTGAAGAGATGATCGTTATCTAAACCCCCGAGACCAATGACTCTGGCAC
The DNA here is from genome assembly GCA_013400835.1 of Zapornia atra. Classification (NCBI taxonomy): domain Eukaryota; kingdom Metazoa; phylum Chordata; class Aves; order Gruiformes; family Rallidae; genus Zapornia; species Zapornia atra. Next base: position 11,370 of record VZTU01021022.1, read on the forward strand.
TGCTCTGATCTCTACTCAAAAAGAGCTATCCTTTATCATTCTCTATATGGTCATTAAATACATGCAAGATAATGCCACAGCTCGACAACAGATTTTCTCTTGTCTTCAACATATTCATTTTGTAGTTTAGGTGGCTAACATACAACTTATAAAATAAAGAAATGTACATGAATAAATTAGACTGGAAAGTATGACACAGTATATATCATTATTTTTTGTGTAATACAGCCAAGATCTTCCTGGTAATCATCAGAGAAGCTTTACTAGAACGGCTAAATACATTAGCTTACATTTCTCATACAATTTTGGAGTTGAAAAATTTATTTTGAGCTCTTTGGCTCATTTTATGTCCTGTGTAATTGATAATTGCTTCCATCTCTGTCTTATTTTCATAGAATGGTTAAGGTTGGAAGGGATGTTAAAGATCATGTAGTTCCAACCCCCTGCCATGGGCAGGGCCACCCTCCACTAGGTCAGGTTGCCCAAAGCCCCATCCAGCTTGGCCTTGAATACTGCCAGCAAGGAGGCATATATTTTAATACTGTCCACAGTTGCGTATTATACAACCCCACAAAAATCCATCTCAGACAGAAAACTCACATATCTTCTCAAGCTTTTATTGCCTATATATTGATTTTTCAATATTATTGTGCTATTTATATTTAATAAGAATCTAATTTCACTTCAAAGATGCTGAGAGCTTGCAAGTCTCTTTTATAGCAACCTTTCTGTTGAAGTCCACAAGTTATAAACTCAACCCAGGACTTTACTGGAAGTCACTTAATTCCTTAAACCAATAAATAACAAAACCCCATTGCGGTTTCATTGGAAGTGAATTTTCAAAGGGCAAAGTAATTCTGGAACTTAGCTCTTGCCACCAGTAACACAGCTACTTCTGAAAAATTGCAATTGCTTGCACCTAAAATCTAAAAACTTCACCGTAAGTCAATATGGATTTAGTTTTTAAATGTTAGGCTTACACAACTGAACAAGGTAAAAGTGTAAACTTCAGTGTAGAAACAAATACATATGACAACCAGTATGTACAGTCCAGATGTCATTATCAAACCTGCCACTCCCATAGAGAAAACAATAAGAAACTAAAACCAGCAACTACAACTGACTAAAACGTTGGAGTGACTAATGTTTGCTGACAAGTCCATCTGAAGCAAACTTCAATAATTCACTGCAGTGGTTTAGCCCCAGACAGCAGCTAAGCCTCACACAGTCACTTGCTCACAACCTTCCCCCAGTAGGACAGGAAGGAGAAATGGCCAAAGACAAACCTCAGGGTCAGAATAAGGAGTCTGATGACACAGCACAGGGAGTGGGAAACAAAAACAGAAATCATGACAGAACACACACAGTGAGATACACAAAGTTCTTCACTGACCAAACTGGACTCTCAGCCTGCACTCAGATCACCTGAGAGCTGTCCCTGCAGGACCAGTCCCCTTTCAAGGGGAGTATGATGTCAGGTGGTATGGAAAACACCCTTGAATGGCTCAGCTCACCTATGCTGGCTTCTTGTGGAAACTAACTCTGCCCTAGCCAAAAGCAGGACATTCACAACCAGACATCCCCACTGAGCACAGTACTACCCTTTTCTATGCTGGCATCCTCTTATTTCTGGGCTTTTTCTGATTGAATTCAAATACTCTTGAATATTATTACTAGGGACAATTAATTGGTAGTTCTTTATTTCAGAAGATTTTGGATCAAGGAGCTATAGTATATTAAAATAGAATGGTCAAGTTAAACAATAATAAAGATTAGTTACTTTATCACGCATCCTTCAGATTTAGAATTGGATCCTGCCTTCATTTCTAAGAAATGCTCTTTCAATAGAGAACTCCAAAGTCAGCACACACAACAGTAGATGTAAAAGCAGATCAAGTGACTACAAGAACCTAACCTGCACAGCAGCCCTCTGTCTCAGAAATATAGATCTATTTTCAAACAATTTTTCCTGTTTCTCATTCAATTGAGGATCAGATCCTCAACTTCATGTGGATCACCTTTTGGTCTTTTTTCCATATTTAAAATTTTTCCTATTTTTTTATCTATTTAACAAGTAATTAAGACCAATAAAAACAGATTGCCGAGAGAAGCAATCAGTGCTGAGAATCACAGAATCGCTGAAACCCTTAGGTTGGAAAAGACCTTTATGATCAAGTCCAACCACAGCCTAACCCTGCTTAGTCCACCTCTAGACCATGTCCTCAAGCACAACATCTACACACCTTTTGAATACCTCCAGAGATGGTGACTGCACCACTTCCCTGGTCAGCCTATTCCAATATTTGACTACCCTTTCTGGAAAATATTCTTCCTGAGGGCCCAGTGTCCACACAGTACATGTTTTAAGGGGTTTTACTTCAGTATACTTTGGTCTGGAGACCTAGATGGATGACCACCTGTAGCAGGAATGCATTAATTATGTTCCCGGGTGCTTCCTCCAGTTTAATTCCATTTGACAGGGATTTAGTTCATGCACAGAAACCACTCCATAACGTAAACTAAGCACAAGAAGTTGGGAAAAATCATAAGATTTAATTCAAAAGAACACTTTTAATCCAAATTGGAATCCCAATCCAGGTATCTTTACAGAGGAATGGCCATTTTATAAGTTGCCAGGGATTGTACGTAAATGGAAGTAAACTCACTTGAAGACTGTAGAGGTGCAGCCGGGGAAGGGCTTTGGCAGGGAGAACTTTTTGGAGAGGACAGATAGAAAAGGGCAGTTAAGTCAGAGCCTTGAGACCTCTGATAATTTTTCAACTTGTGCTGGCTCACAAAGTAAGATGTGGCAAACTCATCCTATTCAAGTGACAACTTCCCTATCTGCTGGGCCTAATATACAAAGTACAACATTAATAAGACATTGCCAACACTGAAATCATTGACACTCCACTTACTGAAAGGTTTCTGGAAAGGACAAAAAGCTGTTCACTAACGCACTGGCAAAGACAAGATAAACATAGCATACGTCTTTTCTCATGGAAAACTCTTCACAAGTCACTTGCTATTTTCCAACAAGAGATTATTACTCAGGCTCTAAAGGAAAATTCAACTCTAGACAAGAAGAATGACATTTTACTATTTCCTCAGAACAAATGAATTCCTGTTGAACACAAAACTAGAAATGCCATATCAGAGCAAGAGAATAATCCATCTAGTCTGTTATTCTTATTCCAAAAAAGGCTAACTGCAGCTTCTGAGGCTAGCTTATGTTCCTCATAAACTGAACAGTTCTGTGCAAGTCTGGGGAATAATGTTTAGCCGGAATGCAGCCTCAACCATAAAGTCTAAATGTAGCAAGTACACGTGATTACAAAAGGACAGCTGGTTTTTACATCATTTAACATAAATATCAATGCCAGTTTTCTCCTGCAACACGATCATGTCCCACAAACCTAAAGAGATGGAGTCAGTATTTGCAACAGATACCTCTGAAGAAGCAGACACTGTAGAGAGTTGTTTTGCAATTCTGGATATTTTTCTTTTCATTGTCCCTAAACCTGTGTTTTCAGTGTTCTTCCGGGTGTACTCGTCTCAATAGGTAAAACGTTAGGGGTTTCTAGCTTTAAAAGAAAAGCATTATTTTTGTATATGCTTCGTCTTTAACCTCAAATTAGAAGAAGTCTTAGATTTTCCTGATAAATAATCAGCACCATTCCTTATCCCTTTTTGTCCACCTATTCATGAGGGTATTCACCTTTCCATGTATAGCATTATTTTTTACCTAGAACTATTTGTTTTCTAGGTTATTTTCTCCCCCATGTATTCTTTCTTCATTTAATTTTATGTTCTTTTTTCGACACACTGCATTTTTTTCCTTCTTTTTACTGCTCTGGTGCATTTTTTGTGCTTCGCTTCTCTTTCAATCTCAGAGTTAAGAGGAACTTTTCCTGCCTGATTTCAGAAGCTTTCAGATCTCTTCTTTCTGCTCTAGTGTTCTTTTCTTTCTTGACACTCCTTTTCTTCACACTACTGCTCTTTCAGCACTTGAGCAAGGTGGCTGGCTGCCCAGGCCTTGACAGGTGGACCCTCTGCTGGATTAAAAACTGGCTGGATGGCTGGGCCCAAAGGGTGGTGGTAAATGGAACAAAATCCAGCTGAAGGCTGGTCACGAGTGGCATCCCCCAGGGCTCAGTCTTGGGTCCAGTTTTGTTCAACATCTTTATCAATGACCTCAATGAAGGGATTGAATGTTCCCTCAGTAAGTTTGCAGATGACACTAAACTAGGAGGAAGTGTTGATCTGTCTGAGGGCAGGGAGGCTCTTGATTCAGTGAAAAGTAA
>VZTU01021029.1:0-29993 GCA_013400835.1 Zapornia atra
CTACTTGGGGTCTGTGCAACAAGGAAACTGCTCAGAATATAGATGTGAATATAGATGTAAAATGTAAGCATGAATCATCGTGAGCGTTGATTTGTTCTTAGACTTACAAGTAAGTTGGATTCAATAAATTCATTCACTCCCTCACCTCTTCAAGGTCCCTCTAAACAGCTGTCATCATTACAACATCTGGAATGGCAGATAAGAGGCTCTATTTGGAACAGTACAGTCAGCAACTTTCTCCAGGAAACTGAATTTGTCACTTCTGCCAAACATCCATCTTCTTGCCAGTTCTTGACTTGATATCCACAGGTAATGCTCAAACCAGGGCTGAAACCTGTTGATGTGCCACTGGCTACCTTAGCTGAAAATTTGACATCTCAAGTAAAAGACCAGAAATGATCCTGCTGACCTCAAGCTAATGCAGCAGGGTATACACACACACAAACATAAATTTAGCATTTGTTTGCCATGCAATATTACAGAAAATATTATTTTGAAATATTCTAAATCGTATAAGATGGAACCAGTGAAAGGCATTTATCAGCCTTTGCTGTTAAAAGGAAATGTTCCCTGAGGACAAGATATGCTGCTGAGACCATTTGTACGATTTTAAGAGCACCTGAAAATTGCTATCATCAAAACCTAGTCCAAACAGACCACAAATTTAGTTCAAATTTGTCCCATCTGTGAGAGATGCTTACTCAAGGATCCGTGCCACTCCCAAAATACTGTGAATTTTCCTTATTTAAAGGCTTGTTAGAGAAAAGTCTTCCTAAGAAAACTGTATTTGAAGACATAGAGGAATGTAATGAGAATATGATATGGAAAGTATTTCTTTCCTTATTGAGGCTAGTGCCTAATCAATATTTTCTTTCAACACAATGCAAGATGAAGAGGGCTTAACCTCTTTTGGGGAAATTATTGTAATTTCGGGTCAATTTTAGATTGACACTTGAAGAATACAGAATGAAAGGTTTCAACGTGTATAATTACAGACCCATGTCAACTTGCAAGAATATCATAATCCTTTGTAGACTTAAATTTTTAATCTTTTCAAGGCTTTTCATAAAAGGGTCTCTTGGATAACCCACAGTTAAAGAAATGGCAAAGGCATTTGGAAATCTCTATGTGGCATTCAAAAGAATAAATTACTAGGTTCAGTATGGCCATCTACTGGTCCTGTTATTAGAACAAAAATTCCCTGAAGCTAGGACATCTCTGGATGTGGTTTTTCATATCTAATAAACAAAGTAAGTTGGAAGCTTCCAGAACATTTAGATGAGATCTCCAAGGAAATTTCTGGAAATAGGAATAACCAAATAGAAATTACCAATGTTTATTCACTAAGCTACAGATTTTCCAAGGAACAAACTAATTTCTCCCTTTAATTAAAAGGGCCTTGAAGAGTAGCTTGTCAAACTATTGTCAAGGAAGCTAACTTTGGAACTAGCTATGGGATGTACTGCTATTTGCAGTCATTAAAGTACGTACAGTGTTTTTCACCTGAAGGTACTGACCCTAGTACACTTGTAAAATCCCACTGCAGAGTCTATGCTAACTTGACACTTATTTCCCTGGAGATCTCAAATCTAAAAGATTCTTTATAAAGGCATTTTTCTCACTGTTCAAAACACGAAAAATGAAGCATCTGCAGTAAGTGTCTTGCCTTCTCTGATCTCTTGTCTCTCACTCCAATTGAGATATCTACTATTAAGTGCCATCTCACACCTACTATTTTTAATGATACTTTTAACATTCCTATCAGCAATCATTTTTTAGCTCTTCTGATCTCTGTCCTAATGACTGTATTTCACCTTAGAGGTGACTGGATTTCTGTAACGCTGAAAACAGTCTTCCCTTGTTGCACTCACAAAATATAAAAACACCCCTCAATCTTAAAAGGAAAACAGATATAAAATAGTAAGACAGTTTTTCATCTCTGTAAAATACATACTTGAAGTGTTTTCATTCTTACCATTCTATTAACGACAAAACCAGCATAATTATAACTGTTTAATGTACAGCAGACATGGAATAAACTATGAATCATAGAATAGCAGGGAATTTCTTGTGAATCACCTAATTGGGATTTGGCTTAATCCCAGTACTACAACTGTGGTACTCCTATCAACTGCGTTCTCTATCTTGGTTTCTTCCAAGGAATGTTAAACATTCCTAGTAGTCAACTTAGAAAAATTCTTGCTGCTCTACTGTCTCAGAAAAGAGAGCTCTCAACAAAACTCTGTTGTGTACAAGAAAATCATTTAACTCCAAATGAGGAAACCCATAGGAAGACAGTACATATTCTCTTTAATATATTTGCCTTCCTCTGCTCCAGTATTTTTGTGTGGTGTTATTTTTGAAAATGTTCTTAGGTTCAGACCACAGGCACATACATACGTTACCTGATTTCTTAACACAGGGAACAAAAATTGTATGCTAGTGGGTGTGAATTTAAGGCAGTACTATAGGGAACCTTACCCATTCTGATGTGAATGACCATTTGACCCCTGATTTATGCTGTGAGTAGCACGAACATTAATGCCCTTTTCAGATAATACATTAGTCTTATTTTCATATTATGCTTTCATAAATCTTTGGAATAGCTTTTCTAAAGATGAATGACTATGCAGCTTCAGTTGAGAAATTAATAGGAGGTTTGCAAACCATAGCCAATGGAAACATCATCAACCCACATATCAGCTCAGCAATGTTTTTACTAAAATTGTCTGCAGCTGGGTGATTTGAGTGCAATTTATTTTCAAAGGCCATCATTTCAGGCAGTTTCAGATGGCTTTTTACGGACATTAGTGGCATTGCCCTGCATTAATAGTAGGTATTACGTTTACTTCTTTTATTTCTGTGCTGCTATTCATGGGTATGAATGGGTATGACACTACCTACTGGAAGTGTCAGCAGAGAATCACAGACTGGATAAGGCTGGAAGGGACGTCTGAAAAAAATCTGATCCACCACCTGTCCATAGCAGGGTAAACTATAGCAGCTGCATCCAAGTCAGGTTTTCAGTATGTCCAAGAATGGAGAACCCACAATGTCTTTGGAACCTGTTTCAGGGGTTTTCTTATACTTAAATGAAATTTCTTGCATTTCATTTTTTTGAAATTACCATTTCTCTTTTCACTACGTAACACTGAGAAGAGTTTGTCTCCATTGTCTTTACTACCCACCACCCCCAGCAGCCCCCCATCAGGTATTTACATACTCCTGTTAACAATCGCCATGAGCAATGTATAAACTGGTATTGCAGTTGCCTTAGCCTCTTACTGCTTCACTTATTTTTTTCTATTCCTTATTGAACAATTTTACATAATGATACTGTGTGCAGACCTGAAACAGATTGGAGGCATCTCTGGGCTAGAGGTAAATAACAATTCCTCCTCTTCTTTTGGGTGGAATAACCGGAGTTGAACCACAGCTTAAACTGAACCACTGAGAAGGGAGGCAGAGTTCCCCCCTTCATGCCTGTACAATCATAAATGGAAATCATGCGTTCCTATGCTACTTCAAACCAGGTTGACAGCCTACAAAAATAGCAGGGCATAGAGGACTCAATTTCCTCTCTACACAAGGAAGGTTTTAGCAACAGAATAATGCCTTGTTCCAATTTTTTTTTTAAACTTTCAATTAGGATAATATATTTGAGATTGCAAAGAGTTAAAATATCAAAAAGGCAAAAAAAGTTTCAATGCCAGTAAAGAAGGAATGGAGAAGGAACTTGAGTCAGTAAGGTATTTTAGCCACTTGCTTGCTGTCCTCCACCCTTGCAGTGAAAAACAAGAGTGAGAAAACTCAGGGATCAAAATGAGGACAAGGAAGTCACTTCTCAAGTACCTTTGTGAGCAAACCAAACTCAAATTGGGAAATGTGACTTCACTTATTGCCAATCAGAATAAGCAATTACTGGTTTTGGTATTTAAAACCAAGTAAGACAAACATTTAAAACACCTACTCTCCCCTTTTCCCAGGCTCAGCTTCCCTGCAGACACCTCTCCTCCTGCTTTGTTACTGCCCAGGTTACCCTTAGTCCCTGCAGTGAGGAAACACATGGTACAGCGGGTTGAGGTCAGGTAGCTGTTTCTCTGCTGCTCCTTACTTCTCTATAATTATGACGAATATAAAATATTAGTCTCTACATTATCAGAGCTGGTGTTAACTTACTACAGAACACATCATGGCTGACTGAATTTAAAGACTTAAAAATTTTAAAATTAAGAAGTGCACTAGTTCCCTACTTGTCTTTGCAGCAGGCTGCCTAGCATTGCTAGCATCTTTTTTTTTTTTTTTTTGGAGAAGCAAGGAAGTTTTCCAATTCTGTCTTAATGGTTTTTTTCCCAGTTGATACCATAAAGAGAATCACTTACAGGTTTTAGTTTCATTTTCCATTTTCAACCTCTCTTCTTAAACCCCTTCCTCCTCTTATGGAAGAACAGGTAGGATCTTGGTGAACAGTAAAAGTAATATACACTTCATATTACAATAGCAGTCTTGAAAAGTTGTGTGATTGACAGCATCCTGAGCTACTTAAAACTGTTTTCCTTAAATCTTCTGATAAGTCTCTACTTATCATAACTTTGCTTTGCAGAAGTGCAACAGCATTGGGTTATTAGAAGCAGCAGCGCAAAAGCAAAAGTTAACATATAGCTATATTATACAGTCAGCAAAGAAAGTAGAATGTTTGTGTCTGAAACCCTGAAAATTTCACATAATGAATTAATGTTTCAATGCAAGTATGCATTTTAAAAGACACTATTCTGGCACATGACACTAAAACTTTAAATTTCAGCATTTCTTCAAAGGAGTTCACACATATAGCAAGAAATAATTCTGTGCATATTTAGGGAACATTTGTAGCAAACGTCATCACTGCTGTTCCCTGCATCATTATAATGCTCATCATAATGAATTTTAGTCTAGACAGTCTTTTCTCATGATTAAAAATGTATAGTTATAAAATAATTTAGTTTCACATTTGGGAACTTTGGTTTTTTCATTTGCATTAAGTGGCAGTTTTAGTGACTTTAAAAAGTAAAGAACTCTACCTATTCTCTGTTTACACATTTCTTGTAAAAGGATTTGAATATTTAGGTAGGTATCATTTATATCTGCTGCCACATTGGATTGCAGTGTAATTTATCAGGCTTTACAAAAGTACCTCTGCCATGTCTTGATTAAACAAACATTAAATTGCTAGATTAATCAGAGCTTTCATAATATTTCCTCAGAATATTTGTCTGAATTAAGGCTGATTTTAACTAAGATACCTTCATGATAAAGTTCTGCAATAGACCAATAACTAAAATGACCATAATATTTGACTGCTCTTTCTCTGTGTTCAGACATTATTGCAGCTCCTGCTGACTGGATTAGAAGCAGATTAAGGAAGATTTAGATTAATGCAAAGACATGTAAAGTCTTGGGAAAATATATTAATATAAACCCCATGCAGTTATCACAACCTGTTCTTTTACTTATCTGTTAACAGATATTTATTGTGTCTTTACACAAATGAGTGCAAGTGAGATTGACGCTAAAGGCTTGGACCAAAGACTCTTCACATCAACAGAAAACTGAAGTGACTTCAAAGAGTTTAGCACCATATTTTATATCTGTAAGACAAACCTACCATAAAAAGATATTCAGCATCAAATCTGCTAATTTAAAAGCTGGTTTGAAGGATAGTAGTTGGAGTTTATGATGAAAGCAGATCTGATAATTAAACTGAATTCTACAACTGATTCTTTACAGGCATGCTAATGATCTCTGCTTATTCAGAAAGTTAAGCCAAGGCTGAAGTCCAGGAGTCCAGAGAAAGCTATGAAACCCTGAAGGACACCACAAATCAAGTCACTGCCTGTTCACATGAGTAAGAAGCACATTTTGTTGAATTAGTAAACATTCTCCAGAATTAAGAGTACTTTTGGTAATTTTAAATGTACAGAGACAAGGAACAATTCCTGGTTTGTATGAACCCATACCTTAATTCTTTGCACTAGTTTCCATCTAAGAAGGCTTAATGCCCATTAAGTCTTTTTATTAGACCAAAGGCAGTCCTTTTGTAAATTCTATGATAAAGGGACATTTTTATAACCCTGTTTAAACCAGAATTCCACTTAAGAGTTGTAATTTGTCCTCTCCTGTCTTACTGATCCAGGGCAATATGAAATGTTGCTGGCAAATAAATTATGACAGCCACTGCTGTACAGCTATTCTGACTGTCATCCACATATTTCCCACAAGCTTTGAAGCACAGTCAGCGCTGGGTGCTCACTTCTACTGACCTAAAGCAGAGGACAGGTTTTTGTTATTCTTTCTAGTATTTACATAGGTTCAGATCACAGTACAGACCTAAATTTGTACAACTCTGCTGTATTCATATGCATGTTTGGGAATATTCTTTACAGAAAATTTTCCTGCCGCCCTCTCCATTTAATTGCACTGCTGCAGTGTGACTGAAGAAATTAATTTGAACTATGAATATAGTAATCTTTAATATTTTACCAGTAAAAAACTCTGTATTAAGATAAACGTGTGATTTTATCTATTACTTCTTCTTTGCAACCAAAGAGAAAAGTAAAAATTAGTATTGGTTTCAAGGCACTTTTAACTATTACATCATCTAAAATCAATAGACTGATAACAACATCATAAGAAAACTTAAGTACTTGAGTCTGAAACTTCCTTCATATTTTTTACTGTAAAGAGCTTTTCAGCCTCTGCAATTCACCTTTGACAGTCTCAGGTAAAGTGTTTAGAATGTGAAAACTTTTATTATGAGCAAGATGGAAATATTTATCTCTGTCAATTTAATCTTAAATATTGCTGTCGTTTTTATTTGCTTTTGTAATTCTTCATTTAATAATATACAAAATTATGTTGAAACTGACCAGTCTTCCTATGGTCACTACTTACACAATAGTATTTTCTGAACCTTAATCATTAAGCTCTACTACTTCATTATGGTGCCTTTATTATGAAAGAAAAGATTTTACACATTTCTATAGGCCAATTAGAGTTTTGGTGCCTGTTAAAATGCTTGAATGGCATTAGCAGTATAATATTGAAATGACAGATGATAAACTCTATATTCTTCAATTCATACAGTTATGGGAGAAAATCGCACACCAACTTTTCAAAGTAAGTTATTTTAGCCTCCTTTGTGCAACAATGCACCCTTTTCCCTTATTTCCAAATGATTTTCTTTTCTTTACCAACCGCTTTTCCAACCCAGACCATTCTATGATTCTATGATTCTTTAGCACTAGAGCCCACAGCCAATGAAGGCTATCTTTGGATCGGCTTCTCCTTCATTTCCCACACTTAGCACAAACAACAGAGAAAATTAAAAATTAATGACTAATCTAAAACTGTAGGTAAAATCTGCAAGGCTGGTTAGTACACCTATTTATCTTGCTAGCCAATAAGGACCATCTAGATGATCTTTCCTGCATTCAATTGTTCCTGTCTTTGAATCTTTCAATGATTCCCTTGATTCCCTGTTTCCCAGCTTTTCTCAAATTGCCTGCTCATCTCTAAAGCTTAGTCTGTTTTTCTGGTCTTGCTTCATTCTACCCATTCTCTGTTCACACTCTTTAATCTGTCATTGGCTTTACCTGTAGCAAGAAAGACTCCAGGAAAAGGGCTTACATGCATTTACAAGGACATATCCTCCTCCCCCGCCCCCCCCCACCCCCGCCGCCCCAAGCTCAGATACACTTGAGAAAAAAAATTTAGGAAGAATAGCTGATATTTTGTTCAGGATATGTAATTTAAAAGTGGGTTTAGCTAAAGAAGAAAGATAATTTTGTAATGGAACCTACATGCTCCTTATTTTCGCTATCTATCTGCACCATGTAGGCCAGCCTAAGACCTTGGCAATAGCTCAGAGCTTCCTTGCCAGCTGTCATATGTAATTGATACGATCATTTAGGCCCAGGCTCCCACTCAGGACTGAACTGACTGCAGAGAACGCACCCACAGCAGCCGCATGAGATCTAGAGGGTTTGCATGAAATTCCTAATAAAGGAGCAGCAGTGATAGAAAGGAATAAATGCAAAAGGATTGCACAGACAACAAGCTTTGACTTTTCCTCAGTGAAGCACAAATATGACACTTGGTAAGCCAACAGAAGCAGGATCTTCCCATAGCAAGCCCTCCACTGGGCATTCTCCAGTGCAGAGGAAAAAAGAATCAAGATTTCAGGAAACCACCCTCTTTGCAAGGGACAGTGTGAAGGGCTGACAAACATTTTTACAAAGGTATTTCCTTACAGATGCTGCAGTTTCTCTCTGACATAACAATTCACATACCAATAACTTGAGAAATTAGACCTATAGACATACAATTCTAGCTTGGATCATCTTGCCTAGGCTTCCACTTGGATAAGAAGTGCTGTGATAGTCCTGTATAGTGGCTTAATTTCAAAATCATTGAACCCTGAAAGTCTCAAATGAGTTTTCCCTTTCTGAAATGGAAAATAAAACTTCAAGATCCAACTATAGAAAAGCTTCCATAAATCTCCTGGGGATCACAATACAGCTTCATACAGCTCTTCCACCCATCATACCCATAATTCTTCATTAAAATACAACCTTAGCCATATAAAATAGAATGTTTTATGTGCAACCCTCCTTATCCTTGTCATAATCTTAAAAAAAATTATAACCATACTTTATTATTTATCTGTTTATTTTATATTTTATCTTATTTATTTTTATTATAATAATATAAAATGTTGTATCTCATTCTAATATACACAGGTGAAATATTAAATGTCCTAAAGCATACAACACATTGATACTAAACGTATTTGAGAAAAATTGAGAAAAGTTTGAAGTAACCCTACCCACTAACCATTTAAAAGACACATTGTAAGTAGCAGTTGGAAGGCACCATGTGTTATCCAACAGCAAAAAGGGTGATTGGCAAGGTCAGACTATTTCTAGAAGCAGCATTTAACCACTGGCTTTAGTGAAACTTGAAAAAATTGCAAAGTCAAGGGACAACATAGTATTAAAAAAGAAAGAAAAAAAAACCCAAAATAAATAGAAAAAGACTTCCTCACAGGGAGCTTGAAAACGAAAATAGAAATCCACTTAGGTCAGTAACAAAGTAGAACCAATAAAATCCAATATAAGAAAAAAACCACCAAACCTTGAAACTAAAAGCAGGAGGAAAACGTCTTAGAGGTGCAGTTACTGGAAATAAAAGCAGAACCTTCTCAGTGTGCTGTAAGAGTGCCAAGCTGCTACAGTATATGGCAGAGCCAACCACTATGATGTACTGTGCGTCAAATGGATCTGCTGCAGACATGCACAGGTGCCAAGGAGGGCAGAGCAAGGCTAAGGAGACATTGAGATCCAGCAACTGAAGTTGACAGAACTGAAGTACAGGAAACAGATGAGAATCAGTAGGACTGCTTGAAGCATGGGGGCCTGTGCTGAAAGCCATCATGGAAAGCATGTGGCTATGATATTTAGCTATGGATTAAATTATCTTGGGATGACTTTTCATTTTATTCTAGGGAAAAAAAAATACAATATTTGCATGTAATTGCTCTAATATGAATTACTTCACTGTGATTCTTTTCTGTTAATTCTGCAGTGTTGATTCTGCAATTGACCTGAGAGGTTTGAATTGACAGAATTAAACCCAGTATGTTCTCAAGAAAATTATGTAGGAAAGTTTTCCACTCCCATGTGTAGGAACAAGCCTACTAATATTTTGTCCAATGAATCTTCTAATAATGCATAAATCACCATGTTATCCAAGTGCTTTCCAAAAGTCTTTTACTTCACAGTTCACAGTTCTTACCAGATTTCATCTCCATAATTTTGACTCACATCAAAATCCAAATAAATTACTAGCTTCTGTACATTCTGCAGCAAGGAGTTTCAATGTTTAACATGGTAAATATTAAAACCAGGATGATATTTAACTTAAAACATGAGTACTGTCTACAGGTTTTCAGCACTGTCCCCTCACTCTGCATTCAGTCTATATTTTAAGAAGATAACCAATCTGCTTTTTTCCTGAATATTAAGGCTATACAACGGTGCATGTATTAAAAAAAGCTATCATTATTGTGCAAGCGTTTGTAGGTTCAGTAGTAGACAGAATACAAACTTTTTACTGTAGCAGAGTATGACGACTGAACAAGATAAAATGAATGATATTCCAGCTCATTTACGATCTGGCCCTTTGTTTTAACAGAAATTCCCCTGTTATTCTCTGACTTGCCTCAAGATGGTAGTGGTATCACACGAACCTTTCTGACAGTTAAAATGGGCAACTGCACACTCTGCAGTCAGTCAAACACTTCATTTTGCCATCCTTACTACAGAACTATTTCAGGCAGCTGTTCTGAAATATTTTAATCCTTTTCTCCTCTAATTTACAGTAATGTAAACACAGAGTAATAAGTTGTTCACCGTGCATTACTGTGGAAATAACATTTAATGAACTTGCTTTTTACAGCTCTAACTTAGCTTTCCAGAGTGAACATTACTACAGATGGGAAACTAATGGATATTTCAGTTCTGTACCCGAACTCTCAAAAACAGAGCTTTGGCTGACTTTTAACAGAAATTGAGGGTGGTAAACAGAGAGGAATAAAAAAATGGTAAGGACAAAACCCCACCACCTTGGGACAGCTGAAATGTATCACTCCAGAAAGAGGTATTTAATGCAACACTGCACACGAACACTGAAAAGCACTTATTTTAAATAGCATTTGGAAAAGTTAAGAATTACTTCAATGTAAGGGTCTTTTTCATACAGCATTTCACTTTGAAATTTTCAATACTGAAACACTAACCATTTCCCTCTTTCTGGAGTGGCTTAATAATTTTGGTATAAAGACATTAATCATTTAGGTTGTCTTTCCAGCGGGGGCAGACAGACCATTCATATTGAGAAGCAGGAAGAACTGTGAGGAACTAGGACTATGAGTGGAGGTTTTATACGTACATACATACCTATCTATCTATCCATCTATCTCTACATAAAAGATACAGGTTATATATAGCTGACATAAAAAGGTTTTATATAAAAGATACCATTTACAGTCAGCTGATGTCACTGAGTTAAATGGCTTTGAATTTACATTTTTCATATTTGATCTATTTAATTTGACTTTTTCTTTCAGTATATAATTGATTGATGGGCCAACAGAATATGAGCTTGTTTTATGGCAGAAGAAATCCACAAAAAAAAAAAATCTTGAATGTCCTAATCTTCCAATAATAAAATGTAAAAGACTTGAGCATAAGCTAAAAAAAATATTTCCCATTAGAGTTCTTCATCAAAAAGGCTTGGTATGTGCCAGGCAGTATCCTGGAGTCTAATGGGAAATCTCTTTTTAATGCTGCTGAAGATAAATGATACAATGCCTTGAATGGCAGACTATCTTCACCTTGTGTTGAAAACTAGTCATATCTGGGAATGCTGTAATATCTACTCAAATAAGTGGACAGATTTGTTTGGACCACAACCCTTGTGTGCTGTCTATCTCAAGTAAAAAGTGTCCTTTTTTTTTTTTTTTTACTCTAAAGTGCTTTAATTTATAAACACCTTATGCTAAATACAAAATATGAAGAAAGAAATAACTTGTTGCTGTGTTGAGTTGTTCAGAAGAAACTGCTTTAAGAGATCTATCGTTGGCAAAAATCACCTTGCTATTCTCATGATTTCTTCCAAGGCAAAGAATTCTCATTGGTAGTTATTTTAACACAATCCTATGTGTAGAAATCCTAATTTAGGAGACAAATCAGAAAGAAACACACATTACCTGTAAGTGTTTAAATATCAGGGTTATTTTTTGAGTCATGTCACACAAAGATACACGTGACTGAAAAAATAACCCCCAGACCAGACAAAAAAAAAATCTATACAATGAACTTCCCAGGAAACTTGGAAGAGTCACAACTACTTTTTATCATGCAGATCTGCAGCAAGGCATACCATCACAAAAAACGGCCAGAAAATACACCTTGGTCTTTCACCTAAAACAGCACTCCACAACAATTTCCATTACAACTCTTTTCCTATCTATTAAACAAAAGAACCGGATGGCAACCACATCTGCCTGCCAAAATTCTAGTCAACACAAGTGTGGCTTATTCTCTGAGATTACCCCTTAGCTATTACATAAAAATTATAATTAATGTCCTTCATGAACATGAACAGGAAGGAGAGAGAATGTTGAAATGGTAACCTCATGGTTTCACTTGCAATTACATTTGTAGAAATTCTGAGTACCCACATTCGATCCTGAATGTTAGGAATTTTTGGAAAATGTTATTTTGGCTCAATTGTTTGTTCTGATTTACAGGCTTTTTAACCATTTGTTATGTGCTGTGAGAAGAATCATTTTACCACCAGAATCCTCCATTATTCCTTCATTGCATGTTGCCTGACATCTGCTGTTTAGCTGACAAGAAATCATCTCTATTACTTTGCTGTTTTCTACTTATGTCTGAACTTAGATCTTTCGGTGAAGTTTTTCTTTGCTTTTGAATTTGAATTCTTAGCCACTGAGACTGTTACACAAGTAGCTTCAGCTCAGCTGCACTTTATTTTTTTCTGAAGGACAGATGACAATATAATGGTCCAGTGACAAACACAAAGGTTATTTTCTGTTCTTTGTAACATGTGCCCAAAATCCTTCTTAAAACACTTCTTCGTTTAAAAGATGATTTGAGAGTTTTTGTTACTGCTGCATGCATTTCCCATAATAGAGATCTCATCTTTTCAGACCATGTATGATTTAAATGGATTCATTCAGAAAGCATTTTCTGACTTATATCTGACTCTAAATTAATACTATAATAAGTAGAACAAACTCTGACCTCCCATGCTTTTGTTATTTGTCTGGAAGGCTGTCCACAGAGGACAGCATGAAGAGGAGAGCTATATTCTTCCTCTTATTACAAGGACACATGTTCCTTCCATTCCCTTTCATAACACAAAAATGGCTAGAGCCAAGGCAAAGCACTTCTTTTACTGGGACTCCTTTCGGTGCAGGGTCCCTTGGGAGCTATTCCCTCTGTAGCTGTTACACACAACCATACAACTCATTTCTGTCTTTCTTATGATTTCAGCATCAGAAAGAAATAATGACTTGGTAGGAGAAGAACATGATGCAAGATAGAGGTGGATGGATAAAGCAGGACAGTTGTCATATACTTACGTTACTGAATCAGAGCTATTATGGTGTCTGAGAGCCTGAACAATGAGATTGTTGTTCTAAGGCATGCTACCAATGAACTATGTACCAGAGAAGAACAAAAGATTGCAATTATTCTCCCTTATGGGTCATAGTTAAGGTGTCTGATGCTCTGATTAAGATCAGACTGTTGTCTTCGCCATACTTCTCAGAAAGAAAAGGATAAATACCTTCTTTAGTAAAGCAGTTGAGACAACAGATTCTGAGCAAGACCCTACAGACTTGTATAAAGCCTTTCACTATAAAGCATGCAAATTTTCCTAGCTGTCTAATTTCTCTAATGGTAAAATCTATCAGGTTTGTCTTGACTGATTTGAAACCTATTCCATAATGTTAATTTCTAATCACTGCAATTGAATAGGTGCTTACACAATACTTCTTCATTTCTAGTTCTACTCTGGGCATCATAGGAGTACAGGGTCTGTGCATAGCCCATGTATTTTTTCTGTACTGTAAAGCGAGCACAATTTGCACCTGCTTATACAGTTGACTGAGCTAAGAAATCTACCCTCTGTTCTCTTACCTGGAAACCAAAGCCAGAACTACTCAGATGTGCAAAATAAAGTGTCTTCTGTAAGACAACTACAAAAAAAATTATTGGAGCTCAGCTTGCATATCTCCCTAGAAATCCATCCTAGAAATTATTTTGCCCACTTGGAAGTCTTAGTGTAAGCTTCTTACAGCTGTAATTGCTGATTTCAGCCAAGTCAACAACAGCATTTCTCAGTAATTTTTCTTTTAAATGTGTGCAATTTCTAATGGTCAGTTAACTAGCAGACAGGTTTGTACTTCAGTATTTTTACAGATATATTTAAATTACCAAAGATTACAGAATCTCGATGTAGTTTTCTTAAGGCAAGGTAGTTAACTTCCATTTATGCACATGCTTTAAATAATGCTGCTGTGCCTGTGAATACATTCTAAATTTTTTGTGTGATTACAAAAAATTGTTTAAATGAAAGTTATTGCCTAAATTTCTTTTACCTTATTAATAAAAATGACAATATTACTTCCATTTACAGCAGGGCAGCATTTTTGTAACTTTAATTTTTAAACTAATCCAGCTCTCACTCTCTACCTTTGTATGTGTTGCATATTAATCATATTATTCTTGGCTTCGTTTATAGCTTCATGAAAACTATACAACCTACTTTAGTATTCTTTAGACTTTAACAAGTGAGACTGGGAATTGAGGAGTAATCAGTAATGGTTATCTGCCTTTCCTATTTAAAAACAATAATGATGTTCACTCATCCTGAACAAGGCCTTTAATTAATCATTGTAGTAATGCAGACTGAAATCCCAGTGTTATTATCACTGACGCATAACAGTAATATAAACTCCTGCTTAAATGCTTTTGTTCTGTGAAATAAATCTTTACATCTATTCCAAATAATTTAGTAAAATTAAAATATAGCCTCATTATTCTATTCATTATAAAATTTTCAAACAGGTGTAATTATTTTTATTATGTGATAGTGTGGCAGCTGACAACTGTACCTTATTTAGAGGACTTTTTTTAGCCAGTGCATAAAAAAATACATTTTAATATACATTTAATATATGGGTTTTTTTCTTCTACATATATTTAATTCTTTGCAAGCCAGTTCCTCCCGCTATATTTTTTTTTCATTTGATTTTACAACACATAGCTAAAATCCACAAAGCATAGCTTAACCTCAGGGTTTGGGTTTTAGGTTGGGTTTAGTTTCATGCTTCTTTATGGTTTTGTTGGGGGTTTTTTTAAGATTAGTCTGTTTTAATGGCACTATGAAACCATGTGCATTACCTCAAAGACTACTACACTTATTGACTGAAATATAATGTTCACCTTCTATTTGGAGATGTTCATCTTCTACCACTAGCTAATAGCCTAATTAGATTAAAAGCTACCCAGCGCACTGTCTTTTTCCAAGTGAATAATTCAAGTGAAATGACTAATTAAATTCTTAAGGGAACCACATAGCTATTTATGATAACTTGGAGTTCCCATCAAAGTGGCCATGCACGCCTCTCTTTCTACTGTTGTATTTAAGTATATCCCCCTAGGTTGGGACTAAGGACTATGAAGATGAATTCTCGGGAGAGCAACGATCATCTGTGTAGGGACTTAAACTACAGTTTCTAATGGGGAAAGAAAACAAAACCAAATGAAAATATACTTCTCCAGTTGCCTAAAATGTAAAGGACTACTTTTAACCTTTATATAGCCTTATATACAGTGTCATTCTCTCAATTATATGTAGTCATTGCAGTATTTTGACACCTATTTAAGTGGACTCCATGTAGTTTCTGTCAGGATTTGGTACTTTTTTTTTCTCAAGCCTTACCATGACTTTATCTAGATAGGTGGAAACCTGGAAACCTGGTATCAAGCTCTCTGCATGAAAATCGAATTTGATTTTTAATGAGGAGATTTGGATAGGTGGTCTGGTTTTGAACTTAAAAACACCGAGAAACACTTTCCAAGTATATTTTTGTCCTTTTAATTAGAGGCTTTTTTCATTTTTCCAATCCCTTTCAACAACCCTCTAATATTTTTACAGCCTTGCTTTTTGAGGGGCAGGCACAAAGTGAGGCAGATACACTGAACAAGGAGATATCAAAGAATGAATTTCCCCTGTCGCTTTAACCACATGAAAGCTCTCCAAATGTATTCCCTTGCTCCTCTTAGTGGTTTGTATAATGAGATCAGTAGAAGTGAACACTAACATCTCCCTGTTCCATTTTCAGCTGCTAGTAGCTGAAGGATAACTGTGCTATGGTAATGATACCATTTGAAAAGGGAATATTTGTGACTGCATTCTTTCTTCTTACTTTTTTTTTTTTTTTTAAGTTCTGTCAGCGTTCTTAGTTTTGGGGAGGAAAGGGAAGAGAAGAACACTAGAGAAAAGGACGATTTCTGCCTCAAGAATTTAAAATCTGAAGACAGAAAAAGAGGACAGAACTAACTGATGACCTGAGGGGACAGAAAAAATTTTGTGATGAGGTAGGAAGGAAAGCCTGTTGGTTTCTTATCAGTCCAACTTTATCTGGAGCTGCAATGTCCAAGATAATTTATGTCAGTCTCCAGCACTGGAAACAGGAAAGCTCTGCAAGAGTGTAGCTTTACAGAATACATGGTGTTTTGGTTGGGGTACGCTATGAAATTGGTACCCTTTCTTGGATCCCGCCACTGTCCATGGTAGTGCCCTATGCTCTGTGCTCTATACATTTTATATGGCTTTTTCAACTGTGAAAAGTTGATCAGTGTTGTATTACATAAAGGTCTGCAGGAGAAAATTAAAACTGAAAGACTGCATGCTTGCACGCTGAGAAAGGAAATTCTCATCTTTGAGGGGATCTTAAATGCAAAAGTGAGCAGGTCTGTAGAGCAATCAAAAGGGGAATCCACAGTAAACATAGTTTGCTGCCTTTTTTTTGGTTTGTGCTTTTTGGTTTTTTTTTTTTGTGGGCATTTTTGTGGTTTCGTTTGTTACAATTTATATAGCCTTTGCTACTTATCACATTTTCTCAATACAGATAAGCTCCAAACCCCAGTAAATAAAAGAAAGTGGGTGCATTCATCTATTTTTAGGAAGATTGATCCTTGAATTAGGACTCCACATTCATGCTATTGTACAAGACCTCTCCTCTCTCTCAAATTAACGTGCCAATCCCATGCTCCCCTACTACTACATCCTCCCCCAATAGCACTCCTTTTCCCACTAGCCTGTTTTTAGCTTACGCTTACATCCTCAGGCTGCACGTTCTGATAATGGCTGAATACCTGCGGGACCAGCAGTTACTACTTGCCTGTTTCTTAGGCAGTGCTTTTTGTGATAGCAAGAGCTGGAAGCTTCTGTACACGGAGATCAACAGTATCTTGCTGCTGTCCAGGGCAATAGTCACTGCTTTTGTTCATTTTGGAATACCTGCTTATCTGCAACATTCCCTTACACTTTAATACTGAACTGTGCTGACACGATGTATGAACAAGAAATATCTGTCACAGCTTTCTTGGAGAAAAGGGTTAGAAACTGGTATATGTGACCACACTTCCCATGATCCCCGTATCTGTCTTGCATAGCTACACTTTAGGCTACAGTCAGTACAGAGAGAGGCCCAGTTATCTCCTGTATCTCTGAGAGTACCAGCCTCTCTCTCCCTTTCCTGCAATAGACTATCTTGTGCCTACAGTCCTGTCCTTCTCTCAAACATTCCTGACATGCTCAATGCTCTCTCTACAACAACCTAGATAAGAACAGTCCTTCACAACATAGTCTTCCATTCATATAAAGTGATTTAACTGTTTCAGATATGTTTCCAAGATAAAGCTATCATAATATATCAATAAAACGGTGTAGAAAAAGGCTCCCAAAACCTGACATAAAATTGGATTTATTTACTATATTCTGCACACATACAACTATGATGCCACTCCAGGCTATAATAGCTTCTGCTTATTCACAGGTACAGAATGCCTGTGCAAGAATCAACTGGCCCTCCTAGAAAAGATGAAACTGTTTTCTTCAGAAGAGGTGTTTTACGATACATGGATCTTTATGGGAGACTAAATACATAGATTTCTACTTTGCCAAGTTCTGGTAGGTAAGTAATACAAACACACTTACCTTTATAGAGATTTTCTTCTTCTCTAGAAAAACAAGCCAGTGTGCGTGTGTGTCTATTCAACATATACTGTCTTCTAGCATATACTATATACCTAATTTTTACTTAGGTGCTGACAGGCTTACTGCCATTCCATGTCAGTGCAGTTATTAGTACCTCTTCAGGGAAAAGGATGGCTTAATCTTTGTTCTGAAGGAGAGTATTATTAGAGCTGTTTGAATAATTTATTTTTTGAGTCAGCTATGGAACCAGGCAATAAAAACTAAGAAAAATTATGCAGATGAAATTAAAACTAAAACTTTCCATGTTTCCTGCATCAATTCTAGAACTTTGAAAGTTTCTTTTTTTTTTTTTATTTGCAACCTGAAATGAAATGTATTAGTTTCTGGGACCTCTCTGAAAAGCAACAAGGAGTTAAAAAAAAAAAACACCAAAAAACAAACAAACAAACAAACCCACCCAAAAAACCCCAAGCCAAACCAAACCCCAAAAAAACAAAAAGAGAGGCTAAATTCTCAAACTACTGGTGAAAAAAATGCATTTTATTGTTGGCTCAAAAATTAGTCTCAGGCAGAATAAAAGCAAAGATTGAATCCAAACCACCTTCTTTAGGGAACTGTTGGTCTTGTCAATTTTGTCTCTGCTTTACAATTAACTATTTTGACTCTGATTTTACTGAAGTCTGCATGTTGTTACAACTGACTGAATTCAGAAAAAAGTTTTGGACAAAACTAAGAAACACATTGTAGGAAGATTGTAACAAAGATTTACACTCACTTCAGACAAATGCACAAGCATGTAACAGTTACTAAAACCCAAGCTTTACCATCCAAATACTTATAAATGTCAAGTAATCAAGAGATTTTTCTAGTTAGTTTGCTTCAGTGAGTTAACTTTTCAGAACCTAAAGAGCATCAGAGCATAACCTTCCGTGAGTGATGCTGAAACATTACCTTGTGACATTCAATGACCTTCCCTTCCCCAGGAATCTCTCCCAGCAGAAGCTTACTCTTTTAAAATCAGAGAAACAAGACATATAGGAGCTTTACTAATTCTTCTCTAATTACAGCATGAGCTAAGTGACATAGGACTGCACTAACATGAGAACAGACAAATGGCAAAGAGTTTCAAAAGTGGTCTTTGAAGAAATACATTGCTTTGTGGGCTGCTTGGGTTTATAAAGCCAAGATCAAGCAACAGAGAAAAGACCTCTCACCTTTGGTCAGAGAAAAATACCAGATCCTGGCAAAAGGGGGTATTCTAGTTCTTTATAATGTTGTNTATTCTAGTTCTTTATAATGTTGTTTGTCGATTAGCTGTTTTTAAATGTGAATGTGCCAGCAGTTGTTAGTTCATTTGAACATAAAATAGAAAAAACCCAACTTTTCCCCTGTTATTTTTTGTAAATGTTTGATGCAGTATGTCATTTTACACAGTCACAATAAAAAATGGATCAAACACTGAAATAGTTGCTTTGTTTGCCAGTCAGAGAACAATGCCAACTGTCAGCATTTGAATTATTATAGAGCCATTTGACATATGTACAAAAAAGACTATGTATTCTTGACTTGCCTTGTATTGCATCAGCAAATAGAATTACTTAATAGGATTACTATTGAGCTATATTGTACACTTCTATTTCAGTTACAGCCTTTGTACATCGCCTCTCTTTGTACTTTACACATGTAACTGTATTATTAAAAAGAAAAATAAAACATTGAAGAGCTGGCTGCTTTGTTAAAGATTTTATACAATATATTTCAAAAATAATGTTCAACTTAACCACTGCTAATAAGAAAAAGCTCCACTGAATCACATGCTAAAACTTATTTTTAATTATTTTATTATCATCTTTATATAAACACTAACTCTGGCTCCTGATATTTATGTTATCTATTTGTTAAAAAGGATGGATCAATCAAATTCATGGGAAAGATCATTGTTTTGATTGGTCTGACCTAGAGGCAAACAGAGTAAAAGTATGGTGACGCGCACTGGCAGGAGTGAAAACTAAAATTGCTCAACTGTAAACAGGCATAATCTGGAGGAGGTTACTCTTACAACTGATCAGAGTTGTGTTTTTAAGCTGATGTACATTCCACTCTGAGATTAATCGTTCTGAACATGAAGGAATTGAAAGATAGTTCCGACAATTGCTAGAAACAAGTGTTATGTTAGCACCCTGTCATTCGTAAGGAAGCCCTTCTGGAAAATCTCTCCCAACCTAGAATGAGCCCATTTGTGAGCTATTATGCTTATTTTACAGAAGGCAACCCTTCTATTTTTAAACACAAATTTTGCATCTTTGTCAACACTACAGTTCCTTCACACTGCATTCCCTTAAGATGAACACCACCCTGCTCGGAAGGTATATTGCATCTGTTTTTCCCAGTTAGCTCTGTAATTTGCTCCTTTTTTGACAAAGTTTGATTTTTTTCCAAGGTATTTTTGGGATAGGCACTCCCCTATTGTCCTTTCTTCGGTAAACCCCTTTGTGTTTAGAGGCAAAAAAAGAAGGGAAATGGATCGGTTCAATAAGACTTGACACTGTCATTTTTAAGAAGCCTCTTAAGCCGTAAACTACTTCACAAAAGATGAATGATGCTGACTTCCACTGCTCAATACTCCACACTAACTCACTCATTCTGTTGCATTATTCTGATTTAATCGTCATAGCATACCTTTCTCCCAAGCAACACTTCTACTCTACTCTAATCTTTACCTAGACAGAGCTTTTCTATGGTAAGCTCTAAGTTGAACAGAAACCTGAGGTGAAAAAGGCTCTTGTTTTCCTTATTTTTTTCTTATTTTTCTTGTTTGAGAAAATACAAATTAATTAATAAAAATATTCTTTCCTTCTTCCAATTAGAATAAATGGATTGTATTATCATCTCTTAGGATCTCCATGATACGAAATATTTATCGTATAGGAGTTATATAGATGTAACTGTATTTTCTTGATATCAATCACTTTAGGTCAAGTGGAGCAAATTCTGTTCTCAGTTAAACTGATCTGTCCCACTATGTGCTTACTGACCTGAGGCTCCCTGGGCTTACAGACTCACAGAATTTCTTATGTGAGTATTAACTGAGGACCCTCCAAAGAAACCACTTTTTCCAGAAGAGTAAGAAATGTTTTCATTTCTTAGAGCATTTCCAAAACAGAAATTGGGAAAAAATGAAGTTTTAGAGGGTAATACAACATATTTTTACATTATCATCAACCACTGAGAAGTGCATAGTATTTATGACTACAAAATAAATCTCAGAAAATCTTGATTGAGTCCATGATGAATCTTACCATATGCGTTTGTGCTAAAACATGCTAAAGCTCTAAGTAAAGGAAAATTAAGGCATATTTGGATTCATTCTGTTTCAAGTGAAACTGAAAAACATCTTGTAAAGAACACATTTGATCCCAGTAGGTGTTATGTGTGTGTGTACCAAATCACTAACTGTTTTTATGTATTCAAGGTTTTTTAAGATTTAATTCTCAATTACATAAACAGGTCACAATAACACCTATTTTAGATGACAGAAAAACACAATATAGCCTATTTCCTTAAATTAAAGTTAGTTCTGAAGCCTAGTTTTGTGAGAAGTGGTAAAATACCAAGGAGTTACCACACAAAATACGTAAACTGCATCAGTTTTCCCATGTGCTGAGGCTAAATCCTCAAACTCATGCACAGACGTTACATTGCTTCACAGTTCTTAAAAAAAAAAATCAACCAAGTGCACAATGAGGTCCACTGACACATGAATTATTTAATTTCATACTACTAATGTCTCCTTAAATATACAATCCAACAATATTGGCACAAAGTGTAAAGATTTTTTAAACACTTAAAAAGGAAGCCACATTATCAAGCTCAAAGGTTACAAAAATGGTTGAACATGAAGGGCAGAGGGGATGGGAGGGTTGGGGACTGGTATGAAGAAACACCTCTTGATAGAAGCTAAATTACTGTTTTGAAGATAAACATATATTTGAACAATATCTTATCATTCTATGCTCAAAGTTACTTTGTGCTTAGGCATAGTTCCCCAAAATTACAAAGGAGTAAGGAAAGAAACCTCTCTTTAAAATACTATGATTTTCTCCTTAGTTCCAGATTCCTAACTGTCTTGAAGACACAGTGATGATACCCTCAGGATACCTGCAACATGCCAAATACAAATACTTTATTTCCAGTTATTTCAGTGGAACCCAATCGTAGCAATATGTGGAATGATTTTTGGAATGTATTTTTGTCATCAGAGTATCAATATCAACAGAAGAACCAGAAGCATAGGGACACAGGAGCTAATTAAAGAGAGAGAGAGAGAGAGAGCACATGCATGTGTGGTTTTCTGTACATGAATAGTAAGAGAGTTCAATGAAAAATTTGGAGTTTGAATGGCAAAAATAATTCTTTCCATAAGAAATGGCATAACTTTAACAATATTCATCTGCAAAGGCCTTCCACTTCATGATGTAAGCGCCCATTCTAAAAACAAAACCAGGATTCCTTAAACTCAGTATCTGAATAAAGCAAAATATAACAGTGGCACTCTGATAAATACCTCCAGACACAGAAAAGCAGGAAGCTGGCTTGAGGCTTTGCAGCAGTAAAATAATTCAGAAACCTTACATTTACATCTCTTTAGCACCTGACAGACGTAAAAAAAAATTCTAAGCACAAGCACTTTGTTTGTCTCTAGGCTATAAAATACAGATTGTAGTCTTACGTGCATAGGATTCTGGAACTGTGATTGTTTTGACATCACTGTCTTCAGACAATTCTTATTGTAGATGAAATTGTCCGTATTCTTCCTCCTCAGATGCATAAGTCATGATGGATGTTATTTCCCTTGGACAGGAAGTTTGTATCTACCATTACACTGAATATAATCTGGAAGTGCACTAAATTTGGGAAGAAAATATTACCCATGAATAAATAACACTTTCCCAACAGATGATATCTAGGTACCTGTAGGAATATTACTCCTCAGTTTCCAACCACTTCCCAGAAGAAAACACCAACATTTCAATTATATAAAATCAAGTGTGGTAGACTTGTTTATGAAAATTTTAAGTCATTTCAAGTAACCTCAATAGAGACCTTATCTGTATATAAAGGGGGCCTATAAAAAAATATGGAGAGACTTTTTTCAAAAGACCTGTTCTGACAGGACATGGGGCATCAGCTTTAAACTGAAAGAGGATAGATTTACACTGGACAGAAGGAAGAAAATTTTTACAATGGGGATGGTGAGACACAGGGGTGGTGACGCCCCGAAAGGCTGTAGATGCTCCAAACCCTGCAGTGTTCTAGGCCAGGTTGGATGGGGCATTGGGCAACCTGGTCTAGTGAAAGATGCCCTCTACTCCTCCACACCCCACCTTCTCCACCATGGGAGGGAGCATGGACTAGATGATCTTTAAAGATTCTTTTCAGAACCAAAACCATTCTATGATTCTATGAGTAAGTGTATGCGAGGGGAACTGATCCTATGAAGTACACCTGTGGCTATGTTTTCATTAAACTTCTGACCAATTACTTTGAAGGGAATAACGGTATAAAACTGATGTAACAATATTCAGATACTTTCTACATCTGTAATGATCTCTTGTCTGTGTTTAAATACGTACCTTTTAAACTCTGTGGATTACAGTTTACTGTTAAAAGTATGTATCTCTTGATTTTTTCAAAAGCATCTTTTTCTTGCCTCTGCTCCACTTCAGGATTACAATGGATTTTGCAATTGTATTGTTTGCTGTATGGTTACAATAACTAGGATTCATAGCACAGATTACTACACTTAAGCAGCTATTCTTTACTCACCATTTGTTAGCTATGCAAAGAAATCCCAGGGTTCTGACTCTGCTCTCAACTTCTGTAATCTTACGTGACAACACACAAAATTACATGTAAACTAAACATGCTGCTTCACCTGAAGCTGGGGGGAGATGTGTTTTTGAATCTTCAGTGTAAGTCTAAACAGGTTTCTCAAAAATATATTTGGCCCAACAAGGGGTAGGTTGGAGAGGTTCACAATTTGTAAAGAATCCAAAGGTTAAGGTTTCATAAAGTTCAATTCTTTGTTTTCCATTCTGCTTAATAGGATAGGGAAATTTTAATGGCAAACTAAGTGTCACAAAGTTATAAACTAACACCTGCAGGAATTAGGGGGAGGGTGACTACTCCAGTAGTAGTATACTGTTGCACTTAATTGGCACTTAAGTATACTTTCCACTTGCGTGTATCAATAACAAGTATAAAATTTAAGAAGTCAAAATGAAACAATTAATACTGAGAACTTGTAAGCAAAGTAAAAATTTTTTTTTTTTCTTCAACAGGAATATGATTGCTTTTCATCTGATTTCTCCTCAGAAATGAATTTTCTATGTATTTCACTAAAGAGTTCCTAGACATCTTTGGAAAACTACTAAAGTAAGCATGAATACAAAGTGTAAATAGAATTACTTAGGTCAAGTAAGGACTTTGACTAGGAACAGATACCACTACTCTCTGCTTACCGTTCAAAAATACTCTATGCATCAGAAAAAAAATGAGAAAAACATCCAGAACCTAATTAGCATCTAATGATATAAATAAACTACCAGCTATCACATGGAAGTGTATCTTTTCAGTAATATCTTCTTTTGTAGTTTTGTGTGGGAAGAATACATCCAGAAGGCTGTCCTTTCAAAGTAAAAGTGCATATGCTAAAGACGTGGTTTGTCATTTCCCTATCTAGGACAAATCCTGCTTGTTGAAATCCACCAGATTGAGTAAGCATACTGTTGGGAGTGTTCTCTAAGGACTGTACTAATACTTACCCTTACCTTTTCTTGATGCAAATGAGGAGGTAAAACACAAGGTTAAGCTTGCCATAGAAGAGACTAACATAACTATTATACCTTACATTTTTGTTGGACCTTCCATTTAAAGTGTGGGTTTTAGGATCCAAATTTAGTTGCTTTTACATTTGGATATTTCACTTGAGCCCAACTTTTTACTGATAAATCCTTCATTCCAGGACATTATCCAGAAGGCTGGTAATGATAACTACTATTTGTATTTTTGGCAAATAATTTGCTGCAGCTGTAGTTGTGCACATGCATCATTAACTGCCTGGACACATTTGGAAAAAAAAAATCCTCTCTTTCTCAGGGTTTTTCATAGGTTTTTTTGCTGTAAGACTTATTAAGCTAAGCTATGAAAAAATCTCCCAATTCCAGAGTATTTCCAACCCTCCAAGAAAACAAGAGTCCAAATGCACCAATTAGAATTCTTTACAGTGGTCAGAAGCAACCATCACTTCTGTTTACAGTATAGAATTATAAATTATATTGAAATATCATTCAGTTACAGTCGTTCTCCAACACTGCAAAGAGATGGATGGTCTCCAGGGTAAGGTTGTCATAAAAAGGAAAATCAAACCAGCTGAATAATACAATAAGTCTGTGTATCAAGCCAGCTCAACCAAGCAGTGATAAGAACTGTGGCAGCCTTTGAGGAGCTGCCTGACAGATTTCATTTGTCTGAGTTCAGATCTTGCCCCAGTGTCATATGTCATATCTTCCCACCATCCCTTGGTGTTCTACCGGCACCCCTCCAGGTGCTGTCAGGGGATTAGGAGGAGTCTGCCAGTTAAAATGCTTGAATGGATAAGTAAAGAGTAAAAGTAAAGAGCCCATTTATTATTTTTTTTAGGCCACAAAAATGACACATTGTTTACATTTGGTTCTGTAATTAGACAAGAACTAAACTTTAGAATATAAATGTTTAGTACTCTGTTGAAATAGAACATTAGACATATATGTAAGTAGTAATGAGAATGGAAACAAAGATGATTAAGCCCTTTGACAATATCAAGAGTTATATTTGAATTTTATGACTACTGATACAACATCTGGAACCACATAATCTGCTCTTACTAGTGCCTCTACAATTTAAAATATAAAGTCTTGCCCACTTTGAAGGGAATGCCAACATAAGTTATGTGAGAAAATAATTTCAAAACTAAAAAAAAAAAAGTAAATCCCTCTCTAAATTTCTTCATAGACTTTCCTAATACATGGATTACTGTTGCTCTGCATGAATTTTAAGTAATCTTTGCATTTGAATCCACTGAGACAGCTAGTTAAGAGTGATATTTTACAGACCCATCTAAAGCAGATTTCCGAGTTAGCTCTGAATGACCTTTGGGGAATAATTCAAATGACGAGGGTAGACATCTTAAGGTGACACCTTAGATGCATAAGTATCTGCTCCTCCAGTTGTTGCTCTAGAACAGCACAATTCACCCACATCAAATCTGTCACAGCTACTATCGACATCATGATCACACTAGTCTGTCCAAAACAGCAATAGTTGCCTATGCTTAGGCATCTGAATCACAATCTGCATACACACCACTGGTCAAAAGCAATTGTGCTGAGGTTAAGGAAGCAGCTCTGGCCTGTTAAAGCAACACTTCAAACAGACTAATACATGCAGAACAACATTGTACCTGGATTGCCTACTGCTCCAGCTCAGCAGGAACATGGGCTGTATCACTAGGAGTAAGATGTCTACACAAGCACACAGGTAGCTATCTATGTCATTCTAGGGATGAGAAGAACATGAACAAATCCTCCTTTCAGGAATCTCAGGGCTTCAAGCTTTGAGCTTCAAGGCCTGAAACTCTGGCAGACAGCAAACTTCCATCTCATTTTACACAAATCTCCCTCTCACATTTGCCTGTACCCAAGATGTATAAAACAAGAAAATTCACCACTGCACTTTTGATGTGCAATGCTGCTATAATTTGAAAACCTAATATAAATCATACCAACTAAACAGCAACTTTTTCCAAAAGTATTCTCTGTGAACACTTGATGAAAAGTAAAGGTAAAAGCTTTGGTCATTTAAAATTCTTGTTTACAGAAGGAATCCTTAGACACTAAACAGAATGAAGAAAGGATAAAGTATAGCTGAAAATTCAAATGGCATTTCTGTTTCAGATGAAAATTAAAGGTTTTGCATAGCATTTGTGGTTGAGTGCAACAGGTTTCTAAAATCAAGGGAATAAGATTCAAGTCCCCCAGAATCTACATTATTATTTTAAATTCAGCAAATGTCACTTTATTGATATTACAAGAATAATTACTTCTATATCAATTCTAGGCTTAAATGTGACGGGGTAAATATCTAAAAATTCTTGTAATGAGTGCAGATTATACCTGAGGTGCAGATCACAAAAGAAATGCAACAGCCTAACCGTTATAGAGAAATATCTAAAATTCCATTTCAGATCTAGTCAAGATATAAGGCTTCTAGGTTTTCATTTTTATTAATTTTAAAATATTTACCTTTCTATTTGGGAGCAAAAATAAAAGTGCATATGAATGAAAATATCTGGAGGGAAAACAAATAACACTAACTCAAGCTCTCTTTAATCAGTAGCATTCAAGAATAAAATAGCTGTCAAAAAGCTATTTCACTATATTGTAGTTATCAGTCCAGCCTGACACTAGAATGCCTCTAGCAATGTTGTTTTGACATACTAGTAATGTCTGCAACTTGTTAGCCAGAGTTGTATTAAATCATCTTGTCACCAATTCTAGCTTTTATAAAGTTAAGTTAAACAAATTCACCACTTAAAATAGAAAAAACTGGATTTAGTACAATAACTCTAGATAAAACATCTCTGAAATCCCATTTCCTTGTCTATATCTAACAAGTCTTGGGTCTTGAAGACAGAACAAAGGGTAAATCCTTTTTATTTAAAAAAAAAGAAGCATGATAAAATGAAATTATTTTTCA
Source organism: Zapornia atra (assembly GCA_013400835.1). Lineage (NCBI taxonomy): Eukaryota > Metazoa > Chordata > Aves > Gruiformes > Rallidae > Zapornia > Zapornia atra. The sequence goes on from VZTU01021029.1 coordinate 27,652, forward strand.
CAACCAAATTTTAAATGCCTTTTAAATAATGTTGATTTTAGCCAAAAGGAGACAGAGAAGTAGGTGGTGGTGTTAGAGTTTCTTAACATCAAAAGAGAGCTCACTACAAGCAACATTTTTAAACAGTTTATACTTGGTACTGTCAGTCATATTTTGAAACTTGGACTCTTTAATACTTTATGCCACAATCAAATCAAATCAAGTCATTAAATGTAATATCAGAGTCAAAGGATATATATTAAGGATGCCACGAAAAGATCGTGTGGTAGCAGTAGATGGATTGATGGCATGACACAAAACACTGACAATATCATTCAAACATCAGAAAAAACTTGTCAGAGATGTCCCAACTTGCTAAAACAGCATAAACTAAGAAACACAGGCTGTTGAATGAACACATGCACACATGTCCTGACATTTGTGAAGTAGGTTTACTCCCACTTCCACTGTGGAAAGCTGTGAAGCACCGAAGTGAAGAAATGGAGAAAACAGGTTCCAAACATTAAACATTTTTAGAGAGCCCACAGAAAAAACCTTAATTTAACTGTGTTCATCCCTTGTGTCAAAGGCATTGCCAGCACAGAGTATCTCTGCATTCTGATCCTCTGTCTGTAGTAGTACTCAGGAGATAGTTACAAGTAGGCACATCATACACACCATGACTATAAATTAGAGTTGTAACTCAAATGATACCTCGGAGAGTGAAATATTAGCTTTACTCTGTTTTTAAATCGACCTTATCTTAGTTTCTTAGAAATCTGTTGCAAAAATTCTACCAACAATTTGATCCCAACTCCAATGTTTGCTTGGCTTTCTGAACCAAGACAAAAAAGGGAATCTGGGAGTAAAAGGCAATAAAAGAAGCAGGATATCTTAGACGTTTAAATCAATTCTTTGTGAGAAAACAGTTTCTACATTCCCTCAGTGAACTTCATGGAAAAGAGCAGACTACAGTATTTGATTCTATCTAAGGACTTACATCACACAAAGGTGTAATAAAAATATCTAGAAATATTTCAGCAGTTTCTAATTAAAGTAACTAAAAAAATCCTGACATGTGTCTCTGCATTCTCTGAACTAAATTAATTTCAGTGATCAAAGCAATTAAATCCCGTCTCTAATTTTTACATTTTCAGCCTACTTTTGGAGTCCTAATTCTAGATTTAGGTTACTAACAAGTATCCTGACAAGAAACTGAAATTGACCACTGATTTTTCAACCATTGTTTTCTTTTCTAAACTAGTCTATTTTTAAGGAAGTTGGCAGAAATTGATTGTGGTATATTTTACAGGGATATCAGTCCTCAGGCAGAAAATTCCCAAACTGACAAGGGAAGAGTACCATGCATAGCAATCTTCACAGATAGAGAGAAACACTGTGTCTCCTAGCTCTGAATTCAAGGTATCTGGGTCAAGCACAAGCTTACAAAACTTTCAGAGAACATGGAAAGTTAACATAACTCTCAGAGGAATGGGCCTTCGTATGTTCTTCTGGGTGAATAAACAGTGCAATTGTTTTGAATGAGCTGTTTTGAGTCACTTGAATTAGCAAGAGCTCCCAAAGGAAATTTTCCTACTCCTGGCAAGTGCAGTTGGGATTATGTAAGCAGAGTTTTAAAAAGGCTCTAAGTAGAGGATTTAGGATAAGAATTATTAAAACCAGTATTCTACCCTTACAAGTAGGAAAGAAAGTGGCAAATGTTTCTAGTTTGAGTTGGAAAAAAATTGTAAAATAACTCTCCTGTAAACATGCTCTCCATCCATGAAGTGTATTTTCTATAAAATTACAATTCAAGATGGGGTTTTACACTGTCCCAAGTAACCTGCTTTAGCAGCTAGACCTCTCTAATCAAAATAGAATGGCACCGCAAAATACTCTGACTTCATAACTGAGTTGAGTAATTTATTTCCTTTTAAGAGCTGAATAAAAAAAAAAATATCAGGAATTTAAAATCCATCAACTACCACAAGACAGTATAGGAGGTCCAAACTTAGGCCTCAGCTAGTAACTTATTGTGATAATTCTGCAAGAATGACTTCAAGGGTATCTGGATTACTGCAGTCAGTGAAACTCTGAAGTTTCATAGCTCAGTAAGGTTACTAAAGCTTTTTGAATTTTAGTAAATAAACAATCACACACCTCTGACCACCTCTCTCCATGATTTACAGTGAATGCCTCGTTCCTCACCTTAATTCCCTTGTTGCAAAGAAAAGTCAAAGCATGTGTCAGGAGGTGAAGCCAGCCTTGTCTTTCACTCTGGCATTTAGCAAGATTGTTGGACTCTTTGCTGTGTTACCTGTGTATGGTTTGTCTGTAATATGGTTCTACAAAGGTGCTTGCCG